>CM046662.1:28657307-29242307 GCA_025594165.1 Tamias sibiricus | reverse complement strand
AGCTGCTGAGACTGGTTTTGAACTTGCAATTCTCCTGCCTCAGCCTCCAGAGCCGCTGGAATTACAGGCGTGCCTGGCTTCATTTTATGTTTGTTTTAAATTTCTTATAGCAATCGTTCTAGTTTCTTTGATTCAATGTCATTATCAAATAACGCAAAAAGTAGCTAACATACTAAGTGCTTACAATGTGCCAGTTACTGTTCTAAGTAGTTAAAACATATTAATTAATTTCAGGTAGGCAGATTATTCTCCTTTTACAGATGAGGAAACAGGCACAAAGAGGCTAGGTAACCTGTCTCTGCACACCTAGATAGTGGGGAAGCTGGAGGTGACCAGGCAGACTAATGGCAAATGCCTATGCTTTTTTTTTTAATATTTATTTTTTAGTTATAGGTGGATACAATATCTTTATTTTATTTTTATGTGGTGCTGAGGATCAAACCCAGTGCCTCACACATGGTAGGCGAGCACTCTACCTCTGAGTCACAACCCCAGCCCCTATGCTTTTAATCTCTATGATTTCTTACCCATCTCAGGATTTAGGGATCTCTGTATTGCCAAGAACCCCTTACTGACTTTGTGTATGTTTGTGAAAAATCCCATTTTATCTTTGCATTATGAAGTTCCATTCCAAATTATTGGAAAAAAATTTTTATCATCACAAGAGAAAATCATAGCCACGTTTTTTTATGAATTCAAACAATTTCTGGAACACTCATCCATGTGAGCATTATGCAATGATGAGTCAGAGCTGTCAGAAAGGTTTGGGAAATGAGATCTTAAACTGCTGTCTAATAATGCTAATATTTTAACTTTACACAATGTTTATAGTGAATATTCTTAATACATTAATCACTTAAATGATTTCTGATTCCATGTATACATATTCATCAGTAGCCATGTTCTTTTTTTAAATTTTTTTTTAGTCGTTGATAGACCTTTATTTTATTTATTTATAGGCAGTGCTGAGAATCAAACCCAGTGCCTCATGCATGCCAGACAAGTGCTCTACTGCTGAACCACAGCCCCAGCCCCTAGTCTTTTCAATACCAATATTTAACAATTAACAAAATATTAAATTTACACAATTCACCTATGGAAAAGAGCTGATGGAAAATGGAGAAGAAAGAGGAGAAAAGAGTGAAGCAAGTAGAGGGGAAAAATAAGAACGAAATACTCAGTTTTCAAGTAAGTAGAAACATGCTTCTCTTTCCTTTAGAAATTATTTGTAGAGGAGGGAAAAAGAGGCAGGGAATGTAGCTCAGTGGTGAAGCACATACTTAGCAGGTGTAAGACTCTGGGTTCCATCCCCAGCACTGAAAAATTAAAGAACAGAATCGATGAACAGAACATTTAGAGTCTTCATAAGTACTCCTGGAGACTTTCCAGTCTTGTAGCACCCCTGTAATCCCAGCGGCTCAGGAGGCTGAGGCAGGAGGATTATGAGTTCAAGACCAGCCTCAGCAATTTAGTGAGGCCCTAAACAACTCAGGGAGACCCTGTGTCAAAATAAAATATAAAAAGGGGCTGATGATGTGGCTCAGTGGTTAAGTGCCCATGGGTTCAATTCCTGGTACCAAAAAGAAAAAGAAAGAAAGAAACAAATGTGTATGACTTGGAGATTATAGTCAAACGTGCTCAGGCCCCTGATGGTAGAACTGTGCTCAAGAAATGAGGTCATAGCATACATTTCACAAAAACACCACCTGGCCAGTGCCTCATCCTGAGCAAGATTCCAATAATAGTCCTGCCCTGATTTGCTTTGTCATCTTAAATAATGTATTATCTTCTGTCATTCTATCGCTTGTTCTACATCTATAACACCTATTCCATCAAGGCGCCATAAAGTCACACTAGCTAAACGTGTTTTTGCAGATGCAAGTAAGTGCTATTTGCTGCTTGCTTAGAAATATTTCCTGAGGAAAAAAAGTCAAAAGTATTTTTAAAGCAGGGTTATTCTTAAAACAAATGACATAATTAAGTGCAAGCATATAACCAGAACATGATGAACTGACAACTTGTATTTATAGAAATTCAATACTTCTAAGTAATTCCTGTATCAACCATTACTCAGTCACATTGACATAAATTATAGAGGAATTAGAACAATCATAGCAGATATAATCAAATACATTATAGTTGCTGAGGCAACCCACAACTTTTCTTTTCCTGTATTGTGTGTGAATCAAAGCCACAACATGATGTTTTTATAAGTGACGTTATAGTAGACCAAGTCCTAAGTACAATGGTTAATGACCCATCTCATTGAATTGTGTTTTTCAGTCTTACGTGTTCACTATCCTGGAGGGAAGTAATAAAGTCCTACAGTTCCTGGAAGAAAAAAAAAAGTCAGACTATTTTTAGTTTAAAGGCTCAGAATCTTATTATTCATCTGAAAAGGATACTGAGATACATTCAAAGTGAGCAATGAGTGTGGGCCAATATATTAAACTGCCATCAGGAAGCTTCCTATGCCAGCCTTAGTTAAATGGTAATTAATTTTTTTTAAATATTTATTTACTTTAGTTGTACACAATACCATGCATTTACGTTTACGTGGTGCTGAGGATCGAACCCGGGCCGCGCACCTGCGAGGCGAGCGCTCTGCCGCTGAGCCACAACCCCCGCCCCGGTAATTAATTTTTAAACCTTGAAATACAATGGGATTATAGTTCACCATTTACTGGTGTAATCTACACCATTGTCAATAGCAAAACTTTTTATAATATGTGTTATGTGAGCCACTCTGATGCCATCACAAGGTATGACAACTTAATATAAATTATGCTTTCTTTTTAAATAAAAAGTTTTATTATTGATGTTTCAGGCAATAATATGCACTATATGCACAACAGTGATACCATAAGTTTATAATGGAGCTGGAAAATTCCTATTGCCTAGACATAGCTGTCATACCATCACATCATAGGGTAACACGTTGTTCATGTTTGTGGTGATGCCGATACAAATAAACCTACTATGCTGCCAGTTATAGCAAAGTATAGCACATGCAATTGTGTAGAGTACACAGTAGTTGATAATGATAATAAATTACTATGTTACTGGTTTATGGATTTATTATACTACTTTTTATGATTATTTCAGAACATACTCCTTCTACTTAAAAAAAAAAAAAAAAGTTTACTGTAGAACACTCCAGCCCTATCCTCATATATCTCATCTATTGCTTTCGTCAAGTCCACAGGGGTAACCAACCTAGACTATCTAGATTTGTATAAGTACACCCTGTGATGTTTCCACAACAACAGAGTCACCTGACAACACATTCTCAGAATGCATCCCTGTTGAGTGACTTATGACTGTAGAATATTGCTAGTACTCTCGTGGTTTCCTTGTCGTTATCTGCCTTTTCTCAAAAGTTATCCACCAACCAGATTTCTACATCATAAATTGTTTTTAGCTTTCTAGAAACATGATTTCTTTTCCCCTTGAATCCAGGGACACTTAACCACTGAGCCACATCCCCAGCCCTTTTTATTTTTATTTTAAGATAGACTCTTGCTAAATTGTTTAGGGCCTAAGTTGCTAAGGCTGGCTTTGTACTTGTGACCCTCCTGCCTCCTCCTTCTAAGCTGCTGGGTTTACAGGCATGCACTGGCTATAAACATGAACATTTAACAACAAATACATGAAATGTATACAAATCATAAGCATACAACCAACACCATATTCATTCATGGTTGCAGTGAATTTCATAATGTGAACAACCATATGGAACCAACATTCAGATTTTAAAATTTTTAAAAATCAGAACATTACCAGCATCCCAGAAACCCCTCTTTTGTTCCCTTCTGGCCATTTCCCCCACTTCAAGGGCAACTGCTATCCTGATTTCTAAGTAACATAGTTTCACAATACATATTTTTGAACTTTCATTCTCATTACTATAGAGTATCTAATGGCGTACGTATGCCACAAGTTTTTTGTTCTACTATTTTGGTGATGTAAATTGTTTCCAGTGTGGGCTAATACATATAATAATGCTGTGAACATTTTTGTACATATCTTTTGGTGTGTGAATGTTACTGGGATTAAACCCAGGAGTGCTTTTCCACTTTTCCCATTACTTTGTTGAATCTGTTTTCTATGTTTTTTCCCTTCTCTTCCCCTCAAAATCTCTTAATGTGAAAGTTTGCTCCCATAATGGTTTCCTGTAAGTCTTGAAGGCCTTCTGCATTCTTTTAAATTTTCTTTTCCTTTCCTTTTCTTTCTTTCTTTGGTCTAACTGGTTTATTTCATAAATATATATATATATATATATATATATATATATATATATATATAGTTAGAATTTAGGCAAAGTTCCTTATGCTGGGAATGCTATTTAATAAAAGGGAAGTTTATTAGGGGCCACGCATGAAAGGGGACAAAAATGGCGTGGAGGACAGGGGACGAACGAGGGCGGACAGGGACGGGCACAGACAGAGAGCGGTTTCAGTCCGGGGGAGGCTTAAATAGCAAACTGGTGGTCAGAGAGCCCCCCTGGAGTGAGTCCTTGTACTATAGGCTGTCAGAGGTCAGGAGGTGGTGGCCAGGGCACCTGCTAGCCAGGTTCGCTGGCCAGGCTGAGGCACCTGGGAAATGTAGTCTTTTCACAAAGTACCTGGAATCCAACATTCCCCCCTTTTTGTTTTCTTAGGAAGAGGGGCATCGTGTTTCAATCTGGCTGCTTTGAGCTGAAATGGGGCAACGTGGGGTGCTATGAGGGGAGGAGATGTGGGCAGGCAGGTCCGGCTGGAGGGAGGAAAAAATTCCCAGGAGGTAGGCATGGAAAAGATGAATCTGTCCAGGTATGGGATGGATGAAGTTTCCTTGAAGCCATAGATCGATGTCGGTGTCAAACCAGGCTTCTGCAGAAAGTCACTGAGGGAGTCAGCTGGCTATCCTCTCGAAGAGCATATAGAAATTGTGGGCCTTGTGAGTTTGTAGGTAACACTATTATGGAAGCAACAAAGGGAAAGAAGGTGAGATGGATTATTGTCCATAGGCCTGTGTTCCACCAGGTGGGACTTACAGTGAAGAGGCCAATGGAGAGTGTGAAGCGCATCATAATGAGCATCAGGTGGCAGCATAGGGGCAGGACTCGGCAGGACTCTCTGGTTGGAAAGTCATCTGTTGGTTTTTTCAACAGTTGATAGTTCCTGAGAAAAACTGGTTAAAGGTTCAAAATGAGAAAAACAGAAAAGATTATTTTGAGTGGTATCAGGAACACAAAACGAATGTTTAGGGGATCAGTGGGACTGGGAGAGCAAGTATACTGAGGTAGTTGTTTGTCGTCCTTTTGTGGATCTTCAGTTGGTTGAGCAGCTGGTTTTAGTCTGGAAATATGAATCCAAGAAGTCAAATTTCTTGAGGTTTCACGAAGCTTAGCAGCTGTGGGTGTGCACAGCACAACCTGGAAGGGGCCTGTCCACTTTGGGACAAGAGAGACCGATCTCGTGTCCTGGGGAGGGGAGAAATATATACAATAACTGGGTGCCAATGGAAATGAAGCAGTGAGTCCACTTGGGTCAGGCAGGATGTAATCTTGGCACGTCCATAGCTGATGTCTGGTGAAGGATAGATTTGTTTTTTTTTGTTTTGTTTTGTTTTGTTTTTTGGTACCGGGGATTGAACTCAGGGGCACTCGACCACTGGGCCACATCCCCAGCCCTTTTTTAAATTTTATTTAGAGACAGGGTCTCACTGAGTTGCTAAGTGCATCACCATTGCTGAGGCTGGCTTTGAACTCCTGATCCTCCTGCCTCAGCCTCCCAAAGTGCTGGGATTACAGGCGTGCACCACCGCGCCTGGCTGAAGGATAGATTTTACTTTGAAGTCTGGGGAAGGTTGTAAAGTCAACAGGGATGGGAGCTTTTATGAGAGAATACAAAAGACATGAGTACTGAATAAATGTTGCAGCATATGGAACATGTCAATGTATACCATGAAGATGAGAATTTAAATTTTTAACATGCACAGTTATCAGGAATGTAAACACAACATTCAATGTTACAGATGTCTATCTAGATAAGATGGTAGTTAAGCTGCTTAATGTCATCTGATCTTATGACCTCTGTGTCTAGTAGAGAACTCTTTATCTCTGTCACTTAGGGCTAGATAATCATACTACTGAATATTAAGCCTATCTGTGTAGGTTAGGAAGATCTGCAGGCCTTAAACTGACTAAAAACTTTTGCCTTGGCAGTTACTTAGTAGTTAAACTGTTTCTTTTATACAGGTGTATATCTGAAGTTACTTTACTTCTAAAATGCCCAGGAATGGTTGTGTATCTGTTTCAACTGTTTAATAGATGTTTAGGATGAAGTCAGTCAAACTGATTTTTGCTTTTAACTATTGCTAAGAGTCAGCTGATTTCTGATGGAAATAACTCTTGGGGAAACTTGAGAGCAGCTTTTCTGTTCTGCTCCGTGCCTTCTGCAAGGATGGTTCCAGGTCTTGCTTGACCTTGTGGCTTCCCTTAGAAGCATTAGGGATGTCTCTCCCTTTTTTAAGGACCCTCCTTTTAGCATGTGCACTGATTGGCTTTCTTTTCTCTATAGGTCTCATTTATCTCCCTTATCGGGAAATCATGTGGCCCAGAAATGCAAAGCTCTTTAGAGAAGTTTCCTGTTCCCTGAACAGACTGACTCTGGGACAAGAACCAAATATTGGTTTTCTTGGCCCTTTTTGATTTAATTTAAGGTCTTGATCTTAAACTTCCAGTAAGCTAATCTTAAATTGGGAACACTTGGCTTTAACTTCAATGCTTATAAACTTACAGTAGCTGGGGTCTGTGGTACCTGTCTTTTTTTTTTTTTAATATTTATTTATTTCCTTTAGTTGTACACAATGCAATGCATTTATGTTTACGTGGTGCTGAGGATCGAACCCGGGCCGCGCACGTGTGAGGCGAGCGTTCTGTAGCTGAGCCACAACCCCAGCCCACCTATCTGTCTTGTTGGCTTAAATTAACTCAGGTTGTATTCTTACAGCGATACCTCTGCAAAACATTAACAGGCAAACTTTAAACAGTTAAAATTAACAACAGTCTTAGGTCAGGTGTTTTAGTTCTGAAGTTGATCTCTGTTTACATATATTACTGCTTGAGCTCCCATGAACATTAGCTGACAAAATATCACATTTAGAACGGATTAAAGAAAGGCTCAAATTTAAAAAAAAAAAAAAAAAAAAAAGGCTGAGAGCATTTAACTTTTTGTGGAAAAGTAATAATTTGAATTTAGAAAAATATTTTGTTTACAGTACTCTTAATTGGAGCAGTTGGAACTTTTGAGCCTCTGCATACACAGCAATCTTTTATGAACCCTTATATAGAATCACACACATCTGTTTATACCTGTTGGAACTTTAACCTGTTTCACTGATCACAAAGACCAATTTATGAAAACAATCAATAATGTTACCCAATGGAAGTTAAGGTGTTACCTGATGGCATATTTAACAGTGAGCAATTTAACCTTGTAAATTAATCAGCTGTTTAACAAACAAAGTTAGTTACAAATGAATAATCCCATGTCAAATACCAAAATATGAGGCTGAACTGTATTAGTCATTTTCCTTGCTTATATATACATACACACACACACACACACACACACACACACACACACACACATATATCTCCATATCCAATAGACCTTTATTTTATTTATTTATATATGGTGCTGAGAATCAAACCCAGTGCCTCACACATGCTAGGTAAGCACTCTACCACTAAGCTACAACCCCATTCCGGAAAGACCTGTCTTTAAGCTGCAAAATTCTTTCTTCTGCTTGATCTACTCTTCAACTGAGGCTTTCAAGCAGATTTGTTATTTCATTCATTAAGTTCCTTAGCACCAAGATTTGTGTTTGGTCCTTTTTTTAAAAAAAAATATTTTAGTTGTAGATGGACACAATACCTTTATTTTATTTATTTATTTTTATGTGGTGCTAAGGATTGAATCCAGTGCCTCACATGTACTAGGCAAGCACTCTGTTTGGTCCTTTTTAATGATCTCTGTGTCTTTGCTGAATTTCTCATTCATATGTTGAAATGTCTTTCTAATTTCATTGAATTATCTGTATTTTTTTATTATAAATACAATTATTATATTGTATTTTTTTATATATCTCACTGAGCTTTCTTAAAACCATTTTTTGAATTCTTTTTCATGCAATTCATTGATCTTCATTTCTTTAGGGTCTATTGCTAGAGTTATTGTGTTCCCTTGGAAGCATCCCGTTACCTTGTTTTGTCATGCTTTTTGTGCCTCTACATTGCTATTTGTGTATCAGGTGAATGAGCTCTCACCACAAATTTTATCAGATGGCTTTTATAGTAAAAGACTTTATCTTGGTGACATGTCCTGGGGTTTCAGTTGGATATACTGTGTTGACTTTGGCTCCAGGTGGATGCTTTAGTATACTGCCTGTGTAGCTTCTTCAACCATAATCAGCATCAGTGATGTCTGCGGGTATCTCAGTGACCTAGGCTGCAGGGGTTATGGGTTGTACTGCTATCTGTATAGCTCTCTTAGGTGGGGCAGGCTCACTGACAGCTCTGAGTATAGTGTACCTGGCTGCAGGGGTCAGGTGCCTGTGGGTACAGGAGGTGGAGCTGCCCCTGTGGGCACCAGTGGGTGCAGTGCAGTGTGCCTGTTAGTGATGCAGCGTCCCTATGAGTGTCTGAGGGTCACAGAGGTGAGACTCTACAGGGACTCTGGGCCCTGACCTGCTAAGGGCAGGCTTCCCAGGTGTTTCGTGGGATTGAGGGTGGGTGATTGGTGCCATTGTCTACTTCTCAAGGCCTTAGCAGGCTGAGCTTCTGAGAAAATTCTGTTCAACTGCTTTTTCAGGCTGTAGGCAGATTGGTGGAGCTGTTTCCCAGGAGCCTCAGTGGGCTGAGCCATTTAGTCTTGGCTGCATTCTGGTATTGTGGCTGTGTGGGGGCACCCATCTGCTTCCTAGGGCTTTTGATGGATGAGTTTCACAGGGTGGGCTGCCTGGCTACTTCCTAGAATAGAGGGGGAAATGGGGGAGGTGACCTTCACGGGGCTGGGTTGGCCAAGCTGCTAGGGGCAGCTGCTTGATGGCATCACAGAATACCAGGTGAGTGTGGTTTCAGGATGGCACTGTGCATCATGAGCCTGCATGGGGCAGGCACAACGTGGGTTGTATTCTTTCTCTGGGGCAATGCAGCAGTGTGGTAACCTGTTAACTTACTGAACTGGCCTCGGGGCCTGTGAGGGCTGTAGGCTTCTCTAGTAGCAAATGCTCCAGGTGTCCATGGCATAAGTGAGGACTGCTGGGGCCTCCTTCTTAACTTTTCCCTGCCAAGCGAAATAACCTCTTGGTTGAGGGTTGATCTCAAGAGACAGGATGGTAGATGCCATGGATTTAGTTCCCTTCCTTGTATGACCGCCATATATCTCCATGTTCTGCAGTGTCCAGCCCTCTACCTCAAACTTTCCAACGAAGTAGCTGTTGTTTTTTCTTTGTTTTGGTCCTTTGTTGTGGAGGGAAGTACGCCAGACCCCTCCAGTTGGCTATTCTTGCTGTTACCCTCTAGTGGGAATGGACCTCCTGAGGGAGCTGACTGGATTATCCTCCTCCTCAGGTTACTTCACTGGCATCTTGACATCTTTTGGGGGACGTAAAGATTAGGGAAGTTTGCATCTAGGACCAGACGCATGGCTATGTCTCCTGCTCTTTGTGTAGATGAATCATAAATTAGAGCCTATATCCTCACCCTGTGTCAATGGATCTTTCTATCAATCTCTTCACAAATTAAAAAAAATTTTTTTTTTTAGTTGTAGGTGGACACAATACCTTTATTTTATTTATGTGGTGCTGAGGATGAACCCGGGCCGCACACGTGCTAGGCGAATGCTCTACCGCTGAGCCACAATCCCAGCCCCTGCACTCCCTTTTATAGGCTATGACAACCTTCATTGTAAGTGAACACCAGCTATTGGTCTAAGCCATAAACCAATCAGAAAACCAATCACTATTAGTTTCACTGAGTCTAAACAGAAAAGATAAGTCAGCATTTTGCTGAGGGATTTCTGTTCCAGCTTCCCTCACATACTGTCAAGTTTCCATTGGCAATCGTCATACCACTATATGCTGGGGATCGAACCCAGGGCCACATGCAAGTAGGCAAGTGCTCTATCACTGAGACATATCTCCAGCTCTTTTCTTCATTTTATTTTAAGGTAGTGTCTTGCCAAGTTGCCCAGGTTGACCTCTACTACATCTGGCTACAACCATTTCTTTTTTAATGATTGTATCATATCAAGGATCAAACTCATGGATGCACTAGGCTCAGCAAGTACTGAGCTATATTCCCAGCTCCCCCAATTTTTTTTTTTTTTTTTTGGTGTGTGGTGGGGGGTACTGGGGATTGAACTCAGGGGCACTTGGCCACTGAGCCACATCCCCAGCTCCATTTTGTATTTTATTTAGAGACAGGGTCACACTGAGTTGCTTAGTGCCTCACTTTTGCTGAGGCTGGCTTTGAACTCACAATCCTCCTACCTCAGCCTCCCGAGCTGCTGGAATTACAGGCATGAGCCACCTTGCCTGGCTCCCCCAAGTTTTAAAATGACAATTCACAGCATTGTTTAAGAATCAGTGAGTTTTTTTTTTTTTTTTTTTTCAGTACTAGGGATCAAACCCAAGGCTTCATGTGTGCTAAGCAGGCACTCTACCACTGTGTTATATCCCCAGCCTCTGTCAGTGAAAAATTAATTGAATTTTACTTAGGTAATTATTTTCATTAATAAAATTGTGTGTGTGTGTGTGTGTGTGTGTGTGTGTGTGTGTGTGTGTTTTGGTACCAGGGATTGAACCCAGGGGTGCTTAACCACTATGCCATATCCCCAGCCCTTTTTAATTTTTTATTTTGAGACACGGTCTCACTAAGTTGCTTAGGGCCTTGCTAAGTTGCTAAGGCTGGCTTTGAACTTGTGATTGTCTTGCCTCAGCCTTTTGAGCCACTGGGATTAAGGGCTTGCATCACTGAGCCTGGCAAGATTGGGGTATTTTAGAGATAACAGCTCTACATATCTTGGTTGTTAAATCTTTTCTGGAAGTGTCATCTCCCCTAACAAGTTTTTTACCTAGGCACAGGTGGTTGAATCAGAGGTTGCTCCCTTGACGTAAATGAGGCCCAGGAACTTTATTTTCTGGCCATTTGGAATTGGTATCAAGGGATTTTAACCTGAATGTGGCTGTTTATTGACTAGAGGAGTTAAAACTCTGGAGCTATTGTTGGTAGACATTTTCCTCATGTGAACTGAAAATGGTATGAGCTGGACCACAGCAGCAGTGAATAAGGAAATGAGCACAAAGATTCAGTCTGCTCCTGAATCTCAGCTCCAACACCAAGTCTACAAGACACATATTTATTATTTAAACCAATCTCCCTTTTTCTTCTTCTTCCTCCTCCTCCTATTCCTTCCTAGATCCTTCTCTCTTTAAAAAGCTAAATAAAGTAGGTTTCTATTGCTCACAATTCTAACAATTCTAACTAGTGCATCATCTATTCCGGACATCTCATTGTACAGGAATAGGACCGGAAGCCCAGGGATGATGAAGTTAATTATGAAAAGCCTTATTTGGTTTAGTGGGTTGCGAAAACAGCCCAGCCATCTCTTTCAGAGGAGGTGTTCATTTCCCCAGCTCCAGGGGAGTACTGGCTGCTGAAGGTTCACAGCTATGGCTCTTTCTAGGAGTTATCTCCAGTTAATAGAACTGCCTCACTGTGGTTATGCGTCTTCCCTGGGGCAGGTCGGCCTTCAATGCAAGAGAACAAAGTCCCAGTCTCCTTGCCTCATTCAGAACAATTCTGAAGGCCATTTCCGCTCCAGGCCCCATTGTAACTGCATTGTAGTTCAGCTGCCCTTTACCCAATCTGATTTCCTTCACTTCCTCCTAGCACTCCCTAATTTAAACCTTCTACTTGCAAATCTCTAACTCACCTTCTTTCTCCTCCGGAATTCAGTAGCTTTTTCACTCTTCTGTTGCCAGAGTAAAAGATAAGGGGAGGAGGGGAAGCTACATAAAACTCTTTGTGGTAGAAAGCTTAAGATCCACCAAAGTACCCTTCCTGCACCAGGAAATATTTTTTTGTTTGTTTGTTTTGTTTTGGTACCCGGGATTGAACCCAGGGGCACTTAACCATTGAGCCACATCCCCAATCTCTTTTAAAATTTTGAGACAGGGTCTTGCTGAGTTACTTAGGCCCTTGCTGAGTTGCTGAGGTTGGCTTTGAACTCGAGATCCTCCTGCCTCAGTACCTCCCCAGCTGCTGGGATTACAGGTGTGTGCCACCATGCCCAGCAAAATCTTGTTTTTCTCATTCTAGTTTATATTTTGAAAACTGGTGCTAAGTGTGAGTGATTTTATACCTGGTTATTTCTTTAAGAGACTAAACACACATCATATTATGTACTTATTATGTTTTACAAACTTCATTCTGATCAGTTACTTTTATATTCTTAAAACCCCGTGCCAAGCCGGGCGCGGTGGCGCACGCCTGTAATCCCAGCACTTTGGGAGGCTGAGGCAGGAGGATCGCAAGTTCAAAGCCAGCCTCAGCAATGGCGAGGCACTTAGCAACTCAGTGAGACCCTGTCTCTAAATAAAATACAAAAAAGGGCTGGGGATGTGACCCAGTGGTCTAGTGCCCCTGAGTTCAATCCCCGGTAACCACAAAAAAAAAAAAAAAAAAAAAAAAAAAAACCCGTGCCAAATCCCTATTTAGCACTAGTTACACTACAATTGCCCACCTCCTTGCTGGTCTTCCCTACTAGATTGTCTCTGTTGTTGAATCCTATCCTTGAGATTCACCTTGGGCAAATATTTAGTTAATGTTGGTTGAATTCATGGAGAGATTGCATTCAATTGAAATTAAAAAAAATATTATAGCAGAAAAAAAGAACTCCTAACCTGAAAGCCTGAATCACATTTACTGAATAACATATCAGAAGACTAGAGATATCAAGAGTAGATTGTCATAAAAACATGTACAAAAATTTCTTTTAAAAGAATAGCATCTGAAATTTTGAGTTGGACAAGATGTGGACTAAGCTAACATCGACCCTTCCCTACAACAAAATGCTAGATTAGATTCAATTCTAATTTCCTCCAGAATTTTATTTTGAATAATTTTATGATAAAAAATAGAAATCACTTTTTACTTTGTCTTTATTGTTAGATTCTGGGCAGGAAGGCCACACCTCCCAGGTAGCCTAAGGAGGCCACACCTCCCAGGTAACTTAAGACAAGATACACCTCCCAGGCTGGCCCTGCAGCTGGTCACACCTCAGGTACCTTTCTGAGCCAATTATGACACACGGGTTCCCCTTTCGACCCCCAGCAGCCTATGGAACTGGGATCCCCTCTGGGGGGTCCCTCAGACCACTGGTTTGCTACTTAAGCCTTCCTGGACTGAAACCGCTTCTTGTTCTTCCTTTTCCCTTGTCCCTTCCCTGCCCTTCCACGCTGCTCTTTCCCTACCCCCTTCCCATCCACGTGGTCCCTAATAAACCCTTTTTTATTGACACGGCTTTCCAGGCGGTGAGTTAACTTTGTCCTACATTTGGCGCCCAAACTAAAACATCCTTAATAATAATTTCAAAATTTAAAAATAATTACCATATTGTTGTTAATCCACCTACTGAATGAATGGTCAATAGTACAAACTTCATCATATATTTTTCTTTTTTTTCTTTTGGTACCGGGGATTGAACTCGGGGCACACGACCACTGGGCCACATCCCGAGCCCGTTTTTGTATTTTATTAGAGACAGGGTCTCACTGAGTTGCTAAGTGCCTCGCCATTGCTGAGGCTGGCTTTGATCTTGCGATCCTCCTGCCTCAGCCTCCCAAGTGCTGGGATTATAGGCGTGCGCCACCGCGCCCTGGCTGGTCATTATTATTTTTGATGTACAAGTCCCAAATTTGACCAACAAGATTTCCTTCAATTTTTAAAAAATATTTTATTAGTTGTAGGTGGACACAATACCTTTATTTTATTTATGTGGTGCTGAGGATCGAACTCAGGGCCTCACACATGTGAGACGAGGGCCCAGAGTTCCTTCAATTTGACTCCTGTGTCTTTTTTTCCTTTTTTTGCCAGTGCTGGAGAGTGAACCCAGGACCTTGCACATGCTGTTAAGCACATACTTTACCTCTGAGCTACACTCCCAGCCATCCTGTGTCCCATTAACATGGCCCATTAGCCTTCCAGTGCTTTGTTTTCTACCACATACAACATAGCTATGCCAGAAAGAAAAGAGATCTGAAAGCTTACAATCTGTGTTGAAAGCTGATACTGAGGTAAGTTCTGGAGGCTGTTAGAAGACTTGGAAATAAACCCTAGTTGCTACACCCAGAGAGAATGTGAGGCAAAATTTCAAAATGGATGAGAAATTTCTAGAGTTGAGGTACAACTTGAATCCTCAGAAAGGTGAAAAATGCTAAGTGTTCAATAGAATAAATCAACATAAGGGACTAGAACTGAGATCTCTGCACAAGTGCACAGCTATTCACAGGACCAGGACAGCCACGATATGGGGCTGAAAAACATAAACCTGAGGAAAGAGCAAGGTTCCATTACATGGAGGAGAAATCACTGGTGAAAAGTGAAAACTGCCACACCACGTGCTGATTTAGAATCAATTTTAAATTACTTGAGTGGCGTGGAAATCTCTGAGGTACTCTCAGGGTGCCTGGCAAAGACAAGTGCAAAATCTCTTAGGAAAGACATTCCTGCAATTCACAACTCCACATGGGATCCTCATAGCATTAATAATGCCCATTCAAGATATACATATAATAAACTGGGCGTGGTGGTGCATGCCTGTAATCCCAGCGGCTCAGGAGGCTGAGACGGGAGGATCACAAGTTCAAAGGCAGCGAGGCGCTAAGCATCTCAGTGAGACCCTGTCTCTAAATAAAATACAGGGGCTGGGTTTGTGGCTCAATGGTAGAGTGCTTGCGTAACACATGTGAGGCACTGGATTCGATTCTCAGCATTGCATGTCAATAAATGAATAAAATAAACAAAATACAAAATAGGGCTGGGATGTGGCTCAGTGGTCGAGTACCCCTGAGTTCAATCCCCATACTCCTCCAAAAGATAATCATATAATAAAAGCTGACAAAACACATGAGGAAAGAATGTGTCATGAACAAAGAGGAGTATTGATTATCTATGTAGTTGATAAAACAGGACGTTCTGAAGAGGAACTATATAAAATTAGTATCTTAAATGATGAAAGATATAAAGAATCATAATTAACTAATTGCTGTGAAAAAGAGTGCATTTGATATAAAATATATAATGACTAGGGCTGGGGTTGTAGTACAGTGGTAGAGCACTTGCCTGGCATGTGTGAGGCACTGGGTTTGATTTTCAGCACCACATATAAATAAATAAAATAAAAGTCCAATAACAACTAAAAAATATTTTTAAAAATATATGTGATTACTAAAAATTTAAAATGAAGCTATTGAGATAAAAATGAAATACATGGGATGCATAAATAGCAGATTAGATACAGGCTGAAGAAAGAAGTAGGGCTGGATGCAGTGGCATATGCCTGTAAATCCCAGCTACCAGGAGGCTGAGGCAGGAGGAGCACAGATTTGAAGCCAGTCGGGGCAACTTAGCAAGACCTTGTCTCCAAATAAAAAGGTCTGGGGATGTAACTCAGTAGAGCACTCCTGGGCTCAATCTCTCCTGTACCACAAAAATTAATTAAAAGGAAAGAAAGAAAAATAAAAAGCAAAAGAGAAAAAGAAGTAATGAATCAGAGCAGGTAATAAATTAATGAAGATCTACCCAGTGGTGAAAGCGGTGTGTTAAAGTCACCTAGAATTATTGTGTTGTGGTCTATTTGGCTCTTGAACTTGAGAAGAATTTGTTTGATGAACGTGGATGTTCCATTATTTGGGGCATATATATTTATGACAGTTATTTCTTGTGATGTATGATTCCCTTAAGTAGTATGAAATGTCCATCCTTATCTCTTTTGATTATCTTTGGCTTAAAGTCTACTTTGTTTGATATGAGGATGAAAACCCCTGCTTGCTTACGTAGTCCGTGTGAGTATATTTTATCCCATCCTTTCACTTTCAGTCTATGGGCATCTTTTCCTATGAGATGTGTCTCTTGAAGGCAGCATAAATCAGTGAGGTGAACAGAGAACCTACAGAATGGGAGCAAATCTTTACCACATGCACATCAGACAGAACATTAACTTCAAGGATATATAAAGTGCTCAAAAACCTTTACACACACACACACACACACACACACACACACACACACACACAAAACCCAATCAATAAATGGGCCAAGGAAATGAACAGACACTTCTCAGAAGATGATATAAAATCAATCAACAAATATATGAAAACATATTCAGCATCTCGAGCAATTAGAGAAATGCAAATCAAAACTACTGTAAGATTTCATCTCATGCCAGTCAGAATGGCAACTATCAAAAACACAAACAACAATAAATGCTGGCGAGGTTGTGGGGAAAAGGGCACACTCTTACATTGCTGGTGGGGTTGCAAATTGGTGCAGCCAATCTGGAAAGCAGTATTGAGATTCCTAGGAAAACTTGGAATGGAACCACCATTTGACCCAGCTATCCCACTCCTTGGTCTATGCCCAAAGGAATTAAAAACAGTTTACTACAGGGACACAGCCACATCAATGTTTATAGCCACATAATTCACAATAGCTAGATTGTGGAAACAACCCCTATGCCCATCAATAGATGAATGGATAGGGAAACTTTGGTATATATACACAGTGGAACACTACTCAGCATTAAAAGATAATAAAATCATGGTATTTGCAGGTAAATGGATGGAGTTGGAGAAAATAATGCTAAGTGAAGTCAGCCAATCCCCAGAAAACCAAAGGTCAATTGATTCCTTTGCTATGATGATACTGAATAATAGTGGCAAGGGAGGGGGGATGAGAGGAATGAAGAAATGTTAAATAAAACAAAGGGGAGGGAGGGGAGAGGAGGAAGCAAGGGGATAGAAATATATAATGGCAGAAGGAGTTGGACATCAATATACTAAGTGCATGTATAAAAGCTCAAATGGTATGAAAATACTTTGTGTAAAACCAATGACTTGGAAAACCGTGCTCTTTATTTGTAATATGAAAGGAATTGCACTCTAAAAGCATGTATAACAAATTAAACTAAAATTTTAAAAAAGTGTGTGCATGCACACACACACATATATATTTCTACCCCCTTTATTTAAATTATTTTGTAAAAATTCAATATTTCATTCATGAGAAAAAGAAGTAAATAAAAATCTTAAATACTAAAAGAATAAAAATAAAAAATAAATTAATGAAATTGAGCAAATCAACAAGAATGAAGTGTAATGAGCAGAATAAGAGATGACTAGCAGGGCTGGGGTTGTTGCTCAGCAGTAGAGCACTCGCCTAGCACGTGCATGTCCCGGGTTCGATCCTCAGCACCACGTAAATAAACACATTGTGTACAACTAAAGCAAATAAATAAATATTAAAAAAAAGAGAGAGAGAGATGACTAAGAGGAGCTTCAGAAAGAAAGAACAGAGATAATGTGAGGCAATATTTGAAAATGGATGAGAAATTTCTAGAATTGATGTACAACTTGAATTCTCAGAAGGACAAAGAATAATAAGTGTTCAGTAGGATAAATCAAAATAAATTATCTACCTAGAATACCAAAGAAAAGATAAAAATCTTAAAAGCAATCATAACAAAAAGAATAGATGATCAGTGCACACCTGTAATCCCAGTGACTTGGGAGGCTGAGGCAGGAGGATTGCAAGTTTGAGGCCAGCCTCAGCAATTTAGCAAGGCCATAAGCAACTCAGTGAGGCCCCATCTCAAAATAAAAAATAAAAAAGGGGGGGCTGGGTTTGTGACTCAGTGGTAAAGCACCCCTGAATTCAATTCCCAGTACAAAAAAAAAAAAAAGAAAGAAAGAAAATGCTAAATATATTATTATCTTTTTTAAAAAAAATTTATGTATTTACTTTAGTTGTACACAATGCAATGCATTTATGTTTATGTAGTGCTGAGGATCGAACCCGGACCACGCACGTGCAAGGTGAGCACTCTGCCGCTGAGCCACAACCCCAGCCCTATATTATTATCTTTAGGTATTTTGTATAAAGTAAAAATTTAATGAACAATGGAGGGGTAATGTTTGTTTATTTACTTGGTACTGGAGATTGAACCCAGGGGTGTTTCAGCACTAAGTTACATTCCCTGCTCCCCCCTTTTTGTGTGGTACCGAAAAAACAGGGTCTCGCTAAGTTGCTTAGGGCCTCACTAAGTTGCTGAGGCTGGCTTTGAACTTATGATCCTCCTGCTTCAGCCTCCCAAGTTGCTGCCTCTTTATGTTTTGGCTAAGTTGCTCAGCCTGGCCTCAAACTTGCAATTCTCCTGCCTCAGCCTCCCAAGTCTCTAGGATTACAGGTATGCATCACCATGCTCTACCAGAGGGTCAATGTTTAAATGTAAGCTGATTGACAAATATATTAGAAGAAATTGCCTTCATCACATCCCCAAATTTCATCATGCCCATATTTTAGTTCTTCCCTCCCACTTGTCCCCATACCCTTATCCCTTGGCAACCACTAATCGGCTTTGTGAGGATAGATGTTTTCATTTTCCTTAGGTAAATATCTAGGAGAGGAAAATATGCAAGTGCTGTCAGTGAACTATGCCATTAACATAGACCAAACACTTTTGTGTCTTTCCACAATGTCAGGATTTATAGAATAACAACAAATTCAAAAGCCTCACTAAGTTGCAATTCACCAAATATCTGTGGGTGACCCGATAGTCAGTCAGAAGCTGGACAATCAAAAGTTCTTTTATCCTATTCCAGTCTTAATTTCTAATATCTGTAATACTCAAATCACACATCCTACAAAGTTACACAAATACATCTGTATTTCACAGAATGATCAAGGAAGGGTTAAGGTAACTGCAGAGCTACAGGATACTGTGCCAAGGTCAGAGGCAAAGAGCAGATAGGAATACAAAGAGTCAGAGAGTCACTGGAGGTGGATGGATAAAATTTTTAAAGAACCAAGGTCCTCAGCGAGCACTGTACTACTGAACTACATCTCCAGCCCTGTAGTCTTACGTTTTGCATGTAAGTCAAGTTTTAGTTAATTTTTGTGTATGGTATGAAGTATGAATCAAAGTTCTTATTTTGGGTTGTGAGTATACAATTTTACTCTCCTTTGTCATGACTGGTTTAGCTATTTTTGGGTCTTCATTATTCCCCATAAAACTTTGAGTAAGTTTTAGACCAGTTCCAAAAGAAAAAAAGAAACCTGTTGGAATTTTATTTGCAATTACAATGCATTTAGAGATCAGTTTGGAGAGAACGTGAGCACACAATGTTTCTCCAATTATCTCAGTGAAACTCTTGCCAAAGTCATCAAAGTCACTTCCATGTTAAATGCAACTCGTGATTTGTAGTCCAAATCGTACTTGACCTGTCAGCAGCATTTGGCAAAGGAGATAACCTCTTTTTCAATGACATTTGGTTTCCAGTGCTCTATACAAGGAATAAGCAACTTTTTTATATATAAAGGACAACCAAACAGAAACTTTAGACATTGTGGACTGTGTAGTGTCTGCTGCAATTACTTGACTCTGCTGTTGTAGTGTGAAAGCAGCAGTAGATGATATATAAATGAAGGAGCATGTGTTCCAATAAAATTTTGTTTACAAAAAAATGCAACAAGTCAGATTTAACCCTTATGTGCCATGCATTGTTGATCTTTTCCTCTGTATTTCCCTTGTTTCATCCTACCTTATTGGAAACTTCTCTGTCTCTTGTGTTGTTGCTCCCTAACTCCTCAACCTGTTAACACGAAGTGTCCCAAGACCCAATCCCTCTGCTTTTTTCTCCATAATCATTTTCTTGGTGACACCTTCCACTGTTATGATTTTAAGTACTTTTTAAAAATATTTACTTATTTGTTTTATTTGTACACAATGCCTTTATTTTTATGTAGTGCTGAGGATCGAACCCGGGCCGCGCACGTGCTAGGCGAGTGAGTGCTCTGCCGCTGAGCCACAACACCAGCCCCGATTTTAAGTACTTTATCTATACTCATGACTCCAAATTTCTATCTCCAGATCACTTATTGAACTCCAAATATTTTATCTAATGTCCTTTTAACAGTTGCACTTGGAAGTCTAATAGCCATCTCAATACATATCCAAAACTAAACTCTTTTTGTTTGGACACAATATCTTTATTTATTTATTTTTATGTGGTGCCAAGGATTGAACCCAGTGCCTTCTACTGAACTACAACCCCAACCCCAAAACTAAACTCTTGATCTTTCTTCACAAATCTACTCATCTTCAACATTAAATCATTAAGGGCTTGCCAGAGAAACAGAATAGGACATACATCTATATTTTTTTAAAATATTTATTTGCTTTAGTTACACAATGCGTTTATTTTTACGTGGTGCTGAGAATCGAACCCGGGCCACGCACGTGCTAGGCGAGCGCTCTACCCGCTGAGCCACAACCCCAGCCCCACATCTATATTTACCTATCTATATCTATTGATATGAGGAGATTGAGTATAGTAATTGGCTCATGTAGTTATAGAGGCCAAGAAGTCCTATAATCTGTCATCTGCAAACTTAAGAACAGGAAAAATGGTTGTGTAACAGTCTGAGTTTAAAAGTCTTAGAATAAGGGGCTGATGGTGTAAGTTCTGGCCTAAGTCTGAAAGCCTGAGAATTGGGAGCAGCAATGTCAGAAGATGGATGTCTTAGCTCAAGTAGAGAACAAATCCATTCTTCCTGACACCCTTTTGTCTATTTCAGTCTTCCATAGATTGGATGATACCAGTCCACATTGGTGAGAACAAAAAATATATATATGCATATATATAGTTTATTTATTTTTCACTAATAACTAGTAAATACAAATAAATTTCATATCCACCGGTTTGATAAAAACAAGAAAAGTCATAACAATTACAGTGAGGATGTAGAGAAATGGGACCTCTCATTGTTGAGTAAACTGACACAATGACTTTAAAGAACAATTTAAAAATTGCTTGAAGAGTTGAATATGCACTCATCTTATGACACAATTCCATTTCCTGGTGTATATCCAGATAAACTTTTGCATGGGTGTAAGAATTTGTGCACTGTTTTTTTTTTTGTTTGTTTGTTTGTTTGTTTTCAAATTGGTTTATATGAAAAAACTGAAAACAATATTATATCCATCAACAGAGATATGGATTAGTTTATTCTTATCATGGAATAAAATGTAAAAGTGAAAGACAGCTGTTCATGCAACAATAAAGACAAGTTTCTGAAATAATATATAATAAAAAGGTGCAAAATACACAGAACATAACACCACTCATTTGCATTTTAAAACTACAATATGATACATTTATTGTTTTTTTAATACAGAAACATCCATGTATATCTGAGTATACACTAGTATTTTAAGCTCTTGATGAATTAAATATATACATTTTAAATTTTGATGTCAACTACCTTTTCAAAAAGGCCCTCTAACATGCCTTTGAAGATAGTGCCCATTTTCCACATACACTTCACTCTTTACAAATATTGAGTATAAATTTCTTCTTTAAGTTGTAACAATTTGAAAGTATTTTAATTTACATTCACAAGAGACCATATGTATATTTTTTGTTGTTGTTGTTGTTGTTTTCTTTTTGTACCAGGGATTGAACACAGGGGCACTCGAACACTGGGCTACATCCCCAGCCCTTTTTTGTATTTTATTAGAGACAGGGTCTCACTGAGTTGCTAAGTGCCTCGCCCTTGCTGAGGCTGGCTTTGAACTCTCAATCCTCCTGCCTCAGCCTCCCAAGTGCTGGGATTACAGGCACGCGCCACCGCGCCCGGCGACTAGATTTCAATAATCAAAGTGGAAAATTAGATTTGGGCCATTCCAGTGGGAACATGAGAAACTTTAAAAACAAAAAAACTAAATAAAGAAGGTTTAGTTAAATGTTGGCATTGTATAACAGAGAAGTTTGGTGCCTTGATAATCATTCTCAAAATTTTTACAAAGGGTTTACAAAATAAACACTACATTAGTAGTTTATACTCTCTAGAATCCTAACTCTAGCCCTTTATTTTACAACAGACAAAGAACTCATAAACCATTTTGTTAGTTAATAAAATTATTAAATAACTCATTAAAATTTATTTGAAATTTGCATGTTATCTAAGGAGAGGGTGCCAAATCTTTCAAAATTCTGTGACAGTCAAGCTTATTGTTGATATGTTGATATACTTCACAGGAACTGGAATCTTAAGGAATTAAAGTACAATATTCTATCTATCTTCTACCTACCTATTTCTATGATATACATATTTTAAAGAAAATCTCTAAGCAATAACCTTTAACAAAACAAAAATATGATTATTAATCTTAACTACTAATGATGACTAGTTTATAAAAAAAAAAGTCTGATGAGATACTTAAAGGAATGTGAGTAAAGAATAAAACCAAAGAATTCAATTTAATTTCTTAAAAGTCTTGAGCTTCGCCAGGCGCGGTGGCACATGCCTGTAATCCCAGCACTTTGGGAGGCTGAGGCAGGAGGATCGTGAGTTCAAAGCCAGCCTCAGCAATGGCGAGGCAATTAGCAACTTAGTGAGACCTTGTCTCTAAATAAAATACAAAAAAGAAGGGCCTGGGGATGTGGCCCAGTGGCCCAGTAGTTGAGTGCCCCTGAGTTCAATCCCCGAAAAAAAAAAAAAGTCTTGAGCATGTTTAATGGTACTGAAAAATTACATGTTTAATGGTACTGAAAAATTATAGAATATATATTATGCATAATAATATATAATTCTATATACATAGTAAAAATTATATAGATAAAAAATTATTAATCTTTTGACATGTATAATTCATTTCATAGATTACTAATTGATCTCCTCAAAAGTATTAGGATGTGCTAGGTGTGGTGGTACACGCCTATATTCCAGTGGCTTGGGAGGCTGAGTCAGGAAGATTGCAAATTCAAAGTCAGCCTTAGCAAGTTAGTGAGGACTTAAGCAACTCTGCAAGACCCTGTCTTTAAAAAATATATAAAAAGGGCTGGGGATGTGGCTCAGTGGTTAGGCATCCCTGGGTTCAATCCCTGGCACCAAAAGAAAGTATTAGGATGCATAAAGGGTAGTTTCTGGTTTAATGTTGAGTATACTACATCTAAATAATTTTGATAATTTTTTGATTTTCTAAAATTTAACTTATTTTCCAATTTGACATTTTATATCCTGCATAGGTATACCAATGTTTTGCCAACAAATAAGCTTGCAATGAGAATCTTGTAAAAATTTAAAATGTTGTATCATCTAATCAGAGAAAGTTCATTATCAAATTGGAGAGAACACGGGGCTGGGGTTGTGGCTCAGCGGCAGAGCGCTCGCCTCGCACGTGCGTGGCCCGGGTTCGATCCTCAGCACCACGTAAACATAAATGCATTGCATTGTGCACAACTAAAGTAAATAAATAAATATTTTTTAAAAAATTGGAGAGAACACACTATTCATTGAGAAATGGAATGATAAAGATACACAGATAAATGAGAAATAAGAAGAATGTTAAATACAATTTAAAGCTCCTAGCATTAGATGGTACAATGCTAGGGCCTTTTGTGATTCTTCAGTCTCATCCCAAGGATGGGACATGTGGAAGAAGAAGTCATTTAAGTTTTATTGACAAGCAAAGTGAATACAGCCATCTGTTAAATTTTCACAGTAAAGTCAACTGTGGTCTAAATACAGCTAATTCTACTAAGGCCATACACAGTTTGATCAAATCCACCATGTCTTTTTCTTTTTTTTTTAAGCCTACAATTAGGGTTTCTTTATTCCATAGTGACCCTAGGTGATTTTGATGTTTTACTCATCTGTCTTCAGAAAACTGATTAAAAATGTCTTTATAAGGACACAGAGAACTTCTCTATGTCTAAAAAGAAAGTATAATTATTTGTTAGCTACAGAAATAATTCCAGTGTTCAGGAAACAAAGACCACCTTCTGTGGAGAGCCAGCATACACTCTGACTTTTTTGGCCAATTTAATAATTTGGGGACTAAACATCAATTTAATCTAATAATTTACATCTAACAATTAAATTTCCCATTGGAGGAAAACTTACAACTTGTCAAAACACTATATTCTCAAATAACTTTTGTAAGAGCAGAACACTTATAAAGGTCTAAGAGAAGTGACTATTATATACCTCCCTAAGTTTTACTTCACTTTATAAAGTTTGATTTTCAATGAAAATTAATTATCTTCTCTAATGTTCTTTAAAAATACTTAACTATAGGGCTGAGGATATAGCTCAGTGGTGGAGCAATTACCCAGCAAGTATAAGGCCATGGGTATAATCCCCAGCACCACAAAAAACAAAAACAAAACTATGTTCTGTAGTTCTTAGCAATATCCTTTTAATGTAGGATTAAATTATGATGTTACTCTTTAATTCATTCATTTTCAATATGCCAGTTCAGAAAAAAAAAATTTCTAGGACTTTTACCAGTTACACATTTTATAGCTAAAATGCACAAAGTCTTGTTTTATCCTAGAAAATTCACTGCTTCTGAATTGGTGCATCACAATATGGTACATTTTCTAGAAGAAGATCTTTCCTAGGGACCAATTCTAAAAGAAAAACAAAAGAATAATTAAAATGATTAAAATTAGAATTATAGTTATCTAATCATTATATTAGAATTAAATGTAAGTATAGTCATTTCCCCCTAAAACTTATAAAAGTAAAATATTTAGTGTTAAGATAATCTTCCAGGAGCCAGGTGAGGTGGTGCATGTTTGTAATCCCAGCAGCTCAGGAGGCTGAAGCAAGAGGATCTCGAGTTCAAAGCCAGCCTCAGCAATTTAGCAAGGCCCTAAGTAACTCAGTGAGACCCTGTCTCTAAATAAACTATAAAAAAGGGCTGGGGATGTAGCTCAGTGGTTAAGTGCCCCTGGGTTCAATCCCTGGTACCCCCCCACCAAAGAAAAAAAAGATTGTCATTCTTTGAAATGGCCTCTGTATTCTACCTAACCCCCCTAACCTTTATCTTACGTCACTTCTTAGAGCAATGGAAAACAATAAGCTCCAGTGAGTAAATGCATCACACACTAGATGTTTGTCTGGCAGTATGAGAAAGCCTTAAGAGCACTGATTTTATGGATGGGACCAATTGGCATTTTCAACTCTTCAAGGCTCTGAATTAAGGTCCTCTCAATCAATTAGGTTTTAGGCTGCAAAGAATACCCCTTAACTAAGTAATAGTTCAATCCATCTTGCTTTGCAGATGAACTAGTACATCTGCACTCATTTTCTTTTTCAGTACCTTATTGAAAGCAGGAAGAACTAACCAGTATGCACTGACATTCTGGCAATTTCTCTTAGCTGTAGCCTCAGGTAGTACTTGGTTTGTGTCCTAAGAAATAGAAAGAGGCACTGACCTTATGTTTTACCACTATATGGGTCACAAGCTTGAAGCCTATAGTGGTCAGGTCCATGATAATCATACTCCCTTCTACCCTTACTTTCCATTCATCTACTTTCACATTTTAATTTTAGGTTGTGTAATCTTCAGTACCTCACTTCTTGAGAAAACTTCTGTTGGTCTTAAACAGAAGTGAACTAGGGCTGATTAAGCAGAAAAAAACATTATTAATAGGTTTTTCATCTATTCATGGAATTGCTGTGAGAGCTAAAGAATCTGACAGGCTTGAGACTGTTTTCAAAACAAAAGCAAAACCACACCCCAGAACTGGCCTAATGATAAAAACTGCTGCTCCCATGGAGCACTAAAAGAAACTGCCACCATTTTTATCCCTCATGGAACACAATGTGCTGTATACTTCAGATGCTGCCAGAAACAACTTTCCTACATCTCCCATGCCATTTTCCCATGAGGACTTGATCCTCCAACCACTGATGCTACTCCTGCCAGTAAAATAGATCTGTGCCAAGCCTCTGCCCTCAAGTTCATTTCTTTTGTTTGTTTGGCAGTGCTGGGGATTGAACCAAGAGCCTAATGCATATGAGGCAAGCCTTCTATCTCTAAACTACACCACTAGCCCCTCAAGTTCATTTCTGAATATGGGTAGGTGTGAGCTATTTATATCAAATGCTTGTGTCAGAAATGCAAAAAAAAAAAAAAAAAAAAAAAAAAAAAACCTGAGGAACTGAATTTTCTTTATTCTATCTTGAGTATCTAGAACTTATACAGATGAAAATTTCTAAGACAAAGGTAGACATTCAAAGAGTGGTAAATAACCAGAAAGCCTCTCAAATATCCACTACTCTATCCCTTCACTCAATTCACCTTATTGTGTGATCTTTGGAATCAAAGGATATTCTATAATTGAATTTTACTGTATTTATTAACTGCTAACACTTTAATTAGGCCAATCATACCACAAGTGTATTTACATAATATATACTATTTTTCTATAATTTTATTTTATTGATTATAAAATCTCTTGACTTTGCTCTCTATGTTAGATACAAATACTATAACATGAATCTATTGAAATTGCCAGATCTTTGATAGATCATGGTTTATTTCCTGTACTTTAGGTCTCTGAAAGCCTTATCTACTCTGGTCATATTACATGCATAATTTACAAAGTACTTCTTTTGAAATAAAAAGGCTTTAGCTCAATTATAGACCAAAACCAAAATTAAGGGCAAGAGTTTTTTAAAAAAATCTATTATGAGTAGCATAGTTTATAAGAGTATGGCAATCAGAGAGACACTTTGGATATTAATAATTTATAACATGTTAAAATATTTAACTTGAAGTTACAGAAATGTTGCTAAATATATCAAGAACATAAATATAAACGATATGTTGAAATTAGAGGCTGGGTTTGTAGCTCAGTGGTGGAGCACTTGCCTCGCATGTGTGAGGCACCGGATTCCATCCTCAGCACCCACATAAAAATAAATAAATAAAGGTATTGTGTCCACCTACAACTAAAAATATTTAAAAAGGCGGGGGGGGGGGAGGCTGGGGTGATAGCTCAGTGGTAAAGCACCTGCCTAGCATGCATGAGGCCTTGAGTTCAATCCCAATCACCACATAAAAAATAAATAACAACAATAAAAAAGGACATTAAAAAAAAAAGAGGAAAGAAGAAATTAGAGAACTTTAGAAAACTAAGTGTTTTCTTCCAAGAATCTATCCTTGAGTGGGGCTCTGCTTATGTGCCAACAATACCTCTGCCTCTCTTATGGCACTGAAGGACTGAAGGAACATTTAAGTTCATTCTACATAAATTCTAGTGCCCAGTACAAAGAGGATTCAATACGTGTTTATTGAATCACATTAATTGTCTTTAAATACAAATTCTAAGATAGTTGTAGGTAGTGACAAATGTAAATAAATGAAAAGGCAGAAATTAAAAAACATATTTGAAAAAAGATTGCTTTTTTGTGTGTGTGTGTGGTACTGGGGATTTATCCCAGGAGCACTCTACTACTGAGCCACTTCCCCAGCCCATTTTATTTATTGTTTTTTATTTTGAGATAGGGTCTTATTAAGTTGCTAAGGGCTTGCTAAGTTGCTGAGGCTGGCTTTGAAATTGCAATCCTCCTGCCTCAGCCTGCTAAGTCACTGGGATTAAAGGCATGGTCCACTGTGCCTAGCTTCTAGTACATTTGAAAAAAATGTATCATACAAATTTTAGAAGCACATTCCCATTTTGTTTGTCTTACATATATGCCACATAAGAAGTTAAAAAGTATAGGTGATCCTATTTAAAAACTATATACCATTAATATATAGTGACATGAAGTCCCGAGTTTTCTTGATTGCAATTTTTTATTCATAAATTTGGTAGCTAGCTATAGAATGTATGATCGATAAAGGTCAATTCTAAAACCATTTGACTAATATCCATGTTAGATATGTCAATAATCAAAGAGAAAGCAATTGTGGAACAATGCGTTAATTTCAGTATTTTTCTAAGTCATAGTTAAAGGCTCTGCTAGGCCAATGATGAGAATGGTATGAATCAAAAGTTATGATTAATTCAAATTTGTGCAACTGAGATGATACAAAAAAAAATCACAAAAACTAGCCAGTACTTGGGGAAAAAAAGCAGTTTCCACAATATTTTTTAAAGATTTTTTTTAAATATGAAAAATTTCGGGGCTGGGATTGTGGCTCAGCGGTAGAGCGCTCGCCTAGCACATGGGCGACCCGGGTTCGATCCTCAGCACCACATACAAATAAAATGCATTGAATAAAAACGCATTGTGTACAACTAAAGCAAATAAATAAAAATATTGAAAAAAAATTTCCCCAAATGATTAAATTTCATGTCTGTAATAAAGAACCCTGAAATCACACACCATGATAAAGAAAGTTAGTTTTTTAAAAGGAAAAAACTAGAAATTATTTAAGATACGGAGTTCTTGCTGAGTGAAATTCAATATTTAATTTCCAGTACAGATATTATTTGGAATGGAAGAAAAAGAGAAATAGATTTAGAATTCATGCACATTTGCAGATGCAGTTTCATTTCTTTTCTTTTTTTTTTTTTTGTACTGGGGATTGAACTCAGGGGCACTCGACCACTGAGCCACATCCCCAGCCCTTTTTTGTATTTTATTAGAGACAGGGTCTCACTGAGTTACTAAGTGCCTCGCCATTGCTGAGGCTGGCTTTGAACTTGCGATCCTCCTGCCTCAGCCTCCCAAATGCTGGGATTACAGGCGTGCACCACTGTGCCTGGCCCCAATTCTTCTGAAGTAAAATAACCAATTATAGAATAAAAGATAAAAATTAGATTTAGTGGGGCGGGGGTTGTGGCTCAGCGGCAGAGCGCTCGCCTCGCACGTGCGTGGCCCAGGTTTGATCCTCAGCACCACGTAAACATAAATGCATCGCATTGTGTACAACTAAAGGAAATAAATAAATATTAAAAAAATTAGATTTAGTCTAGGTAAGTAATACATGAACCCAGAAAAATTAAGGACCTCCCCAAAAATGATGAAAATAGTAGTAATGTCTTTGTAACTGCAGTTTTACAAATATAATCAGGGTGTAAAATTTAAAAACTAAAATGAAATCTGGTATAACAAAGTTTCATAATTCAGCATTTTTAGACCACCTTATAAATGCATAAAATAAATACTACATTGCCTGGCAAAATCAAGCTGTTTTACTGATTAACATTAGAAGTGCTGTAATTAAGAGTGAGCCGGGCGTGGTGGCGCTCGCCTGTAATCCCAGCACTTGGGAGGCTGAGGCAGGAGGATCGCGAGTTCAAAGCCAGCCTCAGCAATGGCGAGGCACTTAGCAACTCAGTGAGACCCTGTCTCTAATAAAATACAAAAAAGGGCTGGTGATGTGGCCCAGTGGTCGAGTGCCCCTGAGTTCAATACTCAGTACCAAAAAAAAAAAAAAAAAAAAGAGTGAGGTATGGAGCTGGGCGTGGTGGCGCTCGCCTGTAATCCCAGCACTTGGGAGGCTGAGGCAGGAGGATCATGAGTTCAAAGCCAGCCTCAGCAATGGCGAGGCACTTAGCAACTCAGTGAGACCCTGTCTCTAATAAAATACAAAAAAGGCCTGGGGGGCTGGGGTTGTGGCTCAGCGGCAGAGCGCTCGCCTCGCACGTGCGCGGCCCAGGTTTGATCCTCAGCACCATGTAAACATAAATGCATTGCATTGTAGTACAACTAAAGGAAATAAATAAATATTAAAAAAAAAAAAAAAATAATGAAAAGAAAAATTAAGGACCTCCCCAAAAATGATGAACATGTAGTAATTTTTGGCCCAGTTTTCGGGAGGTTAAGGCAGGAGGATGTACATAAGCCCTAGGAATTTGAGTACAGCCTGAGCAAATAGCGACATCCAGCTTTTTAAAATAAAAGCAAACAAACAAATAAATAAAAGTGCTGTAAAATAAAATACTACATTGCCTGGCAAAATCAAGCTGTTTTACTGATTAACATTAGAAGTGCTGTAATTAAGAGTGAGCCGGGCGTGGTGGCGCTCGCCTGTAATCCCAGCACTTGGGAGGCTGAGGCAGGAGGATCGCGAGTTCAAAGCCAGCCTCAGCAATGGCGAGGCACTTAGCAACTCAGTGAGACCCTGTCTCTAATAAAATACAAAAAAGGGCTGGTGATGTGGCCCAGTGGTCGAGTGCCCCTGAGTTCAATACTCAGTACCAAAAAAAAAAAAAAAAAAAAAAAGAGTGAGGTATGGAGCTGGGCGTGGTGGCGCTCGCCTGTAATCCCAGCACTTGGGAGGCTGAGGCAGGAGGATCATGAGTTCAAAGCCAGCCTCAGCAATGGCGAGGCACTTAGCAACTCAGTGAGACCCTGTCTCTAATAAAATAAAAAAAAAGGCCTGGGGGGCTGGGGTTGTGGCTCAGCGGCAGAGCGCTTGCCTCACACGTGCGCGGCCTGGGTTTGATCCTCAGCACCATGTAGACATAAATGCATTGCATTTAGTACAACTAAAGTAAATAAATAAATATTTAAAAAAAAAAAAAAAAAAAAAAAGCCTGGGGATGTGGCCCATGGTGGAGTGCCCCTGACAATCCCTGGTTCAAAAAAAAAAAAAAAAGTGAGGTATGGTGGCACATGCTTTTGGCCCAGCTACTCGGGAGGTTAAGGCAGGAGGATTACATAAGCCCAGGAATTTGAGTACAGCCTGAGCAAATAGCGACATCCCATCTTTTAAAATAAAAGCAAACAAACAAATAAATAAAAGTGCTGTAACTATTCAATATTTCAAAACACACAAGCACTGCAGTCATAAATCATTTTTTTACTTACTCAGGGTATTATGGTCTGTGTGAATGCCTTGTACAACAGATGTTCTGAGTAACAGTTCAACATCAGAACCTATTTTCATTAGCTGTTAAAAAAAATAAATCTTTTAAGAGTTTCATATGAATGTATAATTTTTTTTTTTTTTTTTTTTTTTTTTTTTTTTTTTTTTTGGTACCAGGGATTGAACTCTACTAGACCACTGGGCCACATCCCCAGCCCTTTTTTGTACAGGGTACAGTTGCTAAGTGCCTCGCCATTGCTTCTTTGAACTCGCGATCCTCCTGACTCAAAAGTGCTGGGATTACAGCTTTTTGAATGTATAATTTTTGAAACTATAGTTTTACTACAATTTCTTCTTAGATAATATTGCTTTTAACTTTTTGCAACTATTCGATGCATACAAAAAGCTCATATAGTTTTATTTTTTGTTCCAAAATAGATTTGGAGTATTTTTGGTAAATGTATATTTTAAAATGCGTTTAAAATGCACAATAGTTGGGCAGAGGTTTGACTTTTTTTTTTTCTTTATACAATTGGATGTTCTGAACATTAGAAAGAGGGTTGGCTTAGGAGTCAGAAACCCTGAAATCCAACTCCAGCTCTGTCATTAAGGAATGGCTTTGGTTAACCTCCTACTCTCTTTCAGTTTCAGACCTCATCAAATGCAAAATTAAGAACTGGACTTTTGTGGCTCAGACTCACCTCATGGGCAAAATCCTCAGCAAATACAAATAAAATAAGAAATAAATAAAAATATTTTAAAAAAAAAAAAAAAAAAAAAAAAAAAAAAAAAAAAAAAAAAAAAAAAAAAAAAAGAACTGGACTAAAACAGTGAATCTCAAAGCTGTGGACCCTTGAGGGTCTTTGAAATTCTTTTTTTTTTTTTTAATATTTTTATTTATTTGCTTTAGTTGTACACAATGGGTTTATTTGTACGTGGTGCTGAGGATCGAACCCGGGTCACCTACGTGCTAGGCGAGCGCTCTACCGCTGAGCCACAATCCCAGCCCTGGTCTTTGAAATTCTTTCAGGGATCAGTGAGGTCAAAATTGTTTTCATAATACTATAGCCTTCTGCATCATTTGTGAGCAGTAAAGCTTTCTCTATGATACCTTTTCTTCTGGGGCTGGGGTGAACCCAGGAGTGCTCTACCACTGAACTACATCCCCAGCCCCTTTTCTTAAAATTTTAATTTTAATATAGGATCTCACTAAAATGCTTAGGACCTTGACAAGTTGCTGAGGCTGGACTCAAACTTGCAATCCTCCTGCCTCAGCCTCCCAAGTTGCTGGGATTATAGGTATGTGCCTCCACGCCCAGCAAAAATAGCATTTTATACTAAGAAGCTGTGATTATTCAGACTTAGATATTTGACAGACATCATGAACATGAATGAAATGAGTATGTCACTTCAAGGAAAACAATTGATAGTATTTGCTGACAATGATGAAATTCAAACTTTCCAGAAAAAATTGGAATTCTGGAGAACTTTTATCTGCTATGGTGAGCTTGAAAATTTTGCAATACTTAAAGATTTTTCTGATGAGATAGATATTAACATTAATATAGATATAATTTAAATATCATACAATGGCTGAGTGTAGTGGCACACACCTGTAATCCCAAAGACTTGGGAGGCTGTGGCAGGAGGATTGCAAGTTTGAGATAAGCCTCAGCAACTTAGTGAGGCCCTGTCTCAAAATAAAAAGGGGCTGAGGATGTAGCTCAGTGGTTAAGCATCCCTGAGTTCAGTCCCTGGTACAACCCCCCCCACGCACACAAAATTATACAATGAACTATGTTAACACTTGGAAGGTCTGTGTATTTTAATGAATCTGTATTTTCCAAATCACCATTGTATGGTGTTATACAATCATGCACAGGTAAAAAAAAAAAAATGTTCAAAGGAAAAGAGATTAAAATTCACTGGTCTAGCTGGGCACAGTGGTGCATGCCTATTTAACTCAATGCAGCAACTTGGGAGGCTAAGGCAGGAGGATCTCAAATTTGAAGCTAGCCTGGTCAACTTAGTGAGACCCTGTCTCAAAATTAAAAATTCAAAAAATAAAAGGGCTGGGATGTAGCTCAGTGGTAGAGTGCTCCTGGGTTCAATCACCAGTATTGGTGTGTGGTGGGGGTGGGGGTGGGGGTGGGGGGATTCATTATTTTACTAAATGAAGCTCTGAGTAAGAAAAACCCTAAGTAAGAAAAGAACTTAGCAGGAAGAGGCTAATAGTATAAAGGCTTTGAGACACTAAAGTTCTTTGTAGATTCAAGAACCCTCAAAATAAGGCATTGTACATGGTTCAAGTTGAGATGGGAATCAGATTCAGTCAAGTAGATACACAATCTTGTAGACTGTGGTAAGCACTAAAACTTTTTCCTTTTCTTTTTTCTTTTTTTTTTTTTTTTTTTTTTTTGCAGGGGGTGATGCAGAGGATTGAACACAGGGCCTTGAGCATACCAGACAAGGGGTTCTACCCAGAGTTACATCCCCAGTCACTAATTTTTTTTTTTTTTTAAATGGGATGAAGAGCCATGTGGATTGTGAATAGAAGAGTGATCGGATGTGTGTTTTCTTAAAGGGTCACTGCCTTGAGAATAGGCTATAGGGAGAGAGTGTGGATGCAGGGAGTCCCAGTAGGAGGCTGATGCAATAATGCAGGGAGAGATAATGGTGGCTTGGATGAGGTGATAATGAGGGGGATGATAAGTGGCTGAATTCTGGATCTATTTTGAAGTTTAAACCAATAGAATCTGTTGACAGATTGGATGTGTGATAGGACAGCAGTCAAGAAAGAAAGTGCCAGCCGGGCATGGTGGCACACGCCTGTAATCCCAGCACTTGGGATGCTGAGGCAGGAGGATCACGAGTTCAAAGCCAGCTTCAGCAATGGCGAGGCACTTAGCAACTCAGTGAGACCCTGTCTCTAATAAAACACAAAAAAGGGCTGGGGATGTGGCCTAGTGGTTGAGTGCCCCTGAGTTCAATCCCCGGCACCAAAAAAAAAAAAAAAAAAAAAGAGAAAGAAAGAAAGTGCCACCATTTTTGGTTTGAGAATCAATACGAGGGAATTTCTTTTCTTTTTAATATTTATTTATTTGTTTTAGTCGTACACAATGCCTTTATTTTTATGTGGTGCTGAGGAAAGAACCTGGGCTGTGCAGTGCTAGGCGAGCACTCTACCGCTGAGCTACAACCCCAGCCCAAAATGAGGGAGTTTCTACTAGCTGACATGCTGAAGGCTATGGGAGAGCAAAGCCTCACCTCCTGATATCCAGAAAAGGGCCTAGCAGAATACTAAGAAGACCAATGGGTCTTTTCTTCCATTGGAGGTAATAAACTGAGTCAAGTCCTAGAGCTAAGGCTGAAAATAGGTGAGATGTGGAAGAGATGTGGGAGATCAGGGATCAACAGGAGGTGGTCTGTATGAATTCTAGAGCCTTCCCTGCCAAAATCCATTAGTCTATAGATAACAGTTCCACAGCCCAAATGACCTTTAAGAAATTGCCACTTGGGCTGAGGTTGTGGCTCAGTGGTAGAGCACTGACCTTGCACATGGGTGACCCAGTTCGATCCTCAGCACCACATAAAAATAAAAACTCATTTTGTACAACTAAAGCAAAATAAAATAAATATTTTGCTGGGTGCAGTGGCTCACGCCTGTAATCCCAGCACTTGGGAGGCTGAGGCAGGAGGAACACGAGTTCAAAGCCAGCCTCAGAAATGGCAAGGCACTTAGCAACTCAGTGAGACCCTATCTCTAAATAAAATACAAAAAAGGGCTGGGGATGTGGACCAGTGGTCCAGTGCCCCTGAGTTCAATACTCGGTACCACCAAAAAATAAATAAATAAATATTAAAAAGAAAAAAAAAAAAGAAATTGCCACTTACCAAGGTATAGTATCGAAGAATATTCATAATTATCTGAAAAGGTTATTACATACTTCTACCCTTTTCCAACTATTTATCTGTGTGAGGATGGATTTTCTTCAACCTAAAAAACATGTTGTAGAGGGATGGGGTTGTGGCTCAGTGGTAGAGTGCTTGCCTAGCATGTGTGAGGCACTGGGTTCAATCCTCAGCACCGCACAAAAATAAATAAATAAAATAAAGGTGTAAAAAAACATGTTGTAGAGATTGAATAAAGAAGATATGTCTAGATTTTCTAAGTCTGACTTATTTCACTTAACATTGTTTTCTTGATTTCCATTCATTTACTGGAAAATAGCATTATTTCATTCTTCTTTTTGGCTGAGTAAAAACTCCATAGTGTATATATGCTCTATTTTTTTTTAAATATTTATTTATTTGCTTTAGTTGTACACAATGCGTTTATTTGTACATGGTGCTGAGGATCGAACCCGGGCCGCGCACGTGCTAGGCGAGCGCTCTACCGCTGAGCCACAATCCCAGCCCTGCTCTATTTTTTTGATCCATTCATATTTTGATGGGCATCTGGATTGATTCCATAATTTGGCTATTGTGAACTGTGCTGCTATACATATTGAGGTGTATGTATCATTTTAGTATGCTGATTTTAGTTCTTTTGGATAAATGCTGAGGAGTAGGATGGCTGGGTCATATGATGGTTCCAATCTCAGTTTTTTTGAGGAATCTCCACACTACTTCCCAAAGTGATTGTATTAATTTTGCAGTCTCACCAACAATGTATAAGTGTACTTTTTCCCCACACCTTCACCAGCATTCATTATTATTTATATTCTTTTTTTTTAAATATTTATTTATTTACTTTAGTTGTACACAATGCAATGCATTTATGTTTACGTGGTGCTGAGGATCAAACCCGGGCCGCACACGTGCGAGGGGAGCGCTCTGCCACTGAGCCACAATCCCAGCCCCTATTTATTATATTCTTGATAAATGCCATTCTGACTGGAGGGAGATAAAATCTTTTATAAAAAAATTATTTATTTGTTTTAGTTGTACACAATGCCTTTATTTTTATGTGGCGCTGAGGATCGAACCAGACCGTGCACGTGCTAGGCGAGTGCTCTACCACTGAGCCACAACCCCAGCCCCTCTTCATTCTCTTGATGGGTTTCCTTCACTGTGCAAAGCTTTTTAATTTGATGACATCACACTTCTTGATTCTTTGTTTTATTTCTTGAGTTTTAGGGGTCTTGTTAAGAAAGTTGGTGCCTGGGCTGGGGTTGTGGCTCAGCGGCAGAGCACTCGCCTCGCATGTGCACGGCCCGGGTTCGATCCTCAGCACCACGTAAACATAAATGCACTGCATTGTGTACAACTAAAGTAAATAAATAAATATTAAAAAAAAAAAGAAAGTTGGTGCCTGTACCTATATGATGGAGTGTTGACCATGTTTGTTTGTTTGTTTGTTTTTTCCTAGCAGTTGCAAGGTTTCTGATTTAATTCTTAAGTCTTTGATTTGCAGGGTGAGAGGGATCTAATTTCATTCTTCTATCTATGGATATTCAGTTTTCCCCACTCTATTTGTCGAAAAGGCTATCTTTTCTCCAACATATATTTTTGCCAACTTTGTCAAGTATCAAATGGCCATAAGTATGTGGGTTTGTCTCTGTATTCTATTCTATTCCATTGGCATACATATCTATTTTGATGCCAATACTGCTGTGTTTTTGCTACTATAGCTCTGTAATATATTTGACATCAGGTATTGTGATGCCTTCTGCATCACTTTTCTTTTCTTTTTTTAAAAATTATTTATTTACTTTAGTTGTACACAATGCAATAGCATTTATGTTTACGTGGTGCTGAGGATCGAACCCGGGCCACGCATGTGCGAGGAGAGCGCTCTGCCGCTGAGCCACAACCCCAGCCCTGCATCACTTTTCTTATTCAGAATTGTTTTAGCTATTCTGGGTCTCTTATTCTTCCAAATGAATTTAAGGACTGTTTTTTCTAGTTCTGTGAAAAATACCATCGGTATTTTGATGGGGTTTACAATGAATCTGTATATTGCTTTTGGTAGTATGGCCATTTTATCAATATTAATTCTGCCTTTCCAAGAACATGGGAGGTCTTTCCATCTTCTAAGGTCTTCTTCAATTTCTTTCTTCAGTGTTCTATAATTTTCATTGTAAAGGTCTTTCACCTCCTTGGTTAGATTAATTCTTTTTTTTTTTTTTTAAGGATATTATGAAAAGGATGATTTTCCTGATTTCTTTCTCAGCTGAACTGCTATTGGAGTATAAAAAAATTATTGAATTATGATTGTTGATCTTCCATCCTGCTACTTTTCTAAATTCATTTATCAGCTCTAGGAGTCTTCTGGTGGAATTTTTTGGGTTTTCTAGATATAGGATCATGTCATCAGCAAACAGTGATAGCTTGACTTCTTTTTTATTAATATTTATTTGTTTTAGTTGTATACAATGTCTTTATTCTTTTTTTAATATTTGTTTATGTGCTTTAGTTGTACACAATGCCTTTCTTTTCTTTTTTTTGCCTTTATTCTTAGGTGGTGCTGAGGATCGAACCTAGGCCGCACACGTGCAAGGCGAGCGCTCTACCACTGAGCCACAACCCCAACCCCTCGTTCTTAATTCTATGTAAGTGGTGAATTACATTGATTGATTTGCATATGTTGACCAAACCTTGCATCCCTGGGATAAAACCTACTTGGTCATAGTGTATTATCTTCTTTATATTGTTTTTTGAGTGCAACTTGCTAATATTTTATTCAGAATTTTTTGCATCTATGTTCATCAGGGTATTGGTCTATAGTTTTCTTTCCTAGATGTCTTTGCTTGATTTGGGGATTAGGGTTTTACTGCCTTTTATAGAATGTATTTGGGAGTGTTCACTCCCTTTCAACTTCATGGTATAATTTGAGAAAGATTAGGGTTAGTTTTTCTTTAAAGGTCTGGTAGAACTCAAATGAGAATTCATCTGATCCTGAGATTTTCTTTGCTGATAGGCCTTTAATTGTTGTTTCAATTTCATTACTTGATATTGATCTATTTAGGTTTCTTGTATCTTCCTGATTCAATTTGGGCAGGTCATATGTGGCTAGAAATTTATCAATGTCTTCTAGATTTTGAAGATTACAGGAGTATAAATTTTCAAAATAGTTTCTAATGATCTTCTGGATTTCAGAAGTATCTGTGGTGTAATCTCTTTTATCATCTCTAATTCTGTTGATTTAGGTCTTCTGTCTTTTGGTTAGTTTGGCTAGGGGTTTATCAATCTTTTTTTTTAAGAACCAGCTCTTTGTTGCACTGATCCTATGTATTGTCTTTTTATTCTTGATTTCATTAATTTTGGCTCTGGTCTTAATCATTTCTTTCCATGTGTTTATGTGGTTTCTATTATATTTCTTGCTGATGATTTCTAGTTTCATCATTATGGTCTGATAGGATGCATGGGATTATGTGGATATTTTTTGTATTTGCTAAGACTTACATTATGACCTAAAATATGTTGTTTTAGAAAAGGTTCCATGAGCTGCTAAGAAGAAGGTAAATTCAGCTGTTTGGGGATAAAATATTCTGTAGATGTCCATCAGGTCCATTTATTTATAGTATTGTTTAGGTTGAATACATGTTTATTGATTTTATTCTTTGATGACCTATAAGTAATAAGGGTGTGTTGAAGTCACCCAGCATTATTGTACTAGGATCTGGGATTTAACGTCAAAGAGCATTTTCTTAATGTAATTAGGTACCCTGACATTTGATATGTATATATTTACTATTGTTATATCTTCTTTTTTAAAAATATTTATTTATTTGCTTTAGTTGTACACAATGCGTTTTTATTTTTACATGGTGCTGAGGACTGAACCTGGGCCACTCACGTGCTAGGCGAGCACTCTACTGCTGAGCCACAATCCCAGCCCCTTGTTATATCTTCTTGTTGGGACTGTTTCCTTGGCCAGAGTGTAAGGGCCTTCTCTGTCTCTTTTGATTAATTTTTGCTTGAAATCAACTTTGTCAGATTTGATAATAGCTACTCTAGATTGTTTACAGACTCCATTTAAGTACAAAATTTTATCCTTTTACCTTCAGTCTGTGTCTTTGACTATGAGATGAGTCTCTAGCAGAGAGGATATAATTGGATCTTGTTTTTTGATTAATTCCGCTAATCTATGTCTTTTAATTGCAGAGTTGAGACCATTTGTATTCAGTATTATTATGGATATGTGTTTGTGGTTTACAGTCATTTTGATTTTTTGTTATGTTTAATTGTCTTGATTCTCATTTAGAGGATCATTCTTCTACTGATCTTTATTTACTTGGGAGTTTTGGGATTTGTTTTTGGGTTCTTCTATGTACAGTTTTATTCTTTGTAGGGCTGGCTTATTTGTCATTTAAGGGTCCTCAATTTTTAAGAGGATAAAGGCATCTTGAAACTACCAAGTTAGAGAACTGCTAGTCTAGAAAATGCCTAGGATTTCTTTTGACACCAAGATTTCAAAAACTCTATAACCTATGAGAATGTAATTATCCAATAACTACTAAATAATATTTACAGAGTTGCTGAAAATATAAAATATATATTTGCACATAACAAATATCCAATATGTACATTGGTTAATGTCAGATTAATGTTCCATATGTAAAATGAATTTGGGAGACTGTATGTAGTTCATGTTCCCGTTTAATTGACACAAAAAGCCTTCAATTAAAAATCTTTTTTATTGAAACACAGTCTCCCTTTGTTGCCCAGGCTAGTCTTAAAACTCCTGGCCTCAAGCAATCCTACCACTTAGCCTCTCAAGTGGCTGGGACTTGAGGCATGTGACATTAAGTCCAGCACAATTAAAACATCCTTAATAATAATTTCAAAATTTAAAAATAATTACCATATTGTTGTTAATCCACCTACTGAATGGTCAATAGTACAAACTTCCTCATATGTTTTTCTTTTGGTACCGGGGATTGAACTCAGGGCACTCGACCATTAGGCCACATCCCCAGCCCTTTTTTGTATTTTTATTTACAGACAGGGTCTCACTGAGTTGCTAAGTGCCTCACCATTGCTGAGGCTGGCTTTGAACTCACAATCCTCCTGCCTCAGCCTCCCAAGTGCTGGGATTACAGGTGTGTGCCACCGTGCCCAGCTCATATACTTTTCTTTAAGAAAAATATTTTTAGTTGTAGATGCACACGATACCTTTATTTTATTTATTTTTATGTGGTGCTGAGGATTAAACCCAGTGCCTCACACATGTTAGGCAGGTGCTCCACCATTGAGCTACAACACCAGATCCCTTTTTTTTTGGAGGGCGGGTACCAGGGATTGAACTCAGGGGCACTCGACCACTGAACCATATCCCCAGCCTTATTTTGTATTTTATTTAGAGACAGGGTCTCATTGAGTTGCTTAGCAGCCTCACAGTTGCTGAAGCTGGCTTTGAACTCACAATCCTCCGGTCTCAGCCTTTGGAGCCACTGGGATTATAGGTGTATGCCACTGTGCCTGGCTTCCTTCATATACTCTTGGGTTTTGGGGTTTTTTTGGAGGCTCTTTTGTCAACAAGAATTGAACCCAGGGACACTTATCCACTGAGCCACATCCCCAGACCTTTTTTATTTTGAAACAGGGTCTTCACTAAGTTGCTTAGGGCCTCATTAAACTTAGTGAGGCTGGCCTCAAATTTGAAATCCTCTTGTCTCAGTCTCTTGTGCCACTGGGATTATAGATGTGTGCCCAAACCACCTTTTAACTTTTTCCTAGTTATGACTTGATTACTGATTATCCTGTCATCTTAACTTCTACCATAAATAAAAGTTACATATTTTTATTTTTTATCATATCACATGTTTAAGTGAAATCTTCCCCTTTTTTAATATTATACAGATGGAATACTTAGGCTATGTCATTATGTTTTATTAGCTCAATTATAACAGGTATTTAATATTCTAACATAGTACATATATATATTTTTTTTGCATTGTACACACCTTTAATCCCAGCAACTCAGAGGCTTAAGCAGGAGAACTGAAAGTTCAAAGCCAGCCTCAACAATTTAGCGAGGCCCTAAACAACTTAGTGAGATCCTGTCTCAAAACAAAAAATAAAAAGCTGGACATGTGGCTCAGTGGTTGAGCATCCCTGGGTTCAATTCTTGGTACCAAATCAAATAATATACCTACTAAATATAAATGTATTTTTATCACATTTTTTAAACTCATAAAAATTCTATTAAAAATGGAAGACTTTCTCTAATTTGTATATCTTCCCTTTTATCAAACTAATTCTTTGACTCCTAACTAACCCTTGCAAATAATTTTCTATATTTTGTTTGCTTCATAAGGACCATTTTCCTACCTTTATACAAAGATAGACACAGAAGATCAGGATAGAGACACTGTATGTAAATACACTATACAGGAAAAGAATCACTGTGCATCTTTTCTATGACAATGTATTGAGAGTTCTAGGGAGCTCACAGACTAAGTCAGTAGAGTGTCTTCAACTATAGCAAGTGACAAAATGCAAATATAGAAGGCAAAGTAGAATAGTTCATAAACTGTGTCTGTTTATGCTATTGCATGATAGAAATTAAAAAAAAAAAAAAAAAAAAGTTGACCTGACTAGTTGAGCTAAAAGAGCAGAAGTAGTTCCAAGTTACTACAACACTCACTCTCCATAGTTTCAGTCACTTGCCTTAGGTAAAGACAGAATTTTATGGGTTTCTCTGTTGGTTCAGCTGTTCTTGGTTTGACAATGGCTACTTCCATGTTCTTTTCACAGGGCAATTTGGTGTCATTTGGGTATAGGCAGATGATCCTGAGGTGAACCTACCAAATAAATGAAGGTTATCTACATTTGTGATGGTTTTATCAATCAAGTAATGGGTTTGACATCATATAACCTCTCTATTTTCATCATTTCCTCTTTGTCAACAAAATTTATAAGAGCTTTATTATATATTGGTCAAATTATATTGTGATAGTGTGCACATGTATGAATATGTAATAACAAATCCCATTATTATGTACAACTACAATGCACCGATAAAAAAGAAAGAGATTTGTTATAATTTTAAAAACTCAGCCGGGCGCGGTGGCACACGCCTGTAATCCCAGCACTTTGGGAGGCTGAGGCAGGAGGATCGCGAGTTCAAAGCCAGCCTCAGCAATGGCGAGGCACTTAGTAACTCAGTGAGACCCTGTCTCTAATAAAATACAAAAAAAAAAGGGCTGGGGATGTGGCGCAGTGGTCGAGTGCCCTGACTTCAATCCCCGGTACCAAAAAAAAACCCAAAAAAAACAACAAAAAAAAACTCAATTACTGTACCTCTTTTATTTTCTTAGGAGAAGTTTCACTTTTATTACTCTTGAATTCTTCATTTATCTTTATTCTGGCTGCTAGAGAGAAAAAATATATACAGTTATTTGCTTTAGAATTTAGAATTCCTACCCCAACAATTTACATGTCATTCATTATATTATTCATTTCTATTTCTGTAGTATAGAAAAAGGTTTTGCTCCCATGTAAAACAAAGCATGAGAAATTTATTAAATAAGTCTCTTGGAGAGATTTTGACAGGCTAGTAAATTTGTTAAAAATAAATAAATAAATAGGGGCTGGAGGTATAGCTCAGTTGGTAGAGTGCTTGCCTTGTATGCACAAGGCCCTGGGTTTAATCCCCAGCACCACAAAAAATAAATAAACAAATAAATAAACATTTAGCACTCTAATACTTTCCCTGCTTTTTACTGTATAGTTATTAGATTCTAAGAAATCCAAATTAATGCTGGTTTGTGTTTTTCTGTTTTTTGTTTTGGTACTGGGGATTGAACCCAGGGGTGCTCTACCACTTAGTTATATGCCCAGCCTTTTTATTTTTTATTTTGATACTTTTTAAAATTTTTTCTTTTTTAGTTATAGTTGGACACAATACCTTTATTTTATTTATTTATTTTTATGTGGTGCTGAGGTTCGAACCCAGGTCCTTGCACATGCTCTACTGCTGAGCCACAACCAGATATTTTGAGACATGGTCTCCCCAAGTTGCTGGGACTGGCCTTGAATTTGCAATTCTCTTGCCTTAGCTTTTAAGTAGCTGGGATTATAGGTGTGCCTCACGATGCCCAGCCTACCTTCATGCTTTTTTTAAAAAAAATCTTTATTTTTATGAGGTGCTGAGGATCGAACCCAGTGCCTCACACAAGAGGCATGTGGCTCTACCACTGAGCTACAGCCACAGCGCATGCTTTTTTTTTTCTTTCTATAAATCTAAAGACTTTCTTTTTCTTTTGTTTTTCCAAGAAAGCAAAAGTCAACACAAGTATGTTAAACCGTATATGCACATACACTGATGATTAAATTGCTGAGGCTGGCCTCAAACTTGAGATTCTCTTGCCTCAGGCTCAGGGATTGCTGAGATTATCATTTAAAAACTTAAAAGCAGCTGGGCTCAGTGACTCATGCCATAATCCCAGCAATTTGGGAATTTGAGGCAGGAGGAGTGCAAGTTCGAGGCCAGTCTCAGCATCTTAGCAAGACCCCTGACAACTTAGCAAGACCCTCTCTCAAAATTAAAAATGAAAAGGATTGGTGATGTAGCTCAGAGGTAAAGCACTCAAGTTCAAGCCCTAATACACCCCCGCCCCCAAATTAAAGCAACAAAAATATACTGTGCTAACAGGGAATAGCCATAAAACCTTCCTTCTGTGCTTGATACATCTTGATACATGTAATGCAGTTAAGAGTCTAGGCTATGGAATCAAGACTACTCTTATTATGTACACTGTGGGGCAAATCTTTTCACATTTTGTTGGCTTTCTCCTCTGAGAAAGTAGGAGTTATAATAATAACTACCCTACAGAGCTGATATGAGAATTAAATTAGGAATTTGTTTAAAGTACAGATGAAGCTGGGCACTGTGGCGCACACCTATAATCCCAGTGGCCCGAGAGGCTGAGACAGGAAGATCACAAGTTCAAAGCCAGCCTCAGCAATTTATCGAGGCCCTAAGCAACTCAGTAAGACCCTGTCTCTAATGAAATACAAAAAGGGGCCAGAGATATGGTTCAGTTGTTAAGTGTCCCTGGGTTCAATTCCCGGTACCAAATGATAATAATAATAATAAAGAACATATGGCAGGGCTGGGATTGTGGCTCAGCGGCAGAGCGCTTGCCTAGCACGTGTGCGGCCTGGGTTCGATCCTCAGCACCACGTACAAATAAGTGCATTGTGTACAACTAAAGCAAATAAATAAATATTTTTTTAAAAAAAAGAACATATGACACATATACCTTAATGTTTAAGAAATTATTTCTGGTGAATTAGAAAATTTTGAATTCCTGGAGAAGTTGGGAGTGGAGTTGACTATGGGTAATGCTGAACCTAAAGCTTACAGCTGTAACTTCCAGATAAGATAGACATTGCTTAAAACAGGGAGATGCTGAATTTGGAATCACTTGAGTTGGTTCTCTTTCTCAACTATTATGAGTTCTAGATTGACACTGGCATTTACAATATGATGGTACCTGGTCCTAAAGCATGTGAAAATATGATGAGAGAGAAACAGGTTTAGTGATCTGAAAATAAGGCAAGCTATGGAGAACACAGAATTTCTGACCTACCATTTCTTGATTCTTTATGACAACCTGATTTAATTTTTTTTTCTTTAAGAAGATATTCCTCAAAGAAATGTGATAGAAGCAGACATGATGCTATATGCCTATAATCTCAGTGACTCAGGAGGCTGAGGGAAGGGAATCACAAGTTCAAGGCCAGCTTCAGCAACTTAGTGAGGCTCTAAGTAACTTAGTGAGACCCTGTCTCAAAATAAAAAATAAGCTGGGCATGGTGGTGCACGCCTGCAATCCCAGTGGCTCAGAGGCTGAGACAGAAGGATTCAGAGTTGAAAACCAGCCTCAGCAAAAAGCAAGGCAATAAGAAACTCAGTGAGACCCTGTCTCTAAATAAAATACAGCCTGGCACAGTGGCGCACGCCTGTAATCCCAGCACTTGGGAGGCTGAGGCAGGAGGATTGCGAGTTCAAAGCCAGCCTCAGCAATGGTGAGGCACTTAGCAACTCAGTGAGACCCTGTCTCTAATAAAATACAAAAAAGGGCTGGGGATGTGGCCCAGTGGTCGAGTGCCCCTGAGTTCAATCCCCAGTACAAATAAATAAATAAATAAAATACAAAATAAAATAGGGTTGGTGATGTGGCTCCGTGGTTGAGTGCCCTTGAGTTCAATCCCTGTATCAATAAATAATCAAAAGGGCTGGGGATGTGGCTCAATAGTTAAATGCCCTTGGATTCAATCCTCAGTACAAAAAAAAAAAAAAGTAATGTAAACAAATCTTTATAAAAGTATAAATGTGTAGGGGCTGGGATGTGGCTCAGCGGTAGGGCACTCGCCTAGCACGTGTGCAACCTGGGTTCGATCCTCAGCACCACGTAAAAATGCATGCATTGTGTACAACTAAAGCAAATAAATAAATATTAAAAAAAGAAAGTATAATTTATTAAGAAAATAAATAAAAGTATAAATGTGTAAAATCAAAGATTAGGTTAAGAAAAACTGACCAGAATGTAGAATGTAGAATAAAAATCCAGAGAGAAAATAAGAAAATTAAGAGAGTAATCCAGAATAGTTATATTAGCAGGAGCACCAGCAAGAGAGAAACAGAAGTGAAAAATCAAAAGGGGAATAACCTCAGAGGAGAGATAGTAAAGGTCATTTTGTAAGATGGGTCTTGACCAAACAGGCAGGGTTTCTAGACAGAATAGCAGCCATCTAATAAACTTGCTCCAGAGGGGTAAAAAAATATATTTACCTTCTAATGCTCTGGTATCATTTTTAAAAACTTGTTGTCTTGTTCTGTGCAGTGTTTTAAAGAGCTGTAAAACCTGTTAAAATAAGAATTCAGACCTCATAAGAAAAACTTTCAATTTTCCATAATTGTATTACAAGAATTAACAGTATTCCGTTTCTATTTGTTTCTTAAGCTATTTTTCAGAATAGCTGGTGAAAACCATGGTTTGTCATAATAACTTTCCCTTTATTACTTATCTTTTTAAAAATATATGTATGGGGCTGGGATTGTGGCTCAGCGGTAGAGCGTTTGCCTAGCACATGGGTGACCCGGGTTCGATCCTCAGCAGCACATACAAATAAAACGCATTGAATAAAACGCATTGTGTACAACTAAGAGCAAATAAATAAAAAATATTAAAATATATATATGTATGTATGTATGCATGTGTATATAGATATATAGAGAGATACATAGATTGGAGGAGGTATAGCTTAGTGGTAGAGTGTATTCTTAGCATACATAGGCCCTAAGCTCAATCCTCAGTACCAAAAGTTTTAGCTTTATTTATAAAAACAAGAGAAAGTTCTCTGAATCAAAGAAAAAAAAAAAAAAAAATGGTTAAAAAGATAATAATCCACCGGGCACGGTGGCGCAAACCTGTAATCCCAGCACTTGGGAGGTTGAGACAGGAGGATTGCGAGTTCAAAACCAGCCTCAGAAATGGCGAGGCACTTAGCAACTCAGTGAGGCTCTGCCTCTAATAAAATGCAAAAAAGGGCTGGGGATGTGGCCCAGTGGTCAAGTGCCCCTGAGTTCAATCCCTGGTACCAAAAAAAAAAAAAAAAAAAAAGATAATAATCCGGGGCTGGGGTTGTGGCTTAGTGGTAGAGCTCTTGCCTAGCACGGCCCTGGTTCGATCCTCAGCACCACATAAGAATAAACGCATTGTGTATAACTAAAGCAAATAAATATTAAAAAAATAATAATAATAATCCTGCCCCAAACCAGTTTGCTTGCTGATCCATAATGGGGGGTTGGGAGGGCATGGGAAAAATGGAGGAACTGTGATTGGGCAAAGGGGAGGGAGTGACGGGGAGGGAGCATGGCAGGGGAGATAATGGAATGAGATGGTCATCATTACCCTGGGTACATGTATGACTGCACATATGGTGTGACGCTACATCGTGTACAACCAGAGAAATGAAAAGTTGTGCTGCGATTGTGTACAATGAATCAAAATGCATTCTGCTGTCATATATACCTAATTAGAATAAATAAATTAATTAATAATTTAAAAAACCAGTCTGCTAACCAACTTTACCAGTCTAGTGTGTCTTTGTTCACATCTTTCTTAACATATTGAAGCTTTCATCTGCTCTTAAAATCATACACACATACACAAAATCATGAACTTATTATATCTGAAAAAGGCCAGAAAAAAAAATGTTTCAGGGGACTGGGGTTGTGGCCCAGTAGTAGAGCGATTGCCTAGCATGTGTGAGGCACTGGGTTCAATTCTCTCAGCACCACATATAAATAAATGATTAAAATATAGGTCCATCAACATCTAAAAAAATTTTTTTTAAAAGTTTCAGATAATTTAGGCAAGTTTAATTGCAGTTTCTCAAAAGCAGAGTGGAATGCTGAGAATTATGAATATTCTAAGTTTGTGTAAAAAAAGAGAGAAAAGAGCCTAGCATTTTGGTTAAATATTATCAACTTTTAAAAATTTTTTTAGTTGTAGATGTACACAATACCTTTATTTTATTTATTTATTTTTATGTGGTGCTGAGGATAGAACCTAATGTCTCACACATGCTAGGCAAGCAATTTACCACTGAGTTACAACTCCAGCCCTATCAAGATGTTTTTGTGATAAGCTGAGGTCACTTCTCATTTCTCCAGTCCAAAATGGTACTCAATATTGCCCTCCCAGTATTGCTCTTCTTCCCGGTCCTCTCAATTTTTTTTTTTTTTAAAGATGAGATTTTATTTGCTTTAGTTGTACACATGCGTTTATTTGTACGTGGTGCAGAGGATCGAACCTGGGCCGCGCATGTGCAAGGTGAGCGCTCTACCGCTGAGCCACAACCCCAGCCGCCATTTTATTTTTACGTGGTGCTGAGGATCAAACCCAGGTCATGCATGTGCTAGGCAAGCACTCTAATACTGAGCCACAACCCCAGCCTCCATTTATCATCTTTATACAATTTTATTTGAAAAAAAAGAAATGGAAAAGAAAATATTAAAAAAAAAAAAAAAAAAAAAAAAGGTAGGTACTATGGCACACACCTGTAATCCCAGCAACCCAGGAGGCTGAGGAAGGAGATCCCAAGTTTTGGGTCAGCCTTAGAAACTCTTAGTTTTGAGACCCTGTCTCAAAATAAACAAATAAAAAGGTCTGGGGCTGTAGCTCAGTGGTAAAGCACCACTGGGTTTAGACTCTAGTACCAAACAAAACCAAACAAAAACCAGCCAGATGCAGGAGTACATACCTATAATACCAGGCACTTGGGAGGCTGAGGCAGATTGCTCAGGCTGAGCAACAACAACAACAACAACAAAAAAAAAAAAAAAAAAAAAAAAAAGAGAAGAGAAAAAACCCTCACAGAATGATAGAAAATAGTTGTAAATCATATAGCTAATAAGGGCTTAATATCTAGAATATCAAAAGAATACTCACAACTCAATAATAATAAATCCCTAATTTTTAAAATATGCAAAGGATTTGAGTAGACATTTCTCCAAAAAAGATGCACAAATGGCTAATGAGCTATGAAAGATGCTCAACATTCTTTCCCTTCTGGAAAATCCAAATCTAAACCACAATAAGATGTTACCACATCCCAGTATAGGATAGCAATAGTAAAAACAGAGTCAATAACAAGTGCTGGCAAGGATGTGGAAAAAACAGAACTCTCATATATTGTTGGTGAAAATGAAAAAAGATACAGCTGCTCTGGACAAGTTTAGCAGTTGCTCAAAAAGTTAAAACATAGTCATGCCGGGCGCGGTGGCGCACGCCTGTAATCCCAGCACTTTGGGAGGCTGAGGCAGGAGGATCGCGAGTTCAAAGCCAGCCTCAGCAATGGCGAGGCACTTAGCAACTCAGTGAGACCCTGTCTCTAATTAAAAAACACAAAAAAGGGCTGGGGATGTGGCCCAGTGGTCGAGTGCCCCTGAGTTCAATCCCCAGTACCACCAAAAAAAAAAAAAAAAAAAAAAAAAAAAAAAAGTCATCACACAATCCAATAATTCTATTACTAGGCACATACCCCCCCAAAATGAAAACATGTGCATAAAACTTTGTACACTAATGTTCACAGCAGCATTATTCATAATAGCCATAAAGTGGAAACAACCTAAATGTCTACAACCTTATAAATAGGTAAATAAAGTGTGGAATATCCATACTACTATGCTTTGAGTTGTGTCTATCCCAAAAAACAAGTTGAAGTCCTAATCCCAGCTACCTGTAAATGTGACTTTATTAGGAAATAAACCTTTGCAAGATGTAATCAAGTTAAGATGAGGTCACTAGGGTGGCCCATACTCCATTGAGACTCCAACATGAGGAAAATACCACATGAAGACAGAAACACACAGAGGAAAGTTAGCAAGGTGAAGACCAAGACAGAAACTGGAATGATACAACAGGCAAGCCACAGAACCACCATCAGAAGCAAAGAAAAAGAAAGACACCGCACAGTGTTTCAGAGAAAGTGTGGTCTTGCTGACATCTTGACCATGGATTTCTAGCCTCTGTTACTGTGAGACAATAAATTTCTGTTGTTGTAAACCACACTGTTTATGGCAGGTTGAGTGTCCTTAGCCAAAATGTTTGAGACCAGAAATTTTCCAGAGTTTGAAGTTTCTCAAAATTTTGAAATATTTGCATAATTATTGGGTCAGCACTCCTAATCTGAAATCTGAAATCCAAAATGCTCCAAAAATCTAAGCTTTTTTAGTATCACATTGATGCTCAACAAGTTTTGTTTCAGAGCATTTCAAATTACCAATGTTGGGATTAGGGATGCGTAACCCACTTTGTTAAGACAATTGTAGGAGACAAATGCAGATTTTGGTACTGGGAAATGGGATGCTGCTGTAACAAGTATCTAAAAATGTGCAAGTGGCTTTGTAATTGAGTAATATGTGTAGGAAGTAAGAATTCTAAAGTGCTTGGGAGTAAAAGTTTTGATAGCCTTGAAGAGATTGTTGGCAAAAAATATGGATTTTAAGCCAGGTGCGGTGGCGCACGCCTGTAATCCCAGTACTTTGGGAGGCTGAGGCAGGAGGATCATGAGTTCAAAGCCAGCCTCAGCAATGGGGAAGCACTTAGCAACTCAGTGAGACCCTGTCTCTAAATAAAATACAAAAAAAGGTCTGGGGATGTGACCCAGTGGTCAAGTGGGTACCACAAAAAAAAAAAAAAAAAGGATTTTAAAGGCATCATAGTATAGCATGTGCTTAACACTGTGAGGCCCTGGGTTCAATCCCAGCGCGCACACACTTGCACAGATGCCATCATAGAAACCAGGGAATTTAATATTGCAAGAGCAAGGAATTTCAGAAAGTGCGTAAAGGTAAACTAGACCTGGCACAAGCTTTTAGTCCCAGCTACTCAGGAGACTGAGGCAGTACAATTTTGCTTCTATTGCTGATGTGACTTATATTAAATGTATTGAAAGTTAAATAGAATAAGAGTACTGCTTTGTGGCTCCCTATTATTGATCAACCATAAATACTGCTTTTCCTCAAAGTATTGTAGCAGGACATTTCTTCCTTTCCATGCCTGTTTTGGCCTGTGACAACTGCAAGTCCTAATGGGCCACAATGTTGATATTTAAAGTCAAGAGATGGTTGTTTTTGAGAATTGGGCACTGGTAAGCAATGGGCGTCGGTTTGACCAGAAAAGAATCTGAGACCAGGTCTTCATAGAATAATGCAGGTGGGTCTAGCACATTCCCCGCTTTGAGGAGTAGGGTCTCACAAATCTCTGCTGTTTATCGCTAAATATTATCTTTGCAAATAATTCTGCCGGGGCTCGGTTTCCTTGGTTCCTACACTTCTGTGCACCTTCTGATCATCTGAATAAACATTCCACATCATTGAATGGTTCTAACTCAGGATTGTATTTAGCATCTCTTTTACTTCTCAGAGATGTGAAATTGGTCCCTCAATTACTCAGAACTCAAGTCGCGTGCTTTTACCATACATAACACTCGGAGCCCATTAACATCAAGAACTAAGAACCACTGACTTCTCCCGCCCTCCTCCGCACCTGTTTGAACCCACGACTGCCCCTCAGTGTAGGCCATCATCCTCCAGAAAGGGTCCTGAACCCCAGCCTCCAGAAACTCCAGATAACCTTTGCATGGCCACGGCCACGAACTTAGCTTTACCGTCAGCACCGCACCCACTCCCTCCCCAAGCCCTGTCACCTTGGCCGCCTGACCCATGGCGCTCTTGCGGATTGCGGCCACCCTTCAAGCGGTTGAGTCGCCCCGCCTCTTGGCAACCAATCAAGGCCTGGCGCTGACGTCCAACTCCCAATGGCCACGTTCCTAGCACGCCAAAACCAATCACCATGCAGCATCTCCTTAGTCCCGCCTACCTCGGAAGAACCAGGGAGAAGCATTTGCCAAGAATACAACAACTGTAAAACCGCGAGAAGTACTGGTCAGAGGAGAACGGAAATCACCTGGAAGCCATGTTTATTAGGGGTAGAATCACTTCCGTTTGGGGTGGTTCTCCTGTTTGGGGCTTAGGGTCACATTTTAAACAGCCCGCATTTTAGCGTTTTCCGGTTGGGACAGTCTCCTTAGAAATGTGCATCACTTAAGAGTCAAACGTTAACAACTACAGTGGGCACTGATTGGAACGCTGATTTTTTTAAAACTCATATTCGTACTTCTCTCATTTATTCTTTCCAAGAAGGTGAAGTTGAGTTACTTGCTGAAGTTCACATGGCTAGTAAATGGTAGTCTGGAATACGAATCTGCTGAGCCTGATCCCAAAGACTATTCACAACCTTTATATATCCTGCCTAGTTAACTTGCCCTACTTGTTTTGCTCGAGTAGGAAATGGGTAACTTATTAACAGCATCATAATCATAAACAACCAGGAAGCACTTTTAAGTACATTTTACTTTAGGACTTTGCAAGCAGCAAGAAAAAGCTCAACCTTGTTCATATATCAAAGAGTGGTTCACCTTCTCTACCTTCACACACTTTCAGATTAATTTCTAGGTACAACTGAGTTTTTGTTAAGAATGAAAGATTTGGAGCAATGGAACTAAAAGCCCCTTTTCCTCTCTATTGTCAGCATTTCAATATGCTGCAAGTCATCATGAGAATAGTAGATAATAGTCAAATTTACTTTTTTTTTTCTCTTTTTTTGTGTGTGTCGGGGATTGAACTCAGGGGCACTTGACCACTGGGCCATATCCCCAGCCCTTTTTTGTATTTTACTGGAGGCAGGGTCTCACTGAGTTGCTAAGTGCCTCGCCATTGCTGAGTCTGGCTTTGAACTCGCGATCCTCCTGCCTCGGCCTCCCAAGTGCTGGGATTACAGGCGTGCACCATGGCGCCCGGCTTTTTATTTTATTTTTATACTGGGGATTGAACCCAACATAGCTTTACCACTGACTACATTCCCAGCCCTTTTTATATTTTATTTTGAGATAGGGTCTTGCCAAGTTGCCCCCAGCCTCACCTAATTGCTGAGGCTGGCCTTCCACTTGTGAGCCTTCTGAGTCGCTGGGATTACAGGTGTGTGCCACCGTGCCTGGCTTTAAAAAGAAATTCAGGGCTGGGGTTGTGGCTCAGCGGCAGAGCGCTCAGCACCACGTAAACATATATACATTGCATTGTGTACAACTAAAGTAAATAAATAAATATTTTTTAAAAAATTCAGGGCTGGGATTGTGGCTCAGCGGTAGAGCGCTTGCCTAGCACGTGCGCGGCCCGGGTTCGATCCTCAGCAACCACATAAACATAAGGCGCATTGTGTACAACTAAAGCAAATAAATAAATAAATATTTTTAAAAATTCAGGTGCATTAGATTTGTGGAAAGGCATTTGACATAATCAAGAATTAAACCAATGTACTGGATATTATATTTAATCCAGGAAACGATAAATTAGTTGATCTTAAGACATTGCATTATGGTGCCTTCTGAATGGTGACAATGATTAAAAGATGCTTTTTTGAAAAATTTCCCTTTTAAAATCATAGCCCAACTTGTTGGAAATTTGTAATTTGTTGTAATAATTTCTGGCTGACTAGGGTCCTGTATTCAGCCAATCAAAATCCCACATCTGCTGATTATTGAGGGGGCGGGGCAGGTTGCTGGGGATTTATCCCAGGGGCTCTTTAACACTGAGCTACATCCCCAACCTTTTTTATTTTGAGACAGGGTCTCACTAAGCTGCTTGGGGCCTTGCTAAATTGCTGAAGCTGGCCTTGAATTTATAATACCCAGTCTCAGCCTCCCCAGCTGTTGGGATTACAGGCATGCAACACCATGCCTGGTCATCTGCTGATATTTGAAAATTTAATTCCTATAATGCCCAAGTTCAATCTGTGGCTCCTTTTGTATTACATAAATCTTTGTGGTTCATTTCACTGTTCCACAAATGAAGTAGCTTTTTCTGGTTGTTATGGGAAAGTGTCCTGGTTTGTCTGCATATGAAAGTGTAGGGCCCAGAACCGAGCAGGAAATTCCAACATCACGTAAGTACACAGAGCTTTGTTATAGGGAGTATAATGTCCTCCAAAAGATTCTATATCCAGGACCCCGGAATCTTTTTTTTTTTTTTTTTTTCCCGGTACCGGGGTTTGAACTCAGAGGCACTCGACCACTGGGCCACATCCCCAGCCCTTTTTTGTATTTTATTAGAGACAGGGTCTCACTGAGTTGCTAAGTGCCTCGTCATTGCTGAGGCTGGCTTTGAACTCTCAATCCTCCTGCCTCAGCCTCCCAAGTGCTGGGATTACAGGCATGCGCCACTGCCTGGCCCAGAACCTTTCATTATATTGCCTTATGTGATGAAATGGCCTTTACAGATGTGATTAAATAAAAAAAATTTAGGGATGGAAGATTATCTTGGATTGTATGCTGGGCCTTATGAATAACAAAGATTCTTTTTTAAATTTTTAAATTTATTCTAATTAGTTATATATGACAATAGAATGCATTTTGACACTTGTACACAAATGGAGCACGACTTCTCTCTTTTTTTTTTTTTTTTTTTGGTACTGGGGATTGAACTCAGGGGCACTCGACCACTGGGCCACATCCCCAGCCCTTTTTTGTATTTTATTTAGAGACAGGGTCTCACTGAGTTGCTAAGTGCCTCGCTATACAACTTCTTATTCCTCTGGACAAAGATTCTTAAAAGTAGAAAAAGAAAGAGGAGACAGGGAGAGGTCTGAAGATACTCTCATGCTCACTTTGAAGATGGAGTAGGCCATACACTCTAGAGTGCAGGTGGTCTCTAGAAGCTGGGAAAGATAAGAGAATAGATTCACTATTAGAGTCTTCAAAGAATGCAGCCCTTTTGACAACTTCATTTTAGTTCTGTAGTATCCAGTTTGACTTATGACTTCCAAGCCACTTGTGATGGCCCCTTCCATCATTAAACCAACAGCAGAGCATCTTCACAGTTCCACCCTGCTTCCCACATCCTCTCTCTCTCTCTCTCTTTTTTTTTTTTTTTTTTTTTTTTTTGTGGTACCAGGGATTGAACTCAGGGACACTTACTGGGTCACATCCCAGCCCTTTTTTTGTATTTTATTTAGAGACAGGGTCTCACTGAGTTGCTAAGTGCCTCACCATTGCTGAGGCTAGCTTTGAACTTGAGATCCTCCTGCCTCAGCCTCCCAAAGTGCTGGGATTACAGGCGTGCACCACCATGCCCGGCTCTTGCTCGCGCCCTCTCTCTCTCTCTCTCTCTCTCTCTCTCTCTCCCTCTCCCTCTCTCCCTCCCTCCTGTGATGGAATGTCTTTCTTTCACTCACGAAGAGCCCTGTGATTACACTGGATCCCCCTGAATAATCCAGAAATCTCCCTACTTTAAGATCCTTAATCAATCTGCAAAATCCCTTTTCTATGTAAGGTAACATATTCACAGGCCCCCTGGATTAGGAAGGATATAGCAATATTCCACCTACCTCATCCTCAATGAGTGAGACCAATCCATCAGGTTGTAATGGGAGGAGATGAGATAGCAGAAGCTGCCAGGATTTGAATATTATTCTGTGATGGAAAGCCCTGGAATATTACCAGCAAGAGAGTGATATCATGATTCATATTTTACAAAGATCATTTTGGGTACTGTGTGGCAGAGAGTCTTTCCAACTAGAAGGCCCTCCAAGGACTCCAGGCCAGGGATAATATTGGATTAGAGTAGTGGGGATAGAGGAAGTGACAAGTAGGTTCATCATATCTGTTGAAAATACCACAGAAGCCGGGTGCGGTGGCGCATGCCTGTAATCCCAGCCCTTGGGAGGCTGAGGCAGGAGTTTCGCAAGTTCAAAGCCAGCCTCAGCAATGGTGAGGCACTTAGGAACTCAGTGAGACCCTGTCTCTAAATAAAATACAAAAAAGGGCTGGGGATGTGGCTCATTGGTCGAGTGCCCTTGAGTTCAATTCCTGGTATCAAAAAAAAAAAAAAAAAAAAAAAAAAAAAAACACACACAGAAGATTTAAGAATGATTTTAAGCCTTTTGACTTGAGCAACTGGGTGAATGGTGCTATCATGGATATTGAATATAATAGGAGGAGGTCTTGGTTTGTTGTGGAGGGAGTAAAACTATATTTCAAGGGCCTTGTAGACAGTGAGTGGAGGTGATGAGTAAGAAATAATTTACATCTTTTGGCTAGTAGGGAGTTAAGGGGAGAGGTAGGTCAGGAGACAAGTACTTAAGTCATTGCTTTATAGATGATACAGCCTTTAGACGAAGTGAAAATTGTATTATTTATTATCCAAAATAGCACAATTAAAAAAAAAAAGTTAGTTGTTGTCAATGGACCTTTATTTTTATTTATTTGTATGTGGTACTAGAATAGAACCCAGTGCCTCACACATGCTAGGCAAGCACTCTACCACTGAGCCACAACCCCAGCCCAAGCACATGTTTTTTCTTTTGAGACAGGGCCTCACTATGTTGCCATTGCTGGCCCCAAACTCTTGGGCTCAAGTGATCTTCCTGCCTAAGTCTCCTCAGTAGCTGCCACTAAAATAGCACTTTTTTCTTTCTTTCTTTCTTTTTTTTTTTTTTTTATTTGACAACTTTAGAGTTAAAGGAAAGTTGCCAGAAAAATGCGGAATTTACATATGCCTTTAACTAAGATTCTCTAAATGTTAAGATTTTACTATGATTGCTTATCCTTCTTGAGGATTCTTTTTTTTTTTTTTTTTTCTCTGAACTGAGAGTAGGTTTCAGACATGATACTCTAAATATGTCAGAGGATGTTTTCCTATGAAACATTCCTTTATACTGGTGGTCCTCGAAGTGTGGTTCCAGGTTTAGCAGCAACCACATTTCCTAAGAACATGTCAGAAACCTAACTTAGAGTACCCCACCACAGACCAAATGATTTTGATAATTCTGCTGTGGTTAAAAAGGATATTAACAGGGGCTGGGGGTTGTGGCTCAGCAGTAGAGCGCTTGCCTAGCATGTGTGCGGCCCTGGGTTTGATCCTTAGCATCACGTAAAAATAAATAAATAAAAATAAGGGTATTGTGCCCAACTACAACTAAAAAATAAATATTAAAAAAAAAGAATATTAACATGATTTCAAAACTGTTGTCTCATTTATAGGCATTATGTAGATTTCACCAATTTTTTCAGTAATGTCTTTGATAACAGAGGTTAATGAATGGGGTACTTTTAAGATTAAAGGGAGGGTTGGGGTTGTAGGTCAGTGGTAGAGCACTTGCCTCACATGTGTGAGGCCCTGGGTTCTATCCTCAGCACCACATAAAGATATTGTGTCCATTTACAACTAAAGAAGGGCTGGGATTGTGGCTCAGCGGTAGAGCTGCTCGCCTAGCACGTGCGCGGCCCGGGTTCAATCCTCAGCACCACGTACAACTAAAGAAAAAACAAGTAAGAAAAAAAAAAAAAAAAAGATTAAAGGGAATCACTAGAAATAATTTTGCCAAAACAAAGTGGTTAAGTGTAACCATACAGGGCAATTCAGGAGGTATAGTTATAGTTTTCTTAATATGGACACTGGAGATTGTGTTAACTAGAGAAGAAGGCCAAGAACAGAAAACACTGAGAAGTATGGAACTGAAGCTCACTGTGAAGGAGAAAATGGCAGCAGAGAAGTGGTAGAGTGAAGGCCACTGCTGAAAGGAGGGAATGGTCAACAGTAGCAAATGATGTAATATGATAACTAGAATTGTTAGTACTAAAAAGTACCCTTGACAAGAGAGAAATGGACTAAAAAATGAAAGCTGAGAAAGTGGACACAATGTGCAGAGAACACTTTTTTTAAAGGAGCCAAGATATAGAAGGGGAGGTGGGATTAAGTGAGGCTTTGTTCCTTTAAGGTGGGACATTTTACACTTTGTTGACTGCTAGGGAAAAAAAAAAAAAGCTTTGTAGAACAACTGTGGGAGTTTACAAACTACTGATGCCTGGGTCTTATCCTCAGAGATTTGGATTTAATTGGTTTGGGGTATTGTCAGTTCACAGGGAATTTTAAAAGCTTCCCAAGTGATTTTATTAACTTTTTGTTTTGTTTTGTTTTTTGGGCACTGGAAATTGAACCCAAAGGTGCTCCATCACGGAGCTATATCTCCAGCCTTTTTTATTATTTATTTATTTTATTGTTTAAGAGTATGTATCCATTTGTGTGTGTGTGTGTGTGTGTGTGTGTGAGAGAAAGAGAGAGAGAAAGAGAGAGAGAGAGAGAGAGAGAGAGAGAATTGAACCCAGGGCTGAGAGAGAGAGAGAGAGAGAGAGAGAGAGAGAGGATTGAACCCAGGGCTTCAAGCATGCTAGGTAAGCATTCTACCACTGAGCTGTAATCCCAGCCCTTATTTTTTATTTTGAACAGGGTCTTGATAAATTACTGAAGCTGGCTTCCAACTTGTGATCCTCCTGCTTCAGCCTCTTGAGTCGCTGGGATCACAGGCATGTGCCACAGAGATAGGTGCCAAAAAATAAATCCCCACTGCCAATAAATAAATAAAATCTCCAAGTGATTTTTAATGTGCAAAGTTGAGAGCCACTGCTAGGGAAAGAAACAACCTGATGCAAGATAGACTTCATCGCTCTAACCAAGACCTTAATTAAGTAATTGAGAAAGGCAGTATTAAGAAAGATATCAGGGCTGGGGTTGTGGCTCAGCGGTAGAGCGCTCGCCTAGCGCGTGTGCGGCCCGGGTCCGATCCTCAGCACCACATACAAATAAACCCATTGTGTACAACTAAAGCAAATAAATATATATTAAAAAAAAAGAAAGATATCAAAGCCAGCAAACACGGCCAGCACCACACAATCAAATCTTTTTAGTTACAGTGTCCATTTTTTCCTACAAGGGTCCATAAGCAGATGAAAGGCTTAAGCCAATAGCTCCACTCCGCGGGAAATCAGAAAGGAAGAAGGGAAAAAACGACCCTGGTGTGAGAGTCTCTTTGCAGCAGGGGCACTCGCTACTTCCGCGCACTCGCCGCAGCCGCCGCTGCAGCCAGTGCGCAGGCGCAGAACCACTCGGGAGCGCGAGTCGCGGTCCCTGCGCAGGCTTGGCCGGGGCCGCGTGCACCCGCCCTCTGCCGGCTCCGCGGGTTCCTCCCTCTTCTCGACTTCTACCCTGGCCGCCGTGCGGGAGGGAGGCCGAGATGGCAGATGAAATCGCCAAGGCTCAGGTCGCCCAGCCTGGCGGCGACACCATCTTCGGGAAGATCATCCGCAAGGAAATCCCCGCCAAGATCATTTTCGAGGATGACCAGGTAGGCGCTGGACACGTCCCGCTCGGAGGCTAAGGTGGGGCAACGGCCCGAGGACACGCCAGTTTCCCTCGGAGGGGAGGGGAGGGTTGGGGACCCGCGGGGGACGGAAGGGGCCCGGCCGCCCCGGCCAAGCGCCCGCATGGCCTCTGCCTCGGGCCCCCAGCCAGCGGTCAGGGCCGGGGGCACGGAGGCGGCCTGCTGGCGCGTGCCGGCGCTCCGGTTACGCGTTATCAGCCGCGGGTGCGGGCCAGGCCGCCGGCTGCTCGTGGGGCCGCACCGCGGAGCCTGGGCGGGCGTGAGGCGCGTGGGCTCCCCGGGAGCAACGCCCGCCGGCTCCGCGTGTGCCGCGGTCCTGGTCGGTGTCTGGAATCTCGCAATCTCGCCCGCGCTCTGCTTGACAGGGAGAAACCTGATCGCTCCCTGACTCGGGCCCAATCTCCGCGATCTCCCGCGCACAGACGGCCCTCCCCGGGTGTTCCCGGGCGCCGCTTCGGCCCGCACGCACTGCACAGCAAGCACCGCGGTGCGCTTGCGGCCGCAGGGTCGCGGGGGGCGGGCTGGGATTTGCTCTCCTTTGATCTCTAGTTATAAAACGTGCACTTTAGAGTCGAATGATTTATTTCGATTTCCACAGGAAACAGTCTTATAGTTTTTTTCTTGATCTTATTACAGGTGAAATCCCTGTTGATAAAACTTAAGAGATATTTTGTGTGAATTATTTTGTGGACCGTTGTATTTATAGGTTTGGATTCCAGTATAAATAAAGCTGAGCAGGAGGTTGGCACATTTAGATAGAAGAAGTTTTGTAAACATTTTGTTTAAAACTTTCTTAAGAAATACGGAATATAAGAAAAAAACAGTGCTACTGATACTAGATTCAAAGTGTTATCCAAGATTTAGTTAAATCTTTAAGTTGGATATTATTTAAATACTTTTGTCACCAGTTGGGAAGTTCTTTTGTTTTAGAAAAAGCGTGTTTCTTTTTAAAAGTTTACAGTTGCTTTTTATAAATGATCATTGAAATAAGGACTTTTGAACTCCAGCACAACAGCATGATACAGCATTTTGTAGGGAATACCAAATAAAATTACTTCCGAGACAAATAAACATGCACGAGTTCTATTAAACAGCTTCCACCTTCAGTAAAGAACAAACGATATAAAGACATTCAAATAGTATGTGTATTTACAGATACTTCTAGTGTGGTAAATTATCTGCCTAAATGCTACTTGTACTGTCCATTTCCACAAAAGGAAATAGATGTTTCTTAAATAGTTGAGTTAAATGGGAAGAATACCTGTTTAAATACCAGACATGCTGGGGCTGTGGCTCAGCAGTAGTGCACTTGCCTGGCATGTGTGAAGCACTGGGTTCGGTTCTCAGCACGACATATAAATAAATAAAATAAAGGCTATCAACAAATAAAAAAAAATATCAAACATGTGATTACAAAACTGATTCCTGTAAACGGGGAAAAATGTAGAAATTGCACAATCAGGACTCTGATTTGGAGAAAGTGTGAGGGGAAGGGGATCAGAGGTTTCCTTCAGAAATTATATATACATATATAACCATATATATATATGTATATATATATATGCACTAGGAAGAGAGGATTTAGCATTTAAGTTGAGGAATGAGTAGCATTTAAAATTAAACAGCAAAAGTTGTGTTTGGAGGGAGAGAAGATCTTTGAAGTAGAGGGAAAAAGGTCTGCACGTAGAGCTCTTTGAAGGACAGTGTGACTTGGAGGTGAAGATTTTCAAGAGATCGATTGGGGAGATGATGTGGCTAATTTCTACTCAATCATTGGATCACAGTTTAAATGTTACTGCCTCATTTAATCCAAATCAGGTTTTCTGTGATAATCATTCATTTCATTCTTTTTTTGTAACAGGTATGACTTTTAGTAATTAGTTACACCTTTGTGTTTTGTTGTTTTTTTTAAGACAGGGTCTCACTATGTTGTCCTGGCCTCAAACTGCCTATCTGATCTGCCTGCCTCAGCCTCCAGAGTAGCTGGGACTACAGGCCCACACCCCTGCACCCACTACACTTTTTTTTTTTTTAATGTTTTTATTTATTTGTTTTAGTTGTACACAATGCCTTTAGTCTTTACATGATGCTGAGGATCTAACCCAGGCCATGCATGTGCTAGGTGAGCGGTCTACTGCAGAGCCACAATCCTAGCCCCCTGCTACACTTTTATATATTAAAAATTGGTTTTTAAGTTTCATAGGAAGGGTCAGGGAATCTGTATGTGTATTGTTTATTTCTATTTTCTTAGCATCTAGTACAGTGTCTCCCACGTGGTTAGTGCTCGATGAAGACTTGTTGAAAGAAAAACTTTCAGTCAAGCAGATAATATACTAAAACTTTGACTTTTTTTTAATCCTTAGTGTCTTGCTTTCCATGACATTTCCCCTCAAGCACCAACACATTTTCTGGTGATACCCAAGAAACATATAGCCCAGATTTCTGCTGCAGAAGATGAGGATGAAAATGTAAGTAAAATTCTAACAGTTTATTTTATTGCTTTTTAAATTGGGAGATTTAAATTTTGTTCTTAAAGTTGTGTCTTTTTTTTTTTTGGTACCAGGGATTGAACTCAGGGGCACTCGACCGCTGGGCCACATCCCCAGCCCTTTTTTGTATTTTAGAGACAGGGTCTCACTGATTCTCCTGCCTCAGCCTCCCGAGTGCTGGGATTACAGGTGTGCGCCACCACACCTGGCACTTTTTCATCTTTCTAAGAGCATTACTGAGGGGGAAAAAAAAAGCATTATTACACTTTTAAGTAATGTACAGTTTGATTTTTTATAAATTAGGTATATAGAGAAATAAAGTAGATGATTTTATTGGCATGTCATAAGACCAGGAATTGGTGTGCTATGTGATTGAAGAGAGGGAAAAAATATATAAATAGGGAATATTGAAATTATGACCAAAATTTTGGTAATGACAAATCTTCTAAAGGATAATTTGTGCAAAAAACATTCAAGGCATATACTGAAAGGAAACTCACTAGTTTGTGAAACTCCAAATCAAATTTAATCATGTCTACCCAAAATAGATAACATAAAAGTCCACATGTATATCTCACTGTGAACCTCTCCAACACTCAATTACAAATGCACATTCTTATTATGTCTGAAAGTTTGATTACTAAACCCATAATTGAGCAGGGATTAGCAGTCTGGCCCGTGTGCCACATCTGACTGGCTGCTAATTTTTATAAATAAAGTTTTATTAGAATACAGTAACTCTTTTTTTTTTAAAATATTTATTTATTTACTTTAGTTGTACACAATGCAATGCATTTATGATTACGTGGTGCTGAGGATTGAACCTGGGCCGCGCATGTGCGAGGCGAGCGCTCTGCCGCTGGGCCACAACCCCAGCCCTAGAATACAGTAACTCTTACTTGTTTATTGTCCATGGCTACTTTTGCCCTACAAAGACCCTTGAGTAGTTTGTTTTTCAATACCTTTATTTTATTTATTATTTTATGTGATGCTAAGGTTGGAACCCAGTGCTTCACAGGTGCAAGGCAAGCGCTCTACCACTGAGCCTAAACCCTAGCCCTTGAGTAATTTTGATAAAGGCCAAGTGACCCATAAGCCTACAATATTTACTGTCTGGCCCTTTACAGAGAAAATTTGCTAACTCTTGGTTTAGAGGCAGCAGTCCAGAAACAGAGAGTCAAAATCAATTACTTAGTTCTATCGAAGGAACCAGAAAACCTGTGAAATTAAGGTAGAAGTTGAGGACTGGGGATGTAGCTCAGTGGTAGAGTACTTACCAAGCATGCACAAGGCCCTGGGTTCAATCCCCAGCAAAGCCCCCGCCCCCCAAGTATATGTATATAAATTTGAAAAGCACAGCAGCCTTAGAATCACATTGTATTAGTCAGACTTTAATTATCTTTAATGTCTCGGATTGAAATGTATTTGAAGTGGTTTTTTTTTTTTTAATATTTATTTATTTACTTTAGTTGTACACAATGCAATGCATTTTATGTTTACATGGTGCTGAGGATTGAACCCGGGCCACACATGTGCAAGGCGAGCGCTCTGCTGCTGAGCCACAACCCCAGCCCCGTTTTTTTTTTTTTTTAATGTTTATTTTTTGGTTGTAGTTGGACACAATCCTGTATTTTATTTTATTTATTTATTTTTATGTGGTGCTGAGGATGGAACCCAGGAACTCTCACGTGTTAGGTGAGCGCTCTACCAATGAGCCACAACCCCATCCCCTGAAGTGTTTTTTTAAAATGGTGCTGGGGATCAAACCCAAGGCCTCAAGCATGCTAGACGTACAATCTACCACTGAGCTATATCCCCAGCCCTTTCTATTTTTTATTTTGAAACAGGGTTTTGCCAAGTTGTCCAGACTGACTTTGAATGTGCAATCCTCCTGCCTCCATCTCCTGAGTAGCCACTGTGCCTGGCCTAATTTGTAATTTTTATAGTTGAACCCTAAGTGGTCACGAAAAGATAGTTTTGTTTTTTTTTTTTTAAAGTAACTGTTTAAAAAGATAGAATTAGATCTCATTGAAAGGTTTTTAATTCAAAAATACATGTAAGATTTCACCATCTTATCTCTGTAGATCTTTTTAAAAAGTATTTATTTGTTTCAGTTGTATACAATGCCTTTATTTTTTACGTGGTGCTGAGGATTGAAACTGGGCCACGCACATGCTAGGCGAATGCTCCACTGCTGAGCCACAACCCCAGCCCCTTATCTCTGTAGATTAATTACTCTTTCCATGAGAATTTGTGGTATTTAGTTATTTAGATCATGGCTTTTCAACTTTCTGTAGAGTAACTTTTCTAGAGGAAACCTTATTCTAAGTCCTGAGTTTCTCAGGTTATTTTTAATTTTCATTATTTTATCTTCATTATTTTGTTTTTTGTATAACTTATGGAAATATCTTTTCTGGAACCCAATTGCAAATTGCTGATTATGCATAAATGAGAAGAATTAGAACTCTCTTGTCTTTTATGCCAGAAAACAAAAGTTTGAGGGTTGGGAGGGAGCCCACATCTTACATATAATAAGCAAGTAATCTCAGATTTTAAGAAACAAATATTTAGGAGGCTGATAAGTGTTCTAAATATTTGTTTCTTTAATCTGTGTTTTATGGTAATCCTAGTTTTCATTATGAATTAGTACTAGAGCTTATTTTATTAAAATACCAATATTAAATAGAGAAAGTAAGGGAAGAAAATTTTCTCAAGTCAGTCAGTGACTTTTAAGTTACTTTGATATATTTTCAGTGTCATCATTCAGCTATATACTTAATGTTCATCATATACTCTTTCTTTCTATTTCTTTCAGTATTTGGAATTTAACCTTGTGTGTGCAAGGCAAGTGCTCTACCACTGAGCTACAGCCCTAGCCCTTTTTAAAAAAATTTATTTTGAGAAAGGGTCTCACTAAGTTCTTGAAATTACCATCCTTCTACCCCAGACTCCTGAGTAGCTGAGATTTCAGGTTGTACCTTTGAGCCTAACTCACCTTATAACTTTTTAAAAAAATATTTATTTTTTAGTTATAGGTAGACACAACATCTTCTTTTTTTTGTGGTACCAGGGACTGAACTCAGGGGCACTCGACCACTGGGCCACATCCCCAGCCCTTTTTTGTATTTTATTTAGAGACAGGGTCTCACTGAGTTGCTAAGTGCCTCGCCATTGCTGAGGCTAGCTTTGAACTCGCGATCCTCCTGCTTCAGCCTCCCAGTTTGAGGCCAGTCTCAGCAATTTAGTGAAACCCTTTCTCAAAAAAAAGGGGATAGGGTGGGGTTGTAGCTCAGTAGTAGAGTGCTTGCCTTGCATGTATGAGGTACTGGGCTTGATCCTCAGCACCACATAAAAATAAATAAGTAAAATAAATGTATTGTGTCCGTCTGTAACTAAAAATATTTAAAATAAATCAATAAATAAAAAAATAAAAAGGGCTGGGAATATAGCTCAATGGTAACATGCCCCTGGGTTCAATCCTCAGTACCACAAAGGGGAAGGAAAAAAAAAAAGACTACATGGCCTGAGCTAGGAATAAAGGCATTCTGTTAGAGTAAGTGAGGCTCTTGATCTTGGGATTTAAGCAGTTCAAGTAACTGGCACTTGAGGGTAATTTAGGGCAAGATGAAAAGTCATTTTTGGGGGGAAGAGGAGTAATACCTGGGATTGAACTTGGACACTCTGACACTGAGCCACATCCCCAGCCCTATTTTATATTTTATTTAGAGACAGGGTCTTACTTGAGTTGCCTCGCTTTTGCTGAGGCTGGCTTTGAACTGGCGATCCTCTTGCCTCCACCTCCTGAGCCATACACTGGGCGAAAAGTCGATTTTGTATCAAATCTCAACTTACTGCCAATGTTTAATTGAGACTATTGACAGTTTAAGTAAATGAAGATATGTACCATGTTCATGGATTAAAGACTTAATATGAAGATGCCATTTTCCTTAGTTTATAGTTTCAGTTCAATGAAAATGAACATTTTGGATCTTGACAAGTTAATTCTAAAATATTTGTAGAAAACACAGAAGTTCAAAAATAGTCAAAAACTTCCTAAGAACAAAGTAGTTGGTTTACCCTAGCAGTTTCATTATACAGCTGCAGTAGTTAAGACAGAGGATAGTGGAACTTGAAATTAAAATAGAGCCAAGATATGGCCCTCACATTTGCACACTTCAATATGACAGTCCTTTTCCAGATTAGAGAGAAAAGAATTCAGTTTGGTTTGGCTTTTTGTTCACTTTATTACAGTAAATTTCAAACATTCAGAGAAGAAAGGGGAGAGTAAATATAGTGAGTCCATAGGTACTTGTCATCCAACTTGAACATTTATTAAATATCCATTCTGATTAAGCTATACTTACTTAAGCCATATTTCCCACCCCTAAACTTTTTTTTTTTTTTAATTTTTTTTTAGATGTTGATGGACCTTTATTTTATTCATTTATTTACATGTGGTGCTGGGAATCGAACTCAGGGCCTCACACATGCTAGGCAAGTGCTCTACCACTGAGCCACAACTCCAGCCCCCCCTAAACTTATTTTTTAAAAAACAAATCACAGACATATCATTTTTTAATATTCATTTATTTTTTATTTATTTATTTATTTATTTTTTTGTGGTACTGGGGATTGAACTCAGGGGCACTCGACCACTGGGTCACATCCCCAGACCTTTTTTGTATTTTATTTAGAGACAGGGTCTCACTGAGTTGCTAAGTGCCTCACCATTGCTGAGGCTGGCTTTGAACTCGCGATCCTCCTGCCTCAGCCTCCCAAAGTGCTGGGATTACAGGCGTGCGCCACCACGCCCGGCTAATATTCATTTATTTTTTAATGTATTTTTTTATTCTAAGTTGTCATAAATGACAACAGAATGCATTATATTTCATTTTATACTTAGCACATTTTTGCATATCTTTGATTGTATACAAAGTATATTCATACCATTCGACAGACATGTCATTTTAGGATGGACTTTTTAATAGTGGTACTGGGCTAATTTCTATGCATGTCAGAAAGTGAATTTGGAGCCAGGCTTAGTGGCATAGGTCTGTAATCCCAACAGTTTAGGAGGCAGGAGGATTGCAAATGTGAGGTCAGCCTGGGCAACTAATGGAATCTTGTCTCAAAATAAAAAGGTCTGATGGTGTAGCTCAGTGGTAGAGCACCTCAGGGTTCAATGCCCAGTACAGAGAAAAGGGGGAAAAGGTGAAATTGGACTACAATCTATTTGTAAAAATAAATTCAGGTGCATTATGACTTTTTAGGGCCAGGTGCAGTGGCACACGCCTCTAATCTCAGCACTTGGAAGGTTGAGGCACGAGGATCACGAGTTCAAAGCCAGCCTCAGCAATGGCAAGGCACTTAGCTAAGTAAGACCCTGTCTCTAAATAAAATACAAAAAAGGGCTGGGGATGTGGCCCACTGATCGAGTGCCCCTGAGTTCAATCCCTGGAACCAAAAAAAAAGACCTTTTAGGAATTATTTTTATGACCTCAGGACTTAGAAGGATTCCTTAAGAACAAGTAAAAGATTTTCATAAAAGAAAAAAGTGATTAAATTAAGAACTTGTGGGTTGAGGTTGTGGCTCAGCGGTAGAGTGCTTGCCTAGCACATGGGAAATGCTTGGTTCGATCCTCAGTACCACATTAATAAAAAACACAAATAAAATGAAAAGGTATTGTGCCCAACTACAACTAAAAATAAATGTATTGTGTCCATCTACAACTAAAAAAAAATATTAAAAAATAAATTAAGAACTTCTAGCCGGGCATGGTGGTGCAAGCCTGTAATCCCTGTAGCTCGGGAGGCTAAGGAAGGAAAATCACAAATTCAAAGCCAGTCTCAACAACTTAGCAAGACCCTGTCTCAAAATAAAACATAAAAAGGGCTGGGGATGTGGCTCAGTGGTTAAGTGGTTAAGTGCCCCTGGGTTCGATCCTTGGTATAAATAAATAAATAAATACACACACACATACACACACACATACACATATATACATACATATATATATATGAGCCTTCTATTCAGAAGACTCCATAAAGAAGTGAAAAAGTAAAGGAAAAATTCCAAGAAGAGGTTTGTATCCTGTGAAATAGCAAGGAAGGTGAAGAAAATAATAGGATCACTTGGAAGCCTCTGGGGTATGGTATTGTTTTGTTTTTTGATCTAGTAGGTATATAAATGTTTTTTGTCATTATTTAAATTATTTTTATTATTTTATTAAATTATTAAAATCTGTTTTCATATATTTTTCTACACTTAATGTTTCATAGTAATATTTTTTAGAAAGTTGAACTTGAAAAATGGACATGTTATGTTTCTAGCATTTTAATTAATTTCTTGGAAGTATCTTTTTAAAGTGAAAATTATTTTTCTGATACTTAGAAACTTCAGGGCATTAGTTTTAATTTAATACATTTGTATAAATCAGAGTTCAAAGGCTAAAGTGAGTACTCACTGGTAAAATACCATCTTCAATAACAGATTAAAGCTTCAGAATACTAATTTTGAACCTTTAGTGTGATTGTGGAATCATGGTATTTTAAGGTCAGAGATTCTTTCTTAAATAGCAGTTCTTCACCAGAAGGATAGATAGAATATTAGTATTTTTATTCATTTCCTAAATTAAGAATTTTAAGGTCAGCTCTTTTACAGAGAAGTTCTTTGCCAGTAAGCATTCACTGATCCAGCTTTAAAACTGCTAACTCAATTAAATTGTGACCAGCATAGGTTTAATACCTTTAAATTGGAAAAAAATTTTGCCATTTTAAACCTTCATTTCAAAGTTGACTACAAAAGGCCCCTGTCTTGAATTTGAGCTTTTAATAGTCATGCCTTCTTGGGACTGTCTGGGAACTTCTTTGGCCATTACAATATTTAACAATAAAACATTTTTCTTTCCCTTTATAGCTTCCTTGTAATTTATGACTTTCTTGGGTTAGAGGCAATAGCCCAGAAACAGAAATAGAGGGTAGTCAGAATCAATTGCTTAGCTCTCTAGAGGGAATTAGAAAACCTGTGAAATTAAGATATAACTTGAAAAGCACGCTATAGTAATTTTTCCTGTGGACATTGCCAGATCTCTTATATCGTCTGGGGACTTGTAGGACCTGTGGCAAATACCTAATTTCACTTTAGGTCATTTTGTTTCTGTTTTTCAATATAGTCATTGGGCAATTTGTCCTGTTTACACAAGGAGTCTACCTATGTGTTGTCAACTTTGTCCCCTAATAAAAGTTAGAGGAGGGTTAGTGACAGAAAGAACTTTAAACTACCAGTTCATTGTTTGTTATTTCTCATGGTAAGAGAACAAAGGGGGGGCTGGGGTTGTGGCTCAGCAGTAGAGCACTCGCCTAGCATGTGCGCGGGCCCGGGTTCGACCCTCAGCACCACGTACAAATAAACGCATTGTATACGACTAAAGCAAATAAATAAATATTAAAAAAAAAAGAGAGAGAGAGAGAACAAAGGGGGTGGTTAGCCTCTTTTCCCAACATTTTTACAAGTTCTCAAGAAAGGGGGCTCCTTTAGTTCCCATAGCAAGAGAAGAGTAAAGGGAGGACATTAGGCTCTGCTGCCTGTTCTGAGCAGAGCCAAACTTTGTATTTTAGTCAGCTTTTTCATTGCTGCAACCAAGACCTGACAAGAACAATTTTAGAGGGGGAAAGGTATATTTTGGGCTCACAGTTTCAGAGGTCTTAGTCCATAGACAGCTGGATCAATTGCTCTGGACCTAAGGTGAGGCAGAACATCATAGTGGAAAAGTGTGGTGGAGGAAGGCAGCTCAGAACATGACACCATGAAACAGAAAGAGTTGTCACCACAGGGCACGCTCCCAATGACCCACCTCCACAAGCCACAGTCTTTTTTTTTTTTTTTTTTTTAATATTTTATTTATTTGCTTTAGTTGTACACAATGCAATGCATTTATGTTTACGTGGTGCTGAGGATCGAACCCAGGCCGCACACGTGCTAGGTGAGCACGCGCTGAGTCACAACCCCAGCCCCACAAGCCACATTCTTATCTGCCTACAGTTCCCACCCAGTTAATCTATCTGTGGATTAATGCACTGATTAGGTTAAGGTTCTCAAACCTAATCATTTCGTCTCTGAACTTTCTTGCATCATCTCACATATGTGCTTTTGGGGGATACTTAGTATTGAAACCATAACACTTTGATTTTTAAAATGTCAATGATATATTTAAGGTCACTGAAGGATTGAAAAATGTTTTACATACCTTTTGTTTACTATTAACTCAATACAGTGGGCAAACAATATTATGAGTCTCCTACCTTCAGAAGGCTTGCTTCTTTAGTGTTGGGGGGCAGTGGCAAAGAGACATTTTTGTACCTTAATGAGTTTCTTCTATTTCAACTGAAGTAGCCTCATACCAAAGGGAGAAGATCTAATGGGACTTCAGATTTTAAAAAAAAAAATTTTTTTTTTTTCCTTTTGGTACTGGAGATTGAATCCAGGGTGCTTTACCACTGACCTTTTTATTTTTCGAGAGAGGACCTAAATTTTTTGGTACCAGGATTGAACCCAGGGGCGCCTAACCACTGAGCCACATCCCTAGCCCTTTTTTTTTTTTTTTTTAATATTTATTTATTTACTTTAGTTGTACACAATGCAATGCATTTATGTTTACGTGGTGCTGAGGATCGAACCCGGGCCACGCACGTGCAAGTCGAGCGCTCTGCCGCTGAGCCACAACCCCAGCCCGCCCTTTTTTATATATATATTTTTTTGGTGGTACCGGGAATTGAACTCAGGGGCACTCGACCACTGGGCCACATCCCCAGCCCTTTTTTGTATTTTATTTAGAGACAGGGTCTCACTGAGTTGCTAAGTGCCTCGCCATTGCTGAGGCTGGCTTTGAACTCGCGATCCTCCTGTCTCAGCCTCCCAAAGTGCTGGGATTACAGGCGTGAGCCACCGCGCCCGGCTCCTTTTTTATATTTTATTTAGAGACAGGGTCTCACTGAGTTGGTTAGGGCCTTGCTGAATTGCTGATGCTGACCTTAAACTTGTAATCTTCCTGCCTCAGCCTCATGAGCCTCTAGGATTACAGGCGTGTGCCACCACTCCCAGTGCCAAGGGTCTTGTTGAGTTGCTGAAGCTGGAATGACACATGTACATGTTTTTAAAAACACTTGGAATATAATTAAAGAGCTTTTTTTTAATTTGTTGATAGACCTTTATTTTATTTATTTATATGTACGTGGTGCTGAGAATCGAACCCAGTGCCTCACATGCCAGGCAAGTGCGCTACCACTGAGCCACAGCCACAGTCCAAAGAACTATTTTTTAAAAAAATATTTATTTTTTAGTTGTAGTCGGACACAACACCTTTATTTTTTATTTATTTTTGTGTGATGCTGAGGATTGAACCCAGGGCCTCGCATGTGTGGACTAGTGCTCTACCACTGAGCCACAACCCCAGCCCATAATTAAGGAGCTTTTTTTTTTTTTTTTTTTTTTGTGGTACCGGGGATTGAACTCAGGGGCACTCATCCACTGGGCCACATCCCCAGCCCTTTTTTGTATTTTATTTAGAGACAGGGTCTCACTGAGTTGCTAAGTGCCTCGCCACTGCTGAGGCTGGCTTTGAACTCGCGATCCTCCTGCCTCAGCCTCCCAAAGTGCTGGGATTACAGGCGTGAGCCACCGCGCCCGGCAATTAAAGAGCTTTTTATCTGATTTGTTTATTAAAATTAGTAATGACTAAGTGCCTACTTTTTTTTTTTTTTTTTTGTTACTGGGGATTGAACTCAGGGGCACTCGACCACTGGGTCACATCCCCAGCCCTTATTTTGTATTTTATTTAGAGACAGGGTCTCACTGAGTTACTAAGTGCCTCGCCATTGCTGAGGCTAGCTTTGAACTCGCGATCCTCCTGCCTCAGCCTCCCAAAGTGCTGGGATTACAGGCGTGCGCCACCGTGCCTGGCTAGTGCCTACTTTTAATTGGGTTTTAATTATAAATTATGCCAAACTGGGATTAAGAGAGTTTCAGAATATTTGCTAAAGGGTGTGTGCGTTTCACCTTGGCAATTTTTTAATTTTGTATTTCAACTTGACTGTTATTTAATGGCAAGAAGGTGTAAATTTCTTCTGCTTAAGAAACTCTTTTTCTTTTCCAGCTTCTTGGACATTTAATGATTGTTGGCAAGAAATGTGCTGCTGATCTAGGCCTGAAGAAGGGTTATCGGATGGTGGTGAATGAAGGTGCAGATGGGGGACAGTCTGTCTATCATGTTCATCTCCATGTTCTTGGAGGTCGGCAGATGAATTGGCCTCCTGGCTAAGCATGTATTGAACGGTTTTCCCTTCTCTAGGCAATGATTATGTTTGCGTTTTCCAATATGTTAAGCAGCATTACCATTTTTGCCTGGGTCTGAAGATATTGAGGAAATAATTTTAAATACCTATACATAATAAAGACATTGTTGCATGGTTTACGGTCTCTGAATTGATTTGTTGTTTTAAGAAATGTATTTGATGGAATTTAGGAAAGGTAGGTTCATATTTTAACCCAGGGCTTTGCAACTATTAAGAAGCGCTCCACCACTGAGCTACACCCCTAGCCCATGTTTCTTGTATTTTCTTCCCTAGTAGGACATAGCATTTGAATATTGTATTGTTAAAATGGTGTGATTAGTCTTTGAAGACAAATCACAAGAGTTTACAAATTTTGCTTTGAAATAGCCTTTCAGGTTAAAGTATTAGTCCAGGAGAAGATTTCTAATCTAATTCTCATCTCTAATATTGTAGGAGTAATGACACGATTGATCCAGAAGGTGGCAGTTGACTTGAGATAATTTGGAAGGGATGAAAGGTTTGTCACAGAATTTTTGATGACTGTAAAATCAGATATTGATATTTTTCTTGCTATTTACATGCTATCTAAATATTTATTTTAAAGACTTGAAAATATTTTACCTAGAATTCACTTGTCCAAATAAAATCCCACTGTTTTAAATACATATGTGCACATTAGCAAAAATAAAAGTTGTACATGAATATAGTTACATGGAGGTAGGGAGGGAGCCTGAAGGTCTGAGTTCTTAATATAGACTGACCGTCAAACCTGTTTTTTTTTTTTTTTGTCTTGCCATGCACTATACCCTTTCTAAGTTTGTGTAAAGTAAATAACTGCTGCTTGGCTTTCCTTCATGTAGGTACTTTTTTTTAACATTTATTTATTTGCTTTAGTTGTACACAATGCCTTTATTTTTTACGTGGTGCTGGGAATCGAACCCAGGCCGCTCACGTGCTAAGTGAGCGCTCTACGCTGAGCCACAACCCCAGCCCCTCATGTAGGTACTTCATAGCTTCCAAAATTTGAGATATCATCTGCTTTTGTCTCCTCTCCCATTCTCTTTAGGCTTATACATTCCTTCTGTTATTGATCTCTAAAAAAATTGATTTAGTAGAGTTTTGACATGTTTTCTTTTTAAAAAATTATTAATTTATTTTTATTTAATATTTTTGGCACTGGGGATTTAACTGAGGGCCACTTTACCACTTAACTAAATCTCTAGCCCTTTTGTTTTGTTTTTTTTTTTTTTTTTTTTTGGTACTGGGGATTGAACTCAGGGGCACTCGACCACTGGACCACATCCCCAGCCCTTTTTTGTATTTTATTTAGAGACAGGGTCTCACTGAGTTGCTAAGTGCCTTGCCATTGCTGAGGCTGGCGTTGAACTCGTGTGCCTCAGCCTCCCAAGTGCTGGGATGCATCACCACGCCCAGCTCCTTTTTGATTTTTTTTTTTTTTTTTTTTTTTTTTTTTTTTTGAGACAGTCTCACTAAGTTATTAGGTCCTCATTAAGTTGCCGAGGCTGGCCTAGAACTTGCAGTCCTCCTGCCTCAGCCTCCGAGTTGCTGGAATTCTAAGCATGTGCCACCATGCCAGGCTTGACACATTGAATGGAAAGCCATTTAAAAATTTTCTTTTCTTAGTGATTTTTAAATTTTTTTGTGTGTGTGTGTGGGTGGGGGGTTAGGGAAATTAACCCTTTATGTACAACAAGTAACTTCCTCAATATGTCTCCTTACTTTGTTTATGGTATTTAAAATATTGGCATATTTAATGCATTAATTGAAATTCATTTTACAAGGCTTTCCCACCTCGATGGGATTTATAAAAATTATTCTTGCTGGGTGCAGTGGTACATGCCTGGCCAACAAGCAGCTCAGGAGGCTGAGGCAGTAGGATTGTGAGTTCAAAGCCAGCCTCAGCAACTTAGCAAGGCCCTAAGCAACTTAGCAAGACCTTATCTCAAAATAAAGTACAAAAAAGGGCTGGGGATATGGCTCAGTGATTAAGTGCCCCTGAGTTCAATTCCTGGTACCAAACCAAAAAAAAAAAAAAAAAAAAAAATTATTCTTTGGGACTAGGGCTATAGCTCAGTTGGTAGAGTGCTTGCCTAGCATGCACAAAGCCCTAGGTTCAATCCCCAACAAAACACACACACACACACACACACACACACACACACGTGAACAGAATTGCAATAACAAAATCAATCTACTATCTGGAATTCTTTTTTCAATAAGTGTTGGCAATTTTTATTTCAATTATATGAAAATAAAATGTTTAAATAAAAATGGAAGACTAGAAGACAACAACAAAAATAATAACTAATAGTATGAGTAAAAATGGTAGGGTTAGGAGTTTATTTATTTTTTTAATCTCATTCTATGATTTAAATTTTTTTTAATAGGCCTGGAAGAATAGCTCAGTGGTGGAGCACTTGCCTAGCATGCACAAGGCCCTGGATTCAATCCCCAGTCTCATGAAAAAAAATTTCCATAATGAACATATATTAATTTTATAATCAGTGTTTAATGCTGAAAATTTCTGTTAATATTCCTAACATTTTATCAAACATCTTTTGTTGACATTATAATAATACCATCCAATAATGTCCCAATCTTTTCTTCTTGTGAAAATCGCTTATATATATTTTCAACTTCAGAAATATTTGTTATTTCAGTAAGATTTTTCAGAGAAATCTGGTAATCTTCTACTTGAGATATTAGGTATTTTTTGGTTTACTTGTTTTTCTCCCTCTTCAATGTAAGCAATTAAAATTGAAGTAGCATTTGCTGAGATACCAAATTTTTTCAAAGTCTGAAATATTGTTGGGGAAAGATTGAAAATAATTTCAGTAGGTAAGTGTTCTCATCTTGGGTTGAGCCTGTGGCTCGGCAATAGCACACTTTCCTGGCATGTGTGAGGCATTGGGTTTGATTCTCAGCAACGAATATAAATAAATAAAAAATAAAGGTCTGTCAACAACTAAAAAAGAAAAAAGTTCTCATCTTCATTGTTCCCAGGTTGTGGAGGTGAGCTGCTGTTTGTTGCCACAAGTATCTGAAATGGATCAATAGCCATTGTAGGATTTTGATGCACCATCAAAGATGTCTCCATGGCCTTTTTTTCCCCTCAAGTCTCCAGCATTTTTTGATATGTTTAAATAACAGAAGGGTCACCTGACCTGTCCTGGTCTGCCTGGAATTTTGATTTAAAAAAAAGGGGGGGGGGCTGGGGTTGTGGCTCAGTGGTGGAGCGCTCGCTTAGCACGTGCGCAGCCCAGGTTCAATCCTCAGCACCATGTAAAAATAAAGGTGCTGTGTACAACTAAAGCAAATAAATAAATATTTAAAAAAAATATATATATATATGTACATATATATATACACACACTTTTTTTTTCCCTAGTATTTTTCTATTTTTATGACTTTGTATTTCATACTGGAAGGAGGTCTGGAGAAAAATTTTGGAGGAATTTGTAGCATTGTACAAAATGAAATGTGAAACATTTGTAAAAGGGTTTAGTCCTTCAGGTATATTATGTTTCCCACTGATTGTCGAGCCAGTGTTAGATCAGGTAGACAACCACTGACTGACCCTGCTGGTTCTATCACCTATCTCTATGTTAAATTGTCCTGTGGCGGATGTTCACCAAACTTCATTTGATAGCCAGTCTTCCAAGATAGCCCACAGGTATCCTCACTTCTAGTATCTTTGCATGATCTCCTAATGAATCAGAGCTGGTTTGGGGGACCAATAGTATGTTAGAAGTGACAGGGTATGATTTCTGAGGCTAGGTAATATAAGTCATTCTGGCTCATGCCATGGTCTCTAGGATTGCTTGCTAATGTAGAATGAATATATCTCCCAAAATTCATAACCTCCAGTGATGGTATGGGGAGACTGGGCCTTTGGTAGGTGATTTGGTTGATAAGAAATATTGTGCTTTCCTAAGGACAGACTTTGAGAGTTCCCTCTCCCCTTCCACCATGTGAGGACCTAATAGGAGGCCCAATGTTATCTAGGAATTGGGTCCTCACCAGACACTGAATCTGCCAATGCCTCCATCCTGGATTTCCCAGTCTCCAAAACTGAGAAATTAATTTACTATTATTTATAAGCCACCCAGTTTATGGTGTTCTGTTATGGTATCCCTAACAGACTAAGACTCACTTTGGGGGAGGCCATCTGCTGGGGCTGAGGACACTCGCAGCCCACTGGAGAGGCCTATGTTGAGAGACACCGAGGCCTGCCAACAACTAGAAATAATGTGAGCTGTGTGAATAAACTACTTTGGGAGTAGATTCCCCAGCCCCAGTCAAACCTTTCTTCAGATAATTGGAGTCTTGTTCAACATATGACTGCAAACTCATGAGACTACAAGGCAAAATATCTTTCAAATTCCTGACCTACAGAAATTGAGAGAATAAGTACTGTATTAAGCCACCAAATCGGGGGGTAATTTATCTACTCCCCAGTGCTTCTCTTCATTTGCTGACAACATGCAGAAAGAATCCAGCAGAGGAGACTGAGCTGTTTGATGGAAGGAGCTTGGGTCCCTGAATGGCTGAATGGAGCAGTCAGTATTCTCCATGTTCCTGATCCATACTGGATTGTATTCATGTTAAACCACTGACATTTCATGGTTTAGGTGATATTAGTTAAAAGAGTATTTACAGTAATTAAAATACACTATGATTTAGGAGTGGTGGCTTGAGATTTCAACAGTCATCGCAACATGTTTTTTTTTTGGGGAGAGGGGTACCAGGGATTGAACTTAGAGGCGCTCAGTGAGTTGATTAATTCCTCGCCATTGCTGAGGCTGGCTTTGAATTTGGGATCCTCCTGGTTTAGCCCCTCCCAAGCTGTTGGGATTACAGGAGTGCACCACTGCACCCGGCATCACAACCTTTAAAATTAGCTAAAAGGTTAAGACCGTCAGGGTAAGATGGGTTGGAACTTGGAGATAACAATTCAGTTTATACATAACTAAACAATTTTCTGTGGGGATTCATTGGAGATTACAGCCAATGATCAGTTGACCCTATTCCTTTAGGCCTACCGTAGGCAATGTATCATGGCAGGAATATGGTCAAATCATGAGCCAGGGAGCAAAAAGAGAGAGGAAGGAGCCAGGGTACCATAATCCCTTTGAGGCTATACCTCCAATGACCAAAAAGCCTTCCTTCCACTAGGCCCCACTTCCTGAAAGTTCCACCACTTGCCAACAATGCCACCCTGGGAACCAACCCTTTAACACATGATCCTTTGGTTGGGTGTTGTGGTGCACACCTGCAATCCCAGTTACTCCAGAGGCAGGAGGATCACAAATTTGAGGCAGGCCAGCCTGGGCAATTTTGTGAGATTGGGGATGTAGCTCAGTGGTAGAGTGCCTCTGGGTCCATTTCCCAGTACAAAAAAAAAAAAAAAAAAAAAAAAAAAACCTCAAATTATAGCAGAAGCTAAATTGGAAATAACTCTTTATCTTTATATTAAATGGAATGTTTTAGATCAGAAGTGATAGATGTAGACCATTCAAAAGACTTAGTTCAGCCAGACGCGATGACATACAATTGTCATCCCAGCAACTTAGCAGAGACAGGATGATTGCAAGTTCAAGCCCTAAGCAATTAGTGAGACTCTATCTCAAAATAAAAAATCAAAAAAGGGCTGGAGATGTGGCTCAGTGGTAAAGCATCCCTGGATTCAATCCCTGGTACCAAACAAACAAACAAACAAACAAACAAAAAAAAGGCCAAAAAACTCTTAGTTTTGGGGCTGGGGTTGTGGCTCAGCGGTAGAGCATTCACCTAGCACGTGCGCGGCCCGGGTTCAATCCTCAGCACCACGTAAACATAAATGCATTGCATTGTGTACAACTAAAACAAATAAATAAATATTTTTAAAAAGCCCTTAGTTTATCATTTGAGGTAATTTGCTTGAGTAAACCACTGAGAAAAATCAAAATGTTCTTTTAAACTTTATTTAAAATATATGTATTTTTCATTTATGTAGAATAACCTATATAATATAAAACAGATTTAAACAGCATAGTGGCTTTTTTTTTTTTTTCTTTTTCTTTTTTTCCTTTGGTACTGGGATTGAACCTAAGGGAGCTTAAGCACTGAGCAGTTTCCCAGCTCTTTTTTTTTTTTTAATATTTATTTATTTGCTTTAGTTGTACACAATGTGTTTATTTTTACGTGGTGCTGAGGATTGAACACGGGCTGCGCACGTGCTAAGCGAGGGCTCTACTGCTGAGCCACATCCCCAGCCCTCCCAGCTCTTTTTGAGACAAGGTCTTGACAAGTTGCTTAGGACCTCACTAAATTGGGTAAAATATGGGGGTAATAGAAGGGAGTGAAGAATTTATTATTTTTCAAGTTTCTGTAGACCTCGTGGGCAGTTTCCTTGCTGCTTTTTTTTTTTTTTTTCTTTTTCCTTTTTTATCTTAAGATGCTAGGAATTGAACCCAGGGCCTCGTGCATGTAAGGCAAGCACTCTACCAACTGAGGTATATTCTCAACTCTCCATGCTGCTTTTGCCTGAGCTTAGTCATGCTGCCATGTTCTGTTGAAGGTGGGATGGTCCAAGATGACACTACTCAGATGTCTCACAATTGGTGCTTGCTGTCAGCTGGGATTTCTGGATGATGCAAACCTCTCTCTCTCTCTCTCCCCTTTTCCCACCCCCTCTCTCTCTGTACTGAGGATTGAACCCAGGGGCATTTAATTACGAAGCCACATCCCCAGCCCTTTTTATTTTTTATTTTGAGACAGGGTCTCACAACATTGCTTAGGGCCTCACTAAATTGCTGAGACTGGTTTTGAACTTGTGATCCTCCTGCCTCAGCCTCCTGTGTCACTGAGATTACAGGCTTGAATCATCGCACTTGGCTGCAAATGTCTCTTGAGGCTTCAGAACTCAAATATCACTTCCACCTCATTCTGTTGGTCAAAGCAAGTTGAGAGGGCAACTGGATTAAAAGGGCTTGAAAACTAGACTTCACTTCTGCATGGGAAAAGGAGAAAAGTCACATTATTTTTGGTAATAATGATGACTGCTGGGGTTTCTAGCTCCACCGGGACCCGGGTTTAACCTCCTCCAGCCAGCGGAGAAGGCTGGGGGAACACGCCCCAGCGGTGAGGAGAGATCGGGAGAGGTAAGAAGAGGTAGAAGTTGGCTGGTGGCCATGATGGGCCCTCACAATGGAAGACAATCAGGCGCACAGCAGGGTCCGGTCAAGCCACGAGCTCAGTTTATTAAGGAAGTTGGACGACCTTCATAGAAGACATGAGCCAATCAGCAGAAAGAACATAGGGGCACATAGGGAGCATGAGCAAATCACATTGGCAGAGCCATTAGCCTATCCTAGTGGCAGAGTGACCTCTGTCATACGTCAGGGGAATACCCCTTGGCTAGGCCAAGTTCCTGTTATCAGGAAGTGGGAGACAGCCAGAGAGTTTCTATCTACTGGCGTGTTCTTAACGTCCCCAACAGATGACCATGATTACAATGATATCGATAGTAAATATAGAAGTATTATTTATTTAGTGCCTGCTGTAAGATGGGCAGTGTGCTATATATATTAAATATGGTATTGCTAGCCAGGTGCGGTGGCGCACACCTATAATCCCAGCACTTGGGAGGCTGAGGCAGGAGGATCACGAGTTCAAAGCCAGCCTCAGCAATGGCGAGGCACTTGGCAACTCAGTGAGTCCCTGTCTAATAAAATACAAAAAAGGGCTGGGGATGTGGCCCAGTGGTTGAGTGCCCCTGAGTTCAATCCCCAGTACCAAAAAAAAAAAAAAAAAAAAAAGGTATTGCTGAAACTAAGTTTGTATATTTCCCTTACATCCTGTGGCATTTGCTCAGTGTCATATGTGTAATGAACACTTGTAATTACTGATGTCCAGATTTTGAACACCCTTCCTATTTGAAGGATTCTTTGCCTTCCAGAAGAGAAGTTGAAATAAAGAGAAGCCTAGTATTGTACCTTCTCTGCCAAAGGGGATGTTGGCCCTTGACTTAGACTCTGCCAATCAGATGTACTTATCTGGGGAGTTTGAACTTGAAACTAATGACACAGAGAAACAAGGACAGTGGAGATTTCTTTCTGGTGTCGGTGGCAGCAGCATCAAGTTGGCAGGCACAATAGTGTCTGTGTTGCCAACCCTTGGATCCAGTGTTAAATACCAGGGAAGACAACAGTGCAAGCTGTGGTTCCTGTGTTTAGTGGCAGCAGTAGCAGAAACCCAGTAGACTGGCTCAGTGATTCTATTTTTTTAAAATATTTATTCTTTTGTTGTAGTTGGACACAATACCTTTATATTTATTTATTTATTTATTTATTTATTTATTTAAGTTGTAGACAGACACAACATCTTTATTTCATTTATTTATTTTTATGTGCTGCTGAAGATGAAACCCAGGGCCTTGCACATGCTAGGCAAGTGCTCCACCGCTGAGCCACAACCCTAGCCCTCAGTGATTCTATTTTTTTTTTTTTTTTTTTTTTTTGGTACCAGGGATTGAACTCAAAGGCACTCAACCACTGGGCCACATCCCCAGCCCTTTTTTTGTATTTTATTTAGAGACAGGGTCTCACTGAGTTGCTAAGTGTCTCGCCATTGCTGAGGCTGGCTTTGAACTCGTGATCCTCCTGCCTCAGTCTCCCAAGTTCTGGGATTACAGGCATGCGCCACTGCGCCCAGCAGTGATTCTATTTAATTGTAGTATTGTCTGCATAACTCCTCTTCATTCTTGCCTGTTTTCCCGTTAATCTGAGCCATCCATTAAATATTATTTCAAGAAGTTAACTAATAGAGAGTTTTTTAGCAGGGATCATTGTAGGCCATGGATCCTCAGGGAAGGTGGGGTGGAGTGGTGGAGAGCAGGTGGGCACTGGTCAGTTGGACTGATTTGGGGGGAAGACAAGAAGAATCCAGCTAACATTAGGAGGAAGATTTTCACAGCCCATGGCTAGGGCCAAATAGCTGGTTAAATCTCATCTTTGATCATCTCTATTGATGTGCCAATTGAAAACAAGGTTTTGTGCTTCTGGATTCTGTTGCCATATAAAGGATAGGCTGAATTGAAGAGCTGTGGAGGTGCTGGGCACAGTGGTGCACACCTGTAATCCCAGCGGCAAGGGAGGCTGAGGCAGGAGGATTTCAAGTTCCAAGCCAACCTCAGCAATTTAGCAAGGTGGTAAATAAAATACAAGAAGGTCTCTAAATAAAATACAAAAATAGGGCTAGGGATGTGGCTCAGTGATCAAGTGCCCCTGAGTTCAATCCCTGGTAACCTCTCACCCCTACCAGAAAAAAAGAACTGTGGAGGTAATGAGATTGCTTTTCTGTTTGTTTGTTTTTGGTACTGAGGATTGAACCAGGAGTGCTTTAACATTGAACTACATCCCCAGTCCTTTCTTTTTTTTTCGGGACAGGGTCTCACTGAACTGCTGAGTTGCTGAGGCTGACTTCAAACTTGTCATCTTCCTGCCTCAGCCTCCTGAGTCACTGGGATTACTGGTATGTGCCACCTTGTCCAGCTTTGTGATTGCTTTTAAAATTGTTGAACTTTTTAAAGAAAGAGTGACAGGATAAGAGTTATAAATTGTTAATTCAGGGCTGGGATTGTGGCTCAGCGGTAGAGCGCTCGCTTAGCACGTGCGCTGCCCCGGTTCAATCCTCAGCACCACGTACAAATAAACGCATTGTGTACAACTAAAGCAAATAAATAAATCTTTTAAAAAATAAAAATATAAATTGTTAATTCATGTTATTAATCAAGGATTTTCTGTGATTCTACTACTATAAATGTGTACAGAATTTTACAAGACATACATTTTTGCAACTGAAAAGCATAAGGGTTATAAACAAAACACAATGTTTGATCCTCATGGTTGCCAAATCTTATTAGTTTAATCCATAGCCTTTATAGTCTCTTTGAGAAGTCTCTTATGAGAAATTGATCTGTGAAACACACAGAAAATACAATTCAAGTTACTTTTGAACATAGCACACTGACTGCATCCTTAATAATATAAGTTCAAGCTGGGCGTGGTGGCGCACGCCTGTAATCCCAGCACTTTGGGAGGCTGAGGCAGGAGGATCGCGAGTTCAAAGCCAGCCTCAGCAATGGCGAGGCACTTAGCAACTCAGTGAGACCCTGTCTCTAATAAGATACAAAAAAGGGCTGGGGATGTGACCCAGTGGTGAGTGCCCCTGAGTTCAATCCCCGGTACCACAAAAAAAAAAAAAAAAAAAATAATAATAATAATAATAAGTTCAAAGGACAATAACAAATAAAAACAAATCTTCAATTTTAATTCATGGGCTTGTTGTTGGTGTTGTAATTGAGAAACACTTTTTTTCTCCCTGTGAATTGTAGGACAGAGCAATAAGTAAAGATATTGGTATGAACAGGAATCAGAGTTTTCACTGTGGGGGAAGAAAGATAACCCTAAAACATCAAACAGGGGAAGGTGAGAAAGAAACCCCATGAAGTTGGGGGTTCATGGGGAAATCAGTATACACTGATGATTTATAAAAAGAAAAGACAAGCTGGGCATGGTAGTGCAGACCTGTAATTCCAGCAACTTGGGAGGCTGATGCAGAAGGATCACAAATTCAAGGCCAGCTTTGGCAACTTAGCAAAACCCTGTCTCAAAATAAAAAAATTTAAAGAGAGTGGGGGATATAGCCCAGTGCCTCTGGGTTCAATCCTAGTGCTGGAAAAAAAAAGACTTCTAGGGTTGGGGTTGTAGCTCAGTGGTAGAGTGCCTGCCCAGCATGTGTGAGGCACTGGGTTCGATTCTCAGCACCACATATAAATAAATAAAGGCCCATTGTCAACTAAAAAAATTATTTAAAAAGACACTTCTAGGATTACTAGAGAAATATGAACACAACTGTATTAGATGATACATTCAATTGTTCATTTTCCTAGGTAGATAATTGTGTTGTGGGTTTTAGGAGAGTGTCCTTAGAGGACACTCTATTTAGGAGTAAGGTAAAGTGTAAGGATATCTGCAACTTACCCATTAGCAGTCAATCCGCTTTTCCTCCCAAACTGAACCCTGGGTAATAACATATCTATTTTCTGTTTATAGATTTGCCTATTGTGGACCTTTCATATAAATAAAGCAATAGAGTATGTAACCTTGTCTGACTGGCTTCTTTCATTTTGCATCCATGTTATAACTAATATCAATAACTTCATTCTTTTTTATTGCTAAATAATATTCTGTTGTTTGGATATGCCATGTTTTTTTTTAAAAAATATTTATTTATTTGCTTTAGTTGTATACAATGTGTTTTTAGTTTTACATGGTGCTGAGAATCGAACCCAGGCCGCGTACGTGCTAGGCTAGCGCTCTACCGCTGAGCCACAATCCCAGCCTGATATGCCACGTTTTGTTTGTCTATTCATCAACTGATGAACATTTTTGTTGTTTCCACATTTGGCTATTCTGAATAATATTGCTATGAACATGTGGGGACAAGTTTTTGTGTGGATATGTGTTTTCATTTCTCTTAGGTATATGCTGAAGAGTTGTGACTGTCAGTTTTTCATCTTTGTGACCAAAATACTTGAGCAGAACAACTTAAAGTAGGAAAGATTTATTTTGATTCACAGTTTCAGAGTTTTCAGTCCAAGGTTAGCCAGCTGCATTGTTTTGGGCCTGAGGCAAAGCAGAGAATCGTGGGAGAAGGGCATGGCGGAGGGGAGCTGCCCGACTCACAGCAGCTGGAAAACAGAGAGAGGGGTTGGGGACAAGATATAGTCCCTGGGGCATGTCCCCCAAGGACTCATGTCCCTTAACTTGGTCCCCTCCTACAGTTTCCACCACCTCTCAATAGTCCACTGAAATTTTTAATCCATCAAGTAGATTAATCCACTGATGAGGTTAGTGTTTCATGCTCCAATTATTTCCTAAAAAACCCAGACCTGAACATTGTTGCATTGGGGACTAAGCCTTCAACACGTGCGTCTTTGGGGACACTTCATATGCAAACTATAACAGGAGTTGACTTGCTCATAATGGTTACTCAGTTGGTCATGTGGTTACTCTGTTTAACCTTAGAAAGAACTGCTAAATTATTTTCCAAAGTGACTGAGACATTTTACAATTTCAGCAGCAGGGAATGAGGATTTTGATTTCTTTACATCCTGGCCTATACCGCCCTTTTTTTTTTTTTTTTTTTTTTTTTTTTGGGGGAGGTACCAGGGATTGAACCTAGGGGCGCTTAACCACTGAGCCATATCCCCAGCCCTTTTTTGTATTTTATTTAGAGACAAGGTCTCACCAAGTTGGTTAGGCTCTTGCTAAATTGCTGAGGTTGGCTTTGAATTCACAATCCTCCTGCCTCAGCCTCCCAAGCCACTGGGATTACAGGTATGCACCACTGCGCCTGGCCACACTGTCTGTTTTTTTTTTTTTTTTTTTTTTTTTTTGGTACCAGGGATTAAACTCAGCGGCACTAGACCACTGGGCCAGATCCCCAGCCCTTTTTTGTATTTTATTAGAGACAGGGTCTCACTGAGTTGCTAAGTGCCTCGCCATGGCTGAGGCTGGCTTTCAACTCACGATCCTCCTGCCTCAGCCTCCCAAAGTGCTGGGATTACAGGCGTGCGCCTCCGCACCTGGATCACACTGTCTTTTTGATTATTGCCATCCTACTAAGTGTGAAGTGGTAGCTCATTGTGAGGTTTTTGTTTTTATTTTTGTTTTTGGTATCAGAGATTGAACCCAGAGGTGCTTAACCACTGAGCCACATCCCTAGCCCTTTTTATACTTTATTTTGAGACAGAGTCTCACTGAGTTGTTCAGGGCATCGCTAAATTGCTGAGGCTGCTTTGAACTCACAATCCTCCTGCTTTAGCCTCCCAAGCCGCTAGGATTACAGGTGTGTGCCACCATGTCTGGCTCTGGTTTTGATAAGTTTATTGACCTTTTATATTTCTTCTTAGGAGCAGTGCCTATTCAGATTGATTGTCTTTTTTTTTTTTTTTTTTAGAGGCAATGGTTTTAGAGTAGTTTTAGATTCATAGCAAAACTGAGAGGAAGATATGGAGATTTCCTATCTATCCCGTGTGCCACACATGCACAGCCTCCTCATTATCAGCATTCCCACCAGAGTGGTACACTTGTCACAATGACAGACACACCATAATCACACAAATGTCATAACTGGGGTTCACTCTTGGTAGTGTACATTCCATGCATTTGTTTATATGTATCCTTTTTTGCATCTACCATTATAGTACTATACAGAGTATTTTCACTGCCCTAAAAAAATCTAACTTTTGCAAATTTTAGAAACTGTATAATGGGCTAGGGATGTAGTTCAGGGGTAAAGCACTTGCCTAGCAGGCTCAAGCCCCTGGGTTAAATCCCCAGTATAAACAAACAAACAAACAAATAAAATCATTGTGTTGTTGTTTTTAAATTTACTGAGTTATAAAAGTTCTTTATACATTCTGTATACTAGATTCTTCTTTTCTTTGGGAAGATTGAACCCAGGGGTGCTTTACACTGAGCCACATCCCCAATCCTTTTTTATTTTTTAATTTGAGACAGGGTCTCACTAAGTTGCTTAAGGCCTCACTAATTTGCTGGGTCTGGCTTCAAACTTGCAATCTTCCTGCCTCAGCCTCCTGAGTCACTGGGATTATAGATGTGTGCCACCATGCCAGGTTGTATACTAGATTCTTATCAGATATATGAATTACACCGATTTTCTCTCATTCTCTAGGTTATCTATTCCCTTTCTTCATGATATCCTTTGAATAACAAAAGTAATTAATTGATGTCCAACTTATTTTTTCCTTTGTTGTTTGTGTTTTTGGTGTCATATCTAAGAAACCATTGCTTAATGAAGGTCACAATTTTACAGTTATATTCTCCTCAAAAGTTTTAGAGTGTTAGCTCTTGCATTTAGGCTTTTGATCCATTTTAAGTTTTTGTATATAGTGTAAGGCTAGACTTCATTGTTTTGCATGTGGGTTATTCCAGTACTGGCCATTATTTGAAAAGGCCATTCTTTCCCTGTTTGTCTTGGCACTCTTGTCAAAATCAACTGACCATAAATGTGAAGATTTTATCTCTGGACTTTCTATTCTATTCTGTCAGCACCATACCATCTTGAATTTTGTAGCTTGTTTTAATTATAGAATTGATAAGTAAGAATCCTCCAATGTTATTTCTCAAGATTATTTTGACCATTCTGTGTCTTCTGCATTTTATATGAATTTTTTATCTATCTATCTATCTATCTATCTATCTATCTATCTATTTTTTGTACCGGGGATTCTATCTATCTATCTATCTATCTATTTTGTACCCGGGATTGAACTCAGGGGCACTTGACCACTGGGCCAGATCCCCAGCCCTTTTTTGTATTTTATTAGAGACAGGGTCTCACTGAGTTGCTAAGTGCCTCGCCATTGCTGAGGCTGGCTTTCAACTCACGATCCTCCTGCCTCAGCCTCCCAAGTGCTGGGATTACAGTCATGCGTCAGCACGCCCAGCTGTTTATTTATCTATTTTTATGTGGTGCTGAGGATCGAACCCAGTGCCTCACATGTGCTAGACAAACACTCTACCACTGAGCTACAACCCCAGCCCATTACATGAATTTTTTAAATATAGATTTTATTTTTAGAGCATTTTGAGGTTCACATAGCCTCCCCTAATATCAACATCCTGTACCAGGGTAGTACTTTGTTGTAATCCATGAAACTGTGTTGGCACAATATCATCACCCAAGAGCCACAGTTTATATTAGGATGCACTCTTGGTATTTTTGGTGCATCTATGGGGTTTGACAAATATGTAATGCCATGTATCCACAGCATAGTAACATTTAAAATAGTTTCACTGTCCTAAAAACCCTCTATATTTCACCTTTTCATTTCTTTTTCTTCATTTTTAATTTTAATTTTTTGACTGCAAATGGAACCCAGGGCTGTAGTTACACATGCTAAGCAAATGTTCTACCACCAAGCTACATCGCTAATCTTTTTAAAAAAAAATATATATATTTATTTGTTTTAGTTGTACACACTTTATTTATTTATTTATTTTAAATATTTATTTGCTTTAGTTTTACACATGCGTTTATTTGTACGTGGTGCTGAGGATCGAACCCGGGCCGCACACGTTCGAGGCGAGTGCTTTTGCCGCTGAGCCACAATCCCAGCCCAATGCCCTTATTTTTACATGGTGCTGAGGATAGAACCTGGGCTGCCCACGTGCTAGGTGAGCACTCTACCGCTGAGCCACAACCCCAGCCCTTCACTAATCTTTTTACTCTCTCCATACATAGCTTTTCCTTTTGCAGAATGTCATGTAGTTGAAGTCATTTTATGTAGCCTTTTCAGATTGGCTTCTTTCACTTAGCAATATGCATTTAAATCTTCTCCTTGTCTTTTTGTCAATCAATAGGTTATTTCTTCTATGCACTGAATAACATTTTATTGTCTGAATATACCAGTTTATTCATGGAACTACTAAAGGATATCTTGGTTGCTTCCAAGTTTGGGCAATTAAGGGTAAAGATATTATGAGTATCCAAGTGCAGTTTTTGTGTGAACATACGTTTTAGACTCATTTGAATAAGTACCCAGGAGTAGGACAGATGCGATTTATTATGTAGATGTTTATAGTTTTAAGAAACTGTCAACTTGTCCTCCAAAGTAATTGTAACTTTTTACATTCCCACCAGCAGTGAAAATTCCTGATGCTTTTTTTTTTTTTTTTTTGTACCAGGGATTGAACTCAGGGGCACTCGACCACTGGGCCACATCCCCAGCCCTTTTTTGTATTTTATTAGAAACAGGGTCTCGGGGGCTGGGGTTGTGGCTCAGTGGTAGAGTGATCGCCTAGCACGTGCGCGGCCTGGGTTCTATCCTCAGCACCACGTAAAAACACATTGTGTACAACTAAAAGCAAATAAATAAATATATAAAAAAGAAAGAAAGAAAGAAAGAAAGTAAACAGGGTCTCACTGAGTTGCTAAGTGCCCCTTTAAGCCATTGCTGAGGCTGGCTTTGAACTCGTGATCCTCCTGCCTCAGCCTCCCAAGTGTTGGGATTACAGGCGTGCGCCACCGCACCGGCTGCATCTCTATTAAAGAAAAATAAAGAAGAGGAAAAAAAAAAAAAAAAAAAAAAAAGTTAAGAAACTAGGTGCGTTAGCTGCTCCTCAGCATTAGGCTTCCTTAAAGCCACAGCACCTTCTCAAAAAGGGCTCAAATATCCACCCTTTCAAAAATAAAAGGTGAAAAGCTTAGATCTGAGAAAATAAAATAGAGAAAATAGAACAAAAGCACCTTTTTAAACTAAAGGGAAGGAATATGAAGGAGCCCTAATTAGGAAGGGCTGTTGTAGCTAGCTGGAAGCCATGGGTTTCCACCTTTTGAAGGTATATAACTTTTCAGCCGGCAGTCACTCGGTCGGTGTTTTTAGAAGAAGTAATGACTGGCCAGAGTTAGTCCAGAGGACTGGTCAGAGTAAGGCCGAGGCTCCCGAGGAAAAGTAGTGGGTTTTGTATTAGAGTAATGCTAATCTCACAGAATGAGTTAGGAAATATGCCCTCTGCTTCTGTCTTCTGGAAGAATTATAGATACTTGGTATAATTTCTTCCTTAAATATTTGGTAGAACTCACTAGAGAAACCATCTCATGTTTTCTATTTTGGAAGGTTTTCTATTTTGAGTGCCCCTGAGTTCAATCCCTGGTACCACAAAAAAAAAAAAAAAAAAAAAAAAAAAGATTTAAAAAAAAAAAAAATTCAGAATAATCAAATTTCCCTCCTTTTGACACATTTCTTTCCAGGGCCTCAATTCTCTATTCTGGCAGCATCAGGAAATCTTGTTTTGTCCAAATGGGTCCGTTGATTGAGCAATTTGTATGTGCAAAAATGTGTCCAAGTTGTTCTGGGAAAAGTTGTTCCCACGGTTCCTTTCAAAGGTTCTAGCTGATCTGAATGGAAGTCCACTCAGTGGCACAAATGTTAGTTTTCTGATGGAGGCTGAGACAGAGATGGCAATTCATGAGGGATTCATGCAGAAAATTCAAGCAGAGCCACAGCAGGTGCTAGCTCAGCCCTGGAAACTAAAAGCACTGTGTTTTAGGCATGCAATCCAATGCTGGCTATATAGTTATGAACAATCCAGCCTTGTCCTGAATTTCATGAAGCTTAAGGTCAATGGGAGGAAAAGAAATAACAACTAAACTATCATTTTGTTCTTTGAAGGAAAGGAGAAGGGAGGATCATTGTAGAGAGTAAGGAGAACACACTTGAGAATAGGTGGTGGCATCCACGAGCATCAAAGTGATGTGATCTCTTGTTCTTTTAATCCACTGATTTCGCTATGAAGTCTGTCATCAACTAGAGGCCATTCTCAGTTCTACCCCCCTTAATAAAACTGCTCCCCACAAACCAATCAGTTCTCTTCTGGGCATCATTCTGGGATTGTTTGTGGTAGTTTAGATTTTGACCTCAGAAAGCTAGAAAATGTGTGAGAAAAATGCTTCTATTAAGTAAACACTGTTTTAAAGGTTGAAATTAATTCTTGCCAGATGCAGTGGTGCACACCTGTAATCCCAGCAGCTTGGGAGACTGGGGCAGGAGGATTGCAAGTTCAAGGACACCCTCAACTATTTAGTGAGACCCTGAGCAACTTAGTGAGACCTTGTCTCAAAATACAAAATATAAAGGACTGGTCATGTGGCTCAGTTATAAAGCACCACTGGGTTCAAACCCCAGTACCAAAAAAAGAAAAAAGTGAGTTCTTTATTTTCCATCCCAGATTCTCATATTGCCCAATGTAGCATATCAGAGTTTCTGCATGAGATTGAGTGAAAATATTGATACTCTAATAATAAAAAATTTAAAAATATTGCCCATAATGAAATGTAAATCCTCTCTCTTTATCACATACCCAGAGAAATATGGAAGTCCAGAGAGAAGTTCCCTTGCAAGTTTAAACCCAGTATCAATTAAATACAAAGGAATTAAAATCCAAAATTAACTTCTTTTGCTTTAGTGAGTGAGTTAGAAGTCCAAATTCTAAAATTCTTCAAGTCCAAACCCCATCCTCTTTTCCTTCTTGATTTTAACCCAGTGGCTATACGTGTGACCCCAGGAGTTCCTTGGGTAGTTGTGGGTTCAGCTGCCTGTGATAGAGGGGTGTGCTGTTTTCAGGATTTCAGAAACAGTACCTGTTCAGAGTCAAGTTTCTCCTGAGTTTCCTAGTTGAAAAAGTTCAAAATATTCACAGGCCCTGGTACAGCCACAAATTTAGAAAAAGAGACCATGGTCTCCTTCAGCCTCAATGAACTTAGAATATGGGGAATAAATGAGGTCAACAGCAGAGAGTTGAAAGCAGGAGAAAATTCACACTCAATAACCCCCATAACCTCTGCAGTCTGGTCTCCCTTCTTTGCCCACTAAAGAGTACAGCCTAGGAAGGGACTATTATTATTATTATTATTAGGTGCTGGAGAGCAAACGCAGGGCCTTGTGCATGCTAGAAGAGCATTCTACCACTGAGCCACACCCACAGCCCTAGGAGGACACTACTTAGATTGCACTAATTCAACTCTGAAGTCTCTAAGTAACTGCCTGAAGTCAGATAAAACCCCACTTTATTTCTCATTTCCTCAGGAGCACAGGACTTCTGTGCTAACTTGATTTTAATCCTGAGGGTACTGGGATCACCAGCATGCTGGTAAAGTCTCTCTCTTTTTTTAAAAATGTGGCTCATATTTTATTGTTTTTATAGGAAAAATAATTTCAGAAACAAAATCAGAAAAGAAGCTGATCTAGGGCTGGGGACGTAGCTCAGTGGTAGTAGAATGCTTGCCTAGCATTCACCAAGCTCCTGGATTCCATCCCCAGCACCAAGACCAAACCAAACACATGTGTTTTAAGAGAACTTACCGTTAAAGGGAAGCAGTGCATGAGATACACAAAGAAACTTTAAAAAGCAGGGAAAAGTTTACATAACACCGTCACAAGGCAGCAAAGCATCAAAATAAATAAAAATCATGATCAAAATTCAGTACGGGGTTAGGGTTGTGGCTCAGTGGTAGAGCGCCTGCCTAGCACGTGTGAGGCACTGGGTCCGATTCCCAGCACCACATATAATAATAATAATAATGGTATTAAAAATGACACCATGTTTTAAAAAAAAAAATCAGTACCAATTAAAAACTTTACTGAAGCCATGCCCTCACAAGAGAAGTGGAGCCTCAGGGCTCCGCAAGACAGGGCAGTGGCAGAGGTGGGCTCTGCAAGGGATCCTGCGGGAAGGAGTGTGGCAGGAACACCGTGTTTCGCCCCCTCTGGGCTGTGTAAACAATGTGGTTTCCAGAGGCGGGTCAGACAGGCTTCCTGCGGCCGCGCGTGCTTGGCCATCCACGCCTGCACCCGCGCTGGCCCTGGAGAGCCGCGGCCTGCAGCGCTCCTCCAGGTGCTCCTGCCGGGGGAGCCCCTCACTGCCCCGCCGGAGCTATCCCGCGGCTCCAGGCCTGCGACCAGGAGTGCCCTGCTCGCCCTGCACTTGTCCTTCCTCAGACCCTCCTCCCTGCTTCTTCCACTCGCAGCGGCAGGGTCCTTGCGTGTATGGATCTCCACCAGAGCTCCGGGGTTCTGGCCAAATACCCGACCCTCTAAGCCTGGACCCCGCCTGGTTCAGTTTCTCAGTGTGAGCATTGTGACGTCACTCTTGATCACTTTAGCTGCTATAACCAGGCAACCTAAGGTTCATTTACTGTCGCCATAGAAACGGCCTTGGAACCATCGGGCGGAGCCTGTGTCCTGGGTAGAGACCGGCCTCCCAGAGGTCTCCCCCTGCCTCAAAGGGCTCCAGAGCCCACCTACCCACGGCCCTCTCCTGCTTGAGCTTCACCGCATCTGCTGTCCAGTCCTGCCTAGGAGCCACCTGGAGACCGGGTTGGGGTGATCCTGGGCTGTTGATCTGGGCCAGCCCCAGGTATTTCTTAGGAAATATGAACCATCTATCCCGATTCTACAGAACAGAGGCAGGCAGCAATAGACAGGGCCACAGGAGCCTGAATGAGGAAGGACAGCTGTGAATGAGTCACTCAGGCAGGGAGCAGGATGTGGGAGGTACACAGGGCCTTCAAAGGATGGAGCTCAAGAGGGTGGATGGCCTGGGGTGGCAGGGTCCCATGCAGTATAGCTGGGGTTCAGTCAGGAATTGGCCTGTCAGGGAAAAGATCTGGGTGCCAGGGTCTTGCAGTGTCTGAACACTGTGAGGAGACACTTCTACCACTCCGCTGGTCCCCTCCTTTCCCTCACCCACTTCTGACCTTTGCTGAGGAGCCCACTCAAGCCCCTACCACCCTTTTTCACCACTCAGGCAGAGATAGCTCTTGGGCTTCCCATTCCTCTTCCACAAGTGTCCTTGTTCATCCAAGCCCATGGCCGGAGCTGCTGCTTTTCCAATCCATTGCTGCATTTGTCCTCCCACCAAAGTTTGCCATGTGGCACCTGTACAAGTTATGTACAGATATCCTGGGTAAGGATGGCCATGGGAGACCTGAAGTGATTCAGGGGGGGGTCATGTTAATACCTCAATGCAAATGACACATGAGAACATCAGCCATCAGTGGAATGTGGAAGAATTACCCAAGAACCACTGAAGAGGAGGAAACAAAGACCAAAAGGGAACTGATACAGGGAACAAAAAAATAGGGATTTTTTTTTTCCCCTATAGAGAAGAAACTGGACACCAGAGAATAAAACTGTCCCAATCTGCAAGTTTCCTTTTGTTACAAAACCCAGATTCAGAAGTTCATCCCATGGAAATACCAATGTCTAAGAAACATGAATTGGAAAGAAAGGTTAACACTGAAACTGAATGGAGAACTGTTCTCGATCCACCCCTTGTCCCACAGAAAGTTGGAGGTCCTTATACAGGCAGAGCCTAATTCTGTTCTCAATCTACTCCAGGAAATGAAAAGTCCCCAAGATTAAAGGTGGCTTAAATATAGGGCCTTTATTATTACAAACCAGAGCAATATGAGGCAAGGTGACTAGGAAGGTGACTTGGGAGGCTGAAAACATCCATTGCAATTTCATATAAAAGCTGAGCACAGTGCCATTTGCTTGTAATCCCACTACTTGAGAGCTGAGGCCTGAGAATCATTTGAGCCCCTGAATTCAAGCCCAACCTGGGCAACATAGCAAGACACTGTCTCAAATAAAAAACAAATTTTATGTAAGATCAACATTGTCCATGAAGAAAGAAAACCTCTGTAGGTACCAGCAGATCATAGCTCTGGTCCTCTTGGCTAAAGAAGGGTCATGTTCACACCCACACTAGTCAGAGGGAACAAGGACCCTCTGAACTCAGGTGTTCCATGGCTTACCCAAGGCACTGGACAGAGTACAAATCCTGCTGTCCCTGAAGATGCTGGGTGACTAAGCTGGAGAAGTTGACATGGGGTCAGCCATGGGTTTTGACAGAAACTTGAAGAGGTCAGGAAGTGCAACACAGCTTCTGAATACCTGGCACCACAAGGTTCCTTGTTGCTGCCTTAGGCAACGATACCACGGGAAAGAAATCAGAGGCAGACTGGGAATGAGTAGTTCCTTTATTGTTGCTTCTTCTTCTTCTCTATCTTCTATCCTCTCCTATCTCTGACGCCCCCAGCCTGGTTAAATACTCTTCCCCCATCACCAGTACATTAGTTCTCTTAACGCATACACGTGTCACAAGCTCGACTTACAGGTGTGCACACAGTGCCCATGAGCTACTATAAAAGTCAGGTGTAAGTTGTAGTGAACAAAGCCTTACTTTTGACAAACAAGTAAACGCCACCTCTTGGCTCTCAGCCAGCCGCCATCTTAGAGCTACTTCCTCATCAAAGGCTCTTACAGTTCCTCCCCTGTGTGAATGTTCTTGTGAGGCCTGATGTCTCACTGATGAATCCTGCTGTGTGGACAGCACAGCTACCGCCTCCCTAAAGCTGTAGGCCTTCCCATACTCACTGCACTCACAGGGCCTTTCTCCTGCGTGAGCTTTCTGATGCTGAACAATGTGGGAGGTTCTGATGAAGTCTTTCCCACATTTGCTGCACACAAAAGGCCTTTCCTCTGTGTGAACCCTTTGGTGTACAATAAAGTCAGAGTTTTGACTAAAGAATTTCCCACCTGGGGCTGGGATTGTGGCTCAGCGGTACAGTGCTTGCCTAGCACGTGCGCGACCTGGGTTCGATCCTCAGCACCATGCAAAAACAAAGGCATTGTGTACAACTAAAGCAAATAAATAAATATTTTTTAAAAAAAATTTCCCACCTTCGATGTGCTCAAAAGGCTTTGTCTCAGTGTGTGTGAATTCTCTGTTTAATGAGGGTATATTTGTGGCCAAAGGATTTCCCACAATCACTGCAATCATAAGGATTTTCTCCAGTATGGATGCTTTCATGCTGAACAAGTGTGGATTTGTGTATGAAGACTTTCCCACATTGATTGCACTTGTAATAAATTTGACCAATGTTGGATTCTAGGCAGAGGCTGCACCTCCCAGGCAGAAGGCCACACCTCCCCAGGTGCCTTGTGAAAAACTACAGCTCCCAGGATCCTCAGCGTGACCAAAAAACCTGACCAGCAAGTCCCTTGTCCACTATCCCTACCCACCCCCTGACCTCTGCTGGCCTATAGGACAAGGACTCACTCCAAGGGGGTTTTATGGCCCCTACTCTATTTAAGCCAGCCCCCTGACTGAACTCTGCCCTGTTCCTGCTCTCTGTTCGTGCTTGCCTCGGTTCCTGCCCATCCCTTCCCTACCCCGCTTCCCTTCCCTTCCCTACCCTTGCCCACGTGGCACCCCAATAAACCCTTTTATTTCACTAACACGGTGTTCCCAGCTAAGTTAACTATGTTTCAGCAGTTTTCTAACAACCAACATGCAGGAGCTCCCTGCTTGCAGTTCTCTTGGCTGTCTTCCTCTTGCTGTGGGTGATCTTTTGTTGGCGACAGCCCAAGCTAGCCTGGAAGTCCTTCTGCTCCACCTCACATGTAAAGAGTTTCTTTAATACGTGAGCTTCTTCACCAATGAAGTCTTGCCTGCATCTCTTTGTGAAGGTTTCTCTACATGTAATGCTTCAAATTCTGATTAAAGTTTGCCACCAAACCAGAATTGTCTCCCACATGCCCCACATGTGTGTTCCCTCCAGGAGCAAAGTATCTTTCAAGATGGGGCCGCACCTAGCACGTACCCGGGTTCACAGGGTGAGCCACGAATGGGTGGATGGACAACTGCTGCAGCGTCACAGGGTGAGCCACGTGCTATGGATGGACAGCTGCAGCGGTCCAGCGCTCCTACAGAAACGCTCTGCTTTGACGGCACCTCTTCATCCTTCACTCTGCAGCCAACAACCCTGAGGTTCGTGCCCGCGGCTCAGGTGTCCGGGCTACGTCGCGGCTCCTCGCCCTGGTGGGGCGCTCGGCCGCACTCAGGCCCGGCGCCCCGCCCTCCCGCAGTGACGCGGGACTCCCCATCCGCCTGCCGGCTCCTCACGCGGGGTTCGGGTTCGTGAGCCGGGGCGAGGGGAGCGCAGCGTCCCCTCCTGGCCTCCCCGCGTCGGTCAGCGCGGAGCCCCCGCTCCCAGGGTCCACGCCTGGAAGTCTTAACAAGTGTCCTGTGTATAGAGAGGAAGCCTGGTTTGTAGCGTTCGCTGATTTCTGTGGCATCGTACTTTCACCATGGCCAATGTCAAAAGATAGATTGAAAGTGCAGTTGGGAGGTGTGTAGTAGCACACCATTACACAGCAGTTATACCACACAGCCAAGGTGGATAAAAATAACTCCAAGACCCGGGGCAACAGGGCTGGGGATATAGCTCAGCAGCAGAGTGCCTGCCTAGCACGCATTAAACCTTGGGTTCAATCCCAATACCACAAAAAAAACTAGGCGATAGCAAAGTTATAATAAAGTAATTAGGAAGTAATCATGTTTGAATAGATACATATTTTGTTTTAAAAATAACTTTTAATACCTGTAGTGCTGTAAGGAGACAGTCGAGAATGGTGGGAACACATGGTTAAGAGAATAAGTATAAGAATAAAATGGGCCCACTGTGCTGATGACGCCCTCACTCCCAAGCTTTCTTTGCCAAAAAGCAATTCCTTGCAGCTAGCCTTGCCTGGCCTAGGCAGGGGTGAAGGTCAGGAAGGCAGTGTAGGTAATAAATGATGGGGGTCAAAAGAGGATGACAACTGGTTATCAAAGAGAGAACAATGGGTTGTTAACCTCTGTGATCATGCTCCTGGGCACTTTGGGTTTTTAACAATTAACTTAAACATCCCTGCTCCCAGGCATCTATGGAGAAGGAAGAGAAGGCAGTAGCCAAAAGAGGGGTTCAGGGGTCTATAAAAGAAAAACCCTCCCCCCATACCCAGCTATGGGGCCTCTTAGGAGAAATCTATCACTTTTTTTTTTTTTTTTTTTTTTTTTTTTGGTACCAGGTATTGAACTCAGGGGCACTCGACCACTGGGCCACATCCCCAGCCCTGTTTTGTATTTTATTAGAGACAGGGTCTCACTGAGTTGCTAAGTGCCTCGCCATTGCTGAGGCTGGCTTTGAACTCGTGATCCTCCTGCCTCAGCCTCCCAAGTGCTGGGATCACAGGCGTGCGCCACCGCGCCCAGCTCTCTATCACTTTCTTAAATAAAACTTGCTTTCTACACTTGTCTAGGTATTTCTCTGGGGTTTTTGATCTTCAAGACGCGAACCACTGCCATGTTTGCAGCACTATTAACTCTACCATGGAAAGGATGAAATCTTGTCACTGTGACAACATGGACAGAACTACAGGTCATTATGTTAAGTGAAAGAAAAGTACCACAAGATTTCACACATACATGGAATCTAAAAGAGTTGATCTCATAGAAGTTGAGAGTGGACTGGTGATTACCAGAGGCTAGGGAGAGAAGAGGGGGAAGAGTTGAGGAAAGTGAAGTTGGGAGGATCAACAGATCAATGGATGCTAAGATCAGGAGGAAACCTAGGGTGATTATAGAAAATGATAATATACTATATGTTCAAAAAACTAGAAGAAAGAATTTTTTAACGTTTTCACCATAAAAAAAAAAAATGGTAAATGAGGGCTGAGGTTGTAGCTCAGTGGTAGAGTGCTTGCCTAGCATGCATGAGGCACTGGGTTCAATCCTCAGCACCACATAAAAATAAATAAAATAGATGGGTGCAGTGGCGCATGCCTGTAATCCCAGCAACTCAGGAGGCTGAGGCAGGAGGATCCAGAGTTCAAAGCCAGCCTCAGCAAAAAGCGAGGTGCTAAACAATTCAGTGAGACTCTGTCTCTAAATAAAATACAAAAAATAGGGCTGGGGATGTGGCTCAGTGGTTGAGTGCCCCTGAGTTAAATCCCTGGTACTATAAATAAATAAATAAATAAATAAATAAATAAATAAATCTATCTACAACTAAAAAAAATTTAAAAATTGTAAATGAGCTGGGTGCAGTGGCATATGTCTATAATCCCAGCGACTTGAGAGGCTGAGGCAGGAGGATGGCAAGTTCAAAGCCAGCCTCAGCAACTTTTTAAAAAATATATTTATTTATTTACTTTAGTTGTACACAAAGCAATGCATTTATGTGGTGCTAAGGATCGAACCCAGGCAGTACACGTGCGAGGCGAGCGCTCTGCCGCTGAGCCACAACCCCAGCCCAGCCTCAGCAACTTAGTGAGACGCTAAGCAATTCAGTGAGGCACTAAGCAACTCAGTGAGACTTTGTCTCTAAATAAAATACAAAATAGGGCTGGGGATGTGGCTCAGTGGTTCAGTACCTCTGAGTTAAATCCCCGGTACCAAAAAAAAAAAAAAAAAAACACAAAACCAAAAAACAAACCAAAACAGGTAAATGAGGACAGAGACGTTTTTACCCTGATTTAATTTACCCTATATATTTTGATGTGTACAATGCGTACATGTATAGAAACATCACATGGTATTTCATAAATATTTATACTTTCTATATTATGAATCAGGTCAAAATAAAATTTTAAAAAATATTTATTTACTTGCTTTAGTTGTACACAATGCGTTTTTATTTTTATGTGGTGCTGAGGATCGAACCTGGGCAGCGCTCGTGCTAGACGAGCGTTCTACTGCTAAGCCACAACCCAGCCCCCAAATAAATTTTATTTATACTAAAATATAAAAAAAATTTTATTTTGAAATAATTAGGTGGGCATGGTAACACGTGTCTATAATCCCAGGAACAGGAACTCAGGACACTGAGGCAGGAGTTTCACAAATTCCAGGCCAATCTGGGCTAGACAGCAAGATCCTGTCTCAAAATGAAAATTAAAATTGAGTTGGAGATGTTGCTTAGTGGTAAAACCACCCTCTATGTTCAATCCCCAGTATTAAACAAATAATAATAATTATAGATTCAGATAGCATAGGGACGTTTTGTGTATCCATCCTCCACCTTCACCCAATGCTAATATTTTATGTAATTATTACATATATCAAGCCAGGAAGTTGAGATTGTATTACTTTGTTTTTATTTTTTAAGTTTTTAAAAAAATTTAAGTATGGTAAAATTCACATAACAAAATTTGCCATCTTAATCATTTATTAGTATATACTTCTGCAGTGTTAAGTGCATTCACATTGTGAAACAGATCTCCAAAAGTAACAATAACTAGTAGTAAAATTGAACAATTACATCTGTGCTGCAATAAAAGTTATTTAAAACTTATGAATTGTTTACTTTTGGCATTTTTCATTTAATATTTTTGGACTGTGATTGACCATGGATAATTGAAACTGCAGAAAGAGTGACCGTGAATAAGGGGTGCTTCTGGAAAGGATCCGGGCTGGTGTCTTGGGAGCGTTCTAAGAAGTGTGCCTGCAGGAGCTGTGTACCCACTGTTCTTGGCCAGGCAGATCTAAGACACCAAAGGGCAATAAACCATCTCTGTGGTCCAGGACTGGCAGTCTAAACTAGGGAAAGACCCAGGCACGGTGGTGCATACCTGTTACCCCAGTGGCATGGGAGGCTGAGGCAGGAGGTTCAAAAGTTCAAGGCCAACCTCAGCAATTTAGCAAGGCCCTAAGCAACTCAGTGAGACACTGTCTTAAAACATAAAAAGGGCTGGGGATATAGCTCAGTGGTTAAGTGCCCCTGGGTTCAATCCCTGGTTTAAAAAAAAAAAAAGAATGTAAACTAGGGGAAGGACCTAAGCGTGAAGCCAGGTGTGGGAGCATTCGTGGAGCCCAGGGGACAGTCTCTTGGGTCCAGAGTTGGGAATGTTCCTGAAGGAAGCAGCAGGTAAGCTGGACTCACATTGTTCAGTGTCTACTCAGCCTTTCTCAAATATCTCCAGTGGACAAGGGGGGGACTGCCGTATTCTCTGTATGTTCCACCTTCTCCCCCTCAGGGTTCTCTGCACAGAGCAGGTGTAAGGCACAGAGAGATGACCACTGAAGCTTCCTGTCAACTCAGATTGGCCTGTCACAACATTTAACAAGGGCTTTCTTGTTTAATAAGTAGGTTCTTTCTACATTAAAGGAGACCTTTCTTTCTTTCTTGGTACTGGGGATTGAACTCATGCTCTAACCATGGCTACATCCCCAGTCTTTATTCTTATTTTTTTTCATGAGACAGAGTCTCACTAAATTGCTCAGGCTAGACTTGAACTTCTGATCTTCCTGCTTCAGCCTCCTAAGTAACTGAAATTATAGGTGTGTACTACCATGCCCACTGTAAAGGAGCTATATTTTTCTAATAGCATTAATACATGCTCTTTGTTTAAAACTGAGATGTACAGCTGTAAAGAAGAAAGTGAGCTGGACACAGTGGTACATCCCTGTAATCCCAGCTACTTAGGAGGCTGAGGCTGGAGGATCACAAATTTGAGGCTAGCCTGGGCTATTAAGCAAGACCCCATCTCAAAAATAAAATATACAAAGGGCTGGGGATGTAGCCCAGTGGTACAATTTACTTGGGTTCATTCATTCAGAAAAAGAACAGGAGGAGGAGGAGGAAGAGGAGGTGGAGGAGGAGGATATTTAGTGTACCATCCTTTCACATTTGTCAAGTATTTTGGAAAAAATGAGGTGTAAGCCTACACATCATTACTTGTTTGTAATTAGGATTTTACTTTGCAATACATCATAGACATTTATTTCTTTAGATTCAAATGGTACAGTCATATTGCCTTGTGTGGTGGTACTATAATCTATTTAGCCAAACTTATTTGGGACCTAATTTGTTTTCAGTTTTTCAGTGATAATAACAATGCTGCTGGGCTGGGATTGTGGCTCAGCGGTAGAGCGCTCGCCTAGCACGTGAGCGGCCCGGGTTCGATCCTCAGCACCACGTACAAATAAACCCATTGTGTACAACTAAAGCAAATAAATAAATATTTAAAAAAAAAAAAAAAAAAACAATGCTGCTGGGCATGGTGGTCCACCCCTGTAATTCCAGCGGCTCGGGAGGCTGAGACAGGAGGATCTCCAGTTCAAAGCTAGCCTCAGCAAAAGCGAGGTGCTAAGCAACTCAGTGAGATCCTGTATCTAAATAAAATACAAAATAAGCCTGGGTATGTGGCTCAGTGATGGAGTGCCCCTGAGTTCAATCCCCAGTATCATCCCCCAAAACAAACAGACAAAACAATGCTAACCCATTGGTGACTAGACTAACTGACAATTTGAATTTTATCCACAAGGGGGAAGCAAGCAACTGTGCCAAGATTAAAAAAAAATTTTTTTTTTACAAAGTCCATTCAAACTGGATGCCATCAGCCTGAAATCCGAGCTATTCCAGAGGCTGAGAAAGGAGGATCACAAATTCCAGACCAACAAGGTTCAATTTAGCAAGACCCTATCTCAAAATATAAGCTTTATAAAAACTGTACGCAATGGTACAGTGCTTGCCTAGCATGTGTGAGGCCTTGGGCTCAATCCCCAGTACCAAAAAGAAAAGAAAGTTCAGGTTCATAAACATGCCCCAAACTTAGTATGAATTAATGTTCACATTATCCCCATTATACAGATATGAAAATGGGTGTTGGTAGTTGTCACAGTGGTGCACACCTGTAATCCCAGTGGCTTGGGAGGCTGAGGCAGGAGGATCATGGGTTCAAAGCCAGCCTCAGCAAAAGTGAGGCCCTAACCAACTCAGTGAGACCCTGTCTCTTAAATGAAATTCAGAATAGGGCTGGGATGTGGCTCAGTGGTTGAGTGCCCCTGAGTTCAATCCCTGATACCCCCCACCAAGAAAAAAAAGTAGGTATGGGTGAAGTGTTTTGTACCGATTCTCACCAAGCAGTGTATGCTAAGTGATAGGCTGCATGGTGGTCCCCCGGGTGATTTTTGCCCTTCACTAAGGTGGGATGCAAAGCTGTCTTCTGATTCCGGATCACTGACTCTACTGCTTCCATGGACTCTGAATAAATTGACTGTAGTTTAACATCCTGCCTGCATTCAATTCAGTTCTAGGCACTGTCAAGGGGGACCCTATGAGGTATGTAGAAATAGACAAGAAGGTCCCTGCTCCACAGGTGTGATGACAGATTTGTTCATAAGTAATGGAATGACTAAACACAATAATAAAAAGGAGGGACAGGAAAGCAGGAGATTTGCTTTGACAGTGGGGCTGGGCATGGTTTTGTGAAGGAGGTACAATAGCATTAAGAGCTAAGGTGCATTTGGTGTTACTCTACCACAGACGTTGTGCTAGGTACTTCACATACATATTAAAACTTCCCCACAGGGGATGGGGATATAGCTCAGTTGATTGAGTACTTGCCTAGTATTCACATAGGCCTTGCGTTCAATCCTCAGCTCCATAGACCTGGAAGGTGTTACACTCTTTTTTCCAGAAAAGAAAACTGATGGTCAGAGAGGTTGAGAAACTGAAACTATATACTCGTGGCAGAACACCAGAACCTGTGTCTTTAATGTGGATTTGGAAGGCCTTTGAAGGGTTGGTGTAATTTCAACAGGCAAAGCTGGAAGAGACTTCTAAGAAAGGAAACAGAAAGTCTGGTGACTCGAGAGGCTGAGGCAGGAGGATTTTTGCAAGTTCAAGGCCAGCCTCAGTAACTTAAAGAGGCCCTAAGCAACTTAGTGAGACCCTGTCTCAAAACAAACAAACAAACAAAAATAAATAAATAAAAAGAACTGGGGATGTGATTCAGTGGTTAAGTGTCCCTGGGTTTACTCCTAAGTATGGGGTGGGCTTGGAGGCAAGAAATACAAGGCACATTTGAGAATGGCATTAAGAGTGCCTGGAGTATGAAGGAGGAGAAATCTGAAGAGCTTAAAACAGAGGGAGAAAACTGAACCAGAATGGAGAAGTCTGTGAACAGCAAGCCCAGAAGGTTCTACTGTATTTTGTTTTCAGGAGGGAACCAACCAAAAAGAATGATGTCATGTGTTTTGCAAACATTAATTTGGTTCATTGTGTAAGGGGACCAGGAGCCTGGTTGGGGTTGTTAAAACAATCCTGCCAAGATAACTAGAGAAGGAATGAGAACCGAAAGACATTACCTAGATAAAATCCGCAAGATCTGGCGTCTTGGTAGATGTTGGGGAGGGGAGAGGAGTAAACTGTGATTAAGGGTTCCATGTTTGGACAATTGGGAGAATGTAGTGTGCCCACCAGAAGAGGGGCTGGGGCTGGGGACAGAAAAACTCACCTTTCTTATATAAACTAGAAGGACCCGAGGGATGTGTGATGCCATCAGTGTGGAGGTTGAAAAATGATGTGTGTATAGAAATAGAGAAAACTCAAGAAGAATAAGCATATTGCTAGTTATGCTAGAGAAGAATTGTGACAAAAATGTAGAGAAGAAGGGGTTAAATGGGATTTTTGTCAAGTTTTAATTTAAGAATATAATTATAGGGCCTTAGAGAGCGCTTGCACGTCGCGGCCCGGGTTCGATCCTCAGTACAAATAAACGCATTGTGTAAACTTTAAGAAATATTAAAAAAAAAAAAAAAAAAGAATATATTATATTTATTAATCCAAACAAAAGTTTGTATTCTCAATTTTTAAGGTTGAATGGGAGGAAAAAAGAATGGAAAAGACAGGGACATATCCCAAGATGCTGGGAATACTGGGAGAAGTTTCTGGAATGCAAAGTGGAGGGGGCCCACTGCACTGAGCAACCCTATGGAGACAGCGGCCAGCAGGATGAGTCCTGTGAGCTCAGTTGGTTTTCAACGCCTTTCAATTACAGCCACAAGCTCGTGTGTCCTTGAAAGGTCACCACGTCCCACCACTTGCGTTGGAATGAGATGGTGTTTGTTCTCTTCTGAGTTGTTTGAACGCGCCTTCCCTTTCCCAGAAATTCCACAGTAGTGTTCTTCCCGTTTCCATTCCTATCCTTCAAGCTGCCCTCTCATTCCAGCCTCAGCAAATTCCTGCCTCCTCTCTTTCCTGCCTTTCAAAAAAAAGTTCCCATTCCAGATCACGTGTAAGAGCATTGCCGTGGGGAGGGCTGGGGCTCAGAAAATGACACGCCAAAGCAAAGCCCTCAGAAGTGAAGTTTCTCCCCGACCTTCTCCTGTTCTCCTACCTTGGGTTCCACTTTCTTTCCTGTAAGGCAAGTGGTAAAAATTAGAACCTCCTTTCCAAGTCCCTTGCCTTTCTGTCTTGGAGCTAATCATAAAGAAATTCTCTGACTTACTTTGTCTGACAGCATATCATAAAACCCCCATTTCAGAAGGGGTCCTGCCCTATATCCAGGAGGAAGAGGTGCTTTACAAGGAGGCCAAGAGGAATCTGAGTAGCCAGGCCTTCCTGGGTTCCCCACTCAGTCTGTTAACATTAGCTTACGCCTTTTTTTGTCCAGTTGTATTTCTTCTACATGGCTGACCTTGCTTCATCAAACCCAAGCATAAAATGAATAGCTCATCCTAGGTCTGTGTGTGTGTGTGTGTTGCTAGGGATTGAACTCAGGGGGCTTTACCACTGATCCACATTGCCAGCCCTTTTTATTTAAAAAAAATTTTTTTAGGGCCGAGGATGGAACTTGGGGCTAAGGATGGAACTCAGGGCCTTGCACATGCTAGGCAAGCATTCTGCAACTGAGCTAAATCCCCAACCCCCCTTTTATTTTTTTATTTTGAGACAGGGTCTTTCTTGGTTGCCCAGGTTGGCCTTGAACTTGCTATTGTGCCTCAGCCTTAAGAGTGTCTGGGATTACAGGCATGTGCCACTGTGCCCAGCACATCCTAGGTATTTGGGTCTTCTATATGGAGGCTGTAGTGTCAGGTGAAATAATCAAATGAATCTGTTATGCACGTCCTTTGTTAACTATTTTGTAATAGGGGTACCAGCTGTGACCCTTTATGCTGCTCAGGGAAGGGAAGGAATCACCTTCTCTTCTGCCCCTAGGGGCCTTTTATGAATTTTCTTCTTCTTCTTCTTTTTTTTTTTTTTTTGGTACCAGGGATTGAACCCAGGGGCACTCAACCACTGAGCCACATCCCCAGCCCTTTTATATATTTTATTTAGAGACAGGGTCTCACTGAGTCGCTTAGGGCCTTGCTAAGTTGCTGAGTTTGGCTTTGAACTTATGATCCCCCTGAGTTACTGAGATTACATGTGTGGGCCACCGCGTCTGGCTTATGGAAATTCTTAAGGGACACAGAATAGTGTAACTAGTACTGAATGAGCACACAGAGATGTCTTGCACTGTGCTCACCTCATGGAAAGTATCTCAGCTCATTTTTCCAACAACCCCTGTAGGTCTGTATTATAACCCTCATTTCAGAGCCAAGACTTGGAGTGATGAAGTGACCTAATGTCACATAAACTGATAAGTGGTGCTAAGCATGTGGTAGATGGCTATATGTGTGTCTGCTGTGTGAGTTTGTTCTAGTGACTGATTGTGGGATAGGGGGACTGATGAGATGGGCCAGGGAACAACTTCTTGGGTACATCAGGGGTCCAATTTACCAAGTGCCTGTATAAACATTATTTCATTGGATTTCACCACAGTGCTCTAATGACAGGGGTCATTAGAAAAAATGACGAGATGAGTCAGTGAAATTTTGCAATCTCTTAAGGTGGCCAACTCTGGCTTTTAGGACCCCTTAATCTAGTCCTATACAGCCTTGAGCCAGTCTGCAAGGGTGGGTCTGGGCACAATGAATGCTCTCTATGGCCCCCTTTGGTCCAGCTTTTTAAGGATCACAGGTTCCTAGCAGCCACTCCCCCAGGTTGGGAAATTCTTGGCCAGGCACCCTCTGCTCCCAACCCAGGAGATAAACGTAAGTGGCAGAGGAGCCAATTTCCTGGGGTTAATAAACAGTCTGTTTATAGCCAGGGGCAGTCACGGGGCAGGAACCAGCATGCTGGGAGGTCAAGCTCTTTCTGAAGGCTGGGGTTTCTCATAAACATCCCCCAGTGAGCCTGCTGGGACGGGAGGACAACTCTGGGCCTGCTGCCCTTGCTGGGGCAGAGTGCCAAGGCCCACTGCTTCCTTCCTTCTTTTCCCACTGTGGCTCTCCTCTTTTTCCTTTTCCCATCTCCTGCTCTCCTGGAACTCCTTCCCTGTTTTCTCTAGTGGAAGAGGATGTTTGCATAGGAGACACACCTGATAACTTTGGGTGGGTCATTTATGCCTCAGGGCCTCAGTTTCCTCCCCTGTCAAATGGGGGGATGATGGTGCCTTTCATGCGGGGACGGATGAGGAAATCCCTGGCAGTGTGTTTGGCTCCCGCAGTGCACATCTGACCATGTTCACGTTCCCTTTTCGCCCTCTGCTCTCACCCTTCTCCCGAATCCAGGCTGCCGCCCTCTTCTCTTCCCACTTTCCTGCTCCAGCCCTGCCTCCATCCTCTTTGGCCACTTGGGACTTTCTCCCTGGGCTTCTGCTTCCTGGGAGGATGGACAGAAGAGCCAGGCTCCATTCTGAGGAGCACTGATCACCAGGCTCGCCTTGTGACTCCTTGTGACAAGGCCACACCCTAGGCCTCTCTGCTTTTGATGAACCCCCCAGGAGTTAGGGGGTGGAGGACGCTATAGACTGGGGGAGGCTATGACATCTTAAGGTTTGGCTTATTTTGGCCCCGCAATCTGGTTCTTTCAACGGCTGAATGATCAGGGATCATTATGTAAATGACTGTGTGGCTTTAGGCAAGTCCCCTTTACTGTCTGGGCTTCAGTGAAGTGTGGTGGGAAGTGAAGAAGTTCAGCAGAAGAGCAAGTCCTGGAGCCAGACTGTCTGAGATGGAACCCCATCTCCACCAATTACCAGCCTGGAATGCTTTTTTTTTTTTTTTTTCTTTCTTTTTTTTTTTGTACCAGGGATTGAACTCAAGGGTGATTAATCATTAAGTCACATCCTGAGCCCTTTTTATTTTTCATTTTGAGACAGAGTCTCACTATGTTGCTTAGGGCCAGACTAAGTTGCTGAGGCTGGCTTTGAACTTGAGATCCTCCTGTTTCAGCTTCCTGAGCTGCTGGGATTACAGGCGTGCACTACTGCACCCAGCCCTAGCTTGGATTACTTAAACCCTCTATGCCTCAGTTTCCTTATGTAAAATGCAGTTTATAGTATAGTTGCCTTATTGGGTTGTTTTGGGAATTAAAGAAATGAGTCTGTCTATAGCTCTTAGAATAGAGCCCACAGTTGGTACTCAATCTTAGCTATCAGATGTAAGTGGATAGATAGAACGGGCATAGCATATGTGTGCATGTGAGGAAGCTGGATATTCTCTAGGGATATTTATTCTAAAGTCCTTCTCACATTCTTCCTCTTTATTGACTTTCAGACGAAAACAGTGCAGAATCTTGAACACAAAGTATCTGATTTCCCCAGAGAGACCTTAGGAAACTAGTCAAGGACTGTCAAAGCCAGATGGAGCCCTTAGAAGTCAGCTGGTCCAACTCCTCATCATGTAGAAAGAACAGGGAGAACCAGAGACCATGGGATCTGTCTGAGATCGCAGAGCTTCAATGACAGTAAAACTGAAGACAGTGACATATGGAGTGATGGAAAGGCGACAATGGGAAGGACTGCCCGGGGTTGTTAGGATGCTGAGTGGCAGAGTCTCAGGTTTCATGCCCTCTAGGATTCTTGATTCAGACCAACCCTGTGGCCAAGATACTGGGCTCATCTCTGCCCATGAGTAATCATGACTGTCTAATGAGGAGGGACTGTATCCCAAGCAGTGCACCAAATGCTTCCACATGCATTATCTCAGTCCATGCAAAATTCCCTTTCTGCTGATGAGGAAAGATGCCTTGTCCAAGGTGAAACAATAAGAAAGGGGAAGAACTAGGGGGATTTGAATCTAAGTTTCTCTAATGCCAAAACCAAGGTTCGCATGCAACACTCTTTAAATGTTTCCCACTGTACCTTGATGTTTGAGCCTACAAGCCTACAAGCCTATCTGCTTGGCTTAGCTGGCTAAGCTGATAGTAACAGTGGATCAGCCTGGGCTTCTTTCTACCCTGACCCACAAGAAATGATCCTGAAGGATAGCAGTTTCTTTCTTCCAGGGGCCCTACCTCTCCGCCATCTGTCCCCACCGTCTGGGTGGGGAGGAGGGAGTAGTGCATATTCTTGGAAGTGCCAGGCTTAGAGACTGGGGTGAAATTTTTGGCTCACTCTCCTGTTCTTCTCAGAGTTCAGCCAGGGCCTTGCCTTGATTTGGACAGGAGGAACATGAACAGATGGAAAGGAAGGGGTGGTCCATAAAATTACAGGAGGCCATTGTCTTACACTAGGTTCCTAAACTGGCTGCAACAGGATGGAGTCCTGAACTGAGAATAAACTGTTACCTGCCCTTCTGAATCATGAGAGAGATAAAAGATCAAATTCCCAAATAAGCTAGTTACAATTGGTATGATATTGAAGTTCCCTCGGCCTTACTCCTTATACAATAAAAGATAAACTGAAGTGACCTGATGTTAATCGGTTATTTGTTTATTTTTTATTGTTTTGCTCCCTATCCCCACCTTACAAGGAAAGTAGCTTTGAAACACCAGTTCACCTTTTGTTCTTTGTTTCTGCTATCTTCAGCCTTTCTCTGTTCTCTTCTTGGCTCATTGGAACACTTATTCTATTTGATGGTGTGTTGCCTGATTCTAGAGTAGAAAACAATGCCAATAAAGATCTTTAAAAGTCTGAGGTCAGGGGGCTGGGGTTGTGGCTCAGTGGTAGAGTGCTCACCTAGAGTGGGTAAGGCACTGGGTTCGATCCTCAGCACTACATAAAAATAAATAAAATAAAGGTATTTAAAAAAAAGTCTGAGGTCAGCCTTAGCAACTTCAGAAGGCTGTAATTAACTTAGTGAGACCCTGTCTTAAAATAAAAAATAAAAAGGGCTGAAGGTGTGGCTCAGTGGTTAAGCACTTGTGGGTTCAATCCCCAGTATCAAAAAAAAAAAAGAAGCCGGGCGTGGTGGCGCACGCCTGTAATCCCAGCACTTGGGAGGCTGAGGCAGGAGGATCGCGAGTTCAAAGCCAGCCTCAGCAATGGTGAGGCACTTAGCAACGCAGTGAGACCCTGTCTCTAATAAAAATACAAAAAAGGGCTGGGGATGTGACCCAGTGGTCGAGTGCCCCTGAGTTCAATCCCCGGTACCAAAAAAAAAAAAAAAAAAAAAAAAAAAAAAAAAAAGATCTTTAAGCCTGGTGTTATAGCACAGGTCTGTAATCCCAGTAACTCAGGAGGCTGAGGCAAGAGGATTGCAAATTCAAGGCCATCCTGGGCAACTTAGCAAGATCCTGTCTCAAAATATAAATGAAATAAATAAATAAGACTGGGGATGTAGCTCAGTGGTAAAGGGACCCTGGGTTCAGTTCTTAGTAACCACCCCCCCCAACAAAAAAAAGGTAAAAAAGAACTTTTTCTTCTCACAAAAGTAAAATTTACAGTTGATAGGAATCTGCCAATTTAACGTGCTTTGAGAAGCATAGAGATAATTAATGCAGCCCTCTCTGTGGCAGCAGGAACCATATCTGTTATGTTGAGGGGCCATATACTCTGTGCCCAGCCCAGGGCCTGACTATATAGCTATGTGAGGAATGAATAAAAAAATGGTAGATAGAAGGAAGAGCACAGAAGCCTGGACCAGGAAACCTGCGTTGCAGCTTTGGGCTCCATGGCTCGCTGTAATCCTTGGGCAAGTCACTTTGGCTCCATGAGCCTCTGTTGAATCCACTGCTGAGCCACATCCCCAGCCTTTTCTATTTTTTGAGACAGGATCTCACTAAGTTGCTTTGGGCCTCACTACATTGCTGAGGCTGGCCTCAAACTTGAGGTCCTCCTGCTTCAACCTTCCAAGCCACTGGGATTATAAGCATGTACTTACCTGGCTGTTTTTCACATTTGTCAAATATATGCCATGGTAGTTTCTACTTCACAGGGCTTTGAAAGCAGAATTCAGTAGAAGTGGTCACTTAAACATGGAGTGTCACCGGGCGCGGTGGCACACTCGTGTAATCGCAGCACTTGGGAGGCTGAGGCAGGAGGATCGCGAGTTCAAAGCCAGACTCAGCAATAACGAGGCACTTAGCAACTCAGTGAGACCCTGTCTCTAATAAAATACAAAAAAGGGCTGGGGATGTGGCCCGTGGTCGAGTGCCCCTGAGTTCAATCCCTGGTACCAAACAAACAAACAAACAAAAAAAAAAAAAACCACACCCCAAAAAACACTGAGTGTCAATCTAACAGCTGAACTCCTTCAGAGTGAGGCTGGGTTTAGCAATCTATTCCCAGGGCCTTGCTGAACCAGGGACAAAGGAAGGCTGAAGGTGTAATTCTAGCAATGGAGATTAAACATGAAAAAGTCAGTAAAGTTGGTTGGAGAATGTAACATTTAGGAGGATGCAATAAGTCAGGCAAGCATAACGGATACTCTGCCCCAAAGAGCCTTCAGACTCACCCATGCAGGGCTCAGCTGGAGCACAGGCTGGAATCAACCCATCAGATGATGTGTAGATCATCTTGTCTATACTCTTCCCACTTTCTCCAGTGAGAGAGCTGAAGTTGAGGTGATAAGAACCCAGGTATTCCAAATCCCAGCCCAAGGCTACTCCTTCCACATCATGATCACATGGGAAAGTGTGAAGGAGAGTCTAAGACTGGCCCGATGGGAAAACGCCTCATGTAGCAACTGTTTAAATAGGGCTTCAAAATAGGAAATAGGGGCTGGAGATGTAGCTCAGAGGTAGAGAGTGTGTCTAGCATTGCAAGGCCTTGAGTTCATTCCCAGCCTTGCCCCCCCCCCAAATAAATAAATAAATGAAAGAGAGAGGAGAGAGAGAGAGAGAGAGAGAGAGAGAGAGAGAGAGATAGAGATCTTGTTAAAGAAGAGAAGGAACTGGATGTGGTGATCCATGCCAGTGATCCTAGCAACTTGGGAAGCTGAGGCAGGAGGATTGCAAGTTTGAAGCCAACCTTGGCAATTTAGCAAGGCCCTAAGAAATTTAGTGAGACCCTGTCTCAAATTTTTACAAAATAAAATAAAATAAAAAGGACTGGGGATGTAGCTCAGTGGTAAAGTGCCCTTGCATTTAACCCCAATTACCGCTCCCTCCCATAAGAAAAGGAGGAACAGGAGGAGGAAAGATTAAAACAATTTCTTATGCCTGTACTGATTCTGTTTCAAAACAATTTCATCTGGAGTAGTTTGTAAATGTGTGGAGTTACTATAGAGAATACTGATGAGACATCTGAAAATCCATTTCAATCACCCCGCTCTACCATCTCTGTGACCTTGGGCATATCTTCTCTTGGATCATCAGAATTGTCATTTGAAGGCTGAGGGTAACAGTCCTGCCTCACAGAGCTGATCCTGGGATCCATTAGGAAACAGAAGTGGAAGGAACTTGTATACTCTGTCAAATTCTCAACCAATGGGCAACATAAGTGGGCGAGTCAGACCATTCACTTAACTTTTTGTGCCTCAGTCTCCTCATCTAAAGCATGGATGTGGTGGGGATCAAATACAATGTAGTTGGCACAGTCCCTGCTCATACCAAGCATGGAACATGTTGTTACTTACTATTAGTTGAGTTTGAGAGTTTTTTTTTCCTTTAATCCTCATAATAATCCTATAAGGTAGGGGTACTGGTGGTCTCATCTTGCAGACTAGGGAAACTAGGCCTAGAGAGAAGAAGTGTTTACCTGAGATCAATTAAACCAGGCATAGTGGTGCACACACCTGTAATCCCAGCAAATTAGGAAGCTGAGACAGAGGATTGAAAGTTTGAGGCCAGCCTCAGCAATTTAGCAAGGTCCTGGGCAATTTTGTGAGACCCTATCTCAAAATAAAAAGGGCTAGGGATGTGGCTCAGTGGTAAAGCACCCTGGATTCAATTCCTGGTACACACACACACACACACACACACACACACACACACACACACACACAGAGAGAGAAAGCCAATTAATAGATAGCAAAGCCAGAACTGGAGCCCAAGTGCCGTATTACACTAAGTGGGCAAAGATCAGAATTTGAGAACAGGACTGGGTGCGGGGGTGCACTCCTGTAATCCCAGCAGCTCAGGAGGGTGAGGTGAGAGGATTGCAAGTTCAAAACCAGCCTCAGCAATTTAGTAGGCCCTAAGCAACTTAGTGAGACCCTCTCTCAACTTAGTAAGACCCTCTCTCAACTTAGTAAGACCTTGTCTCAAAATGAAACATAAAAAAGGCTGAGAACTTAGCTCAGTGATAATGTGCCCCTGGGTTCAATTTTTGGTACAAAAAAAAAAAAAAAAAAAAGAATTTGGGAACAGGGACAAGGCATAGTGGCATATGCCTACAGGGAGGCTAGGACCAGAGGATCAAGACCAGACCCTGTCAGGGAGGGGATGTAGGGATGAAAAAGATAGTGGAATGAAACAGACATTATTACTGTATGTATATATGTGACTACATGACCAATATGATTCTATAACGTGTACTTTGAAAAACGAGAAATTATATCCTATCTATTTATGATATATCACAGTGCATAAATGCATTCCACTGTTATGTATAACTAATTTAAACAAATAAAAAAATTTTTTTAAAAAGGGCTGGGGATGTAGCTCAATGGTAGAGAGTTTGGTAGTACGTGTAAGGCCCTGGGCTTAATCCCCAGTATAGGAGAAAGAGAAGAAAAAAGCATTTGGGAGCAGGGCAGGCAGCTGGGACTGTCTGTCAGTGGAGGCCAAGGAATGTGCAGTCACAAAGCCAGGATTCTGGAAGCTACTGAAACATTTCCAACTTTAAACTGAAAAGTCAGAGCTCAGTCAGAGTCTTATTTCACCAGGGGTTTGAAGAGCTGAGAAAAATAAGCACTGGGTTCCAGAACCATCTGGGTTATTTATTCCCTGCATGACCCTAGGCCAATCTCTGGGGCTCAGTTTCCCCAGCTATAAATTGAAAGATCAACATATCTCACACTTGAATCAAGCTCCAAGTCACCTGAGGATCTTGGCAAAAGGCAGATTCTGATTCTCGGTAGGTCTGGAAAAGGACTGAGATTCTGTATTTCTGACCAGCTCCCACCTGTGCCAAGTCTCCAGGTCCAAGGATCACACTTGAAGTAAAAGGAAACAGATCATCTCTGAGGTCCCTTCTGGGTTGACAATCTCTATACACCAAAGCCTGAGAAATATAAGAATGGATTTTGCCCCAGATACCTCAACATATTTTGGGGTTCAGAGTGAGGACCAGGTTATTCCCTGAACCACAGACTTCTTAAAAAACGAACTTGATGTCTAGAGCCCCATCTGGCATCAACCTCAGGCTCAGCTCACCCAACTCTCCTCCCTGGCCTATTTCTTACCCTCACTTGCACTTCACTTCCTGAAATTCCTTTTCTGAGCCACGTCCCTCTGAGGGAATTGGGGGAGGAGGCTTGTCTCTGAACAAAGACAAAGGACAAGGCATAAGAGACATCCCCAAATCATGTTCCTCCTTTTTTTTTTTTTTTTTCTCATTCACTTACTCATTATTCAACAACTGCTTATGGAGTCTCATCTGTATGCCTGGTACCCTCCTGGAGCTGGGTTATGGCAGAGGATGAGACTCATGCTGCTTATGTTCTAACTGGGAAGAGAACAGAATAGGCCACAAATAGGTAGATACATAACTGCACGAGGTCATTTAAAACCAGGAAAAGCAATAAAATAATAACAAAGTGATGGGGTGGAAGACTCTGTCTAGCATCCTCAAGACGAACCCCAAGACCATCAAAGTCCATCCCCATCTGCCCTTTTCCAGCCTTACCTCTTCTGACCTCTCACCTTTCACTTTTTCCAGCCGCACAGAACCTGGGATATCAGAGCTGGAAGGAGCCAACCAGCCTTTGATCCAGTGGTTCCTTCAGCCCCAAACACACTTTCTCTACCTCCTTTGTCTCTCATATCCAGCTAACTCCTCCCACTTGTCACCTCTACCAGGAAGCCAGCCCTGCTGCCATGGATTCCTCCCTGAGCAGAAGCCTCCACCACCCTGCCCAGTCAGTTGGCTTTCACATCTCCCTCTACCAGACAGGACTCCAGTCTTGTTTACTCTGATTTGCTGACCCACAGCAGCCAGCACAGTGCATAGTATTTAGTAGGTGCTTAATAAATGCCTGTTGAATTAACATTTAATTTAGTAAGTCTGAGAGCTCCACAATCTGAGAGAAAGTCATTAACAAGACATGACTTTGGACAGAAGGAATGAATTGGAAGGAAAAGAAAATAACAAATCCCGGGTCCTTTCTGGAACTCACATTCCAGTGACTTGTGGCTCTAACACTCTATCACGGCCTTCTAAAAGGCTGATTGGAAAGGCTGGGCAGAAACGATTGGCCCCATCCAACAGCTGGGGAAGGTCATGCCCCAGATAGCTTGAGCTGAAGGTACCCAGGCAGGTGGTGGTAGAGGGCATCTAAAAAAAAGTTAGAGACCAAAGACATCGGACCCAAACCCTTTCATCCCAAAAGGGAGGGGAACAGGGATAGTAAACTGTAGACTCTGAATTAAGTGGTCTACCTTATTTAAAACTCAAAATAGTCATTTGTGGGGAGCCCGGAGCTACAGAGGAGATAATATGATTTACCCACAGTCTACCCTCAGCATCTACCCCAACCCTCACTGAGAAGACCCTCTGACCACCACCCATTTGCCCTGAGGGACTCCTTCCCAGGGGTCAGCTCTTGAGAACCTGCACATTGATAGACTAACTGGTGTGAACAAAACCTTAGAAACCTAATTATTCTTGCTGGGCATGGTGGTGCATGCCTATACTCCCAGTGTCTCAGGAAACTGAGGCAGGAGGATTGCATGTTTGAAGCCAGCTTCAGCAATTTAGTGAGGCCTTAAGCAACTTAGCAAAACCCTGTCTCCAAATAAAAAATAAAAAGGGCTGGGATGTGCTCTGGGTTTAATACCCTGTATGGTGGGGGGTGTGGGGGAAGAAAGAAACCTAATTTTCTTATTTCACAACTGGCTGGAGTGAGGGGTGTTTCCAAGGCTTAGGAGAAGGGACTGGTCTAGGGCACCTATTGAGACAAGATCAGTCCTCTGGACTTGCTATCTAGAACTTTCTAGATATACCTCACAAATTCCCTTGCCAGGACTTTCTGAGTCAGGGAAGGGATAAGAATGAGGTGGACCTGGCCATTTGTTAGCTGTGGTCAGGTTGAGAGAAAGGCAGGAGGTATGATAAACTACTCATACCCTCTGGGTGTTCTGCTTGAGTGTAGTCCTCATTGTTTTTGTGCATTGGTAGGTAACCCATAGGAAGTACTTGTTTACCGCTTAGTGACTCTTTATGAAAGGTTGTTATTGCTAGTACGGTACTCTGGTCACCCAGGTGAACCCTAACCTAGAATGGAGGAGGGGTGGGCAGAGTGAGACTAGCAAAGACACAGGTAGGACTCTAACCACTAAGAAGTGAGGAAGGGGGACTGGGGTTCGATCCTCAGCACCACATAAAAATAAATAAACAAAATAAAGGAATTGTGTCCATCTGCAACTAAAAAAATACTTAAAAAAAAAAGAAGTGAGGAAGGGGTTATATGTTGGGTTTCAGGTACATAGGACATCTAAGAGAAGAAAAAGGACATTTTGGCTGAGGTGTCGTTTTTATAGATGCTTGTATTTGCTGTGGGGCCCTGGAGAAACCACTCAGAGCCTTAGCTTCTCAGATGAGAAGGTTGAATGAGATGGTCTTAGGGATGCCTCCCCTTTTTATAACTCTCCCTCCAACTAAGTGAGCCCTGGAGAAGGTGGGACTCACTAAATCCTGCTATGGTCTATATGTCTGTGTTCTTCCAAAATCCATATGTTCAAATCCTAACTCCTCAGGTGATGGGATTAAGAAGTGGGGCTTTTGGTGTTTTGTTTTGGTACTGGGAATCCAACCCAGGGGCGCTTACCCACTGAGCCACATCCCCAGCCTTTTTAAAATATTTAAATATTTTAAAATATGTGTTGCTTAGGGCTTCACTAAGTTGCCCAGGCTGGTTTGAACTTGAGATTCTCCTGTTGCAGCCTCCCGAGAGGCTGGGATTACAGGCATGTGCCACCACTCCCAGCAGAAGTGGGGTTTTCAGAAGGTGATTAAGTCACAAGGGAGGAACTCTCATGAAAGGGATTAGTGCCTTTATGAAAGAGACCCAAGAACTCTGGGAAATAAGTTTCTGTTGTTATGCCATCTAGTTTATATGTTGGGTTTTTTGTTTGTTTGTTTTTTGTTTTTATTTTATAGTTCTGGGAATTGAAGCCAGGGGTGCTTTATCACCGAGATACATTCCCAACCCTCTAATTTTTTTAATTTTTAAACTTTATTTATTTATTTATATGTAGTGCTAAGGATTGAACCCAGTGCCTCACACATGCTAAGCAAGTGCTCTGCCACTGAGCCACAACCCCAGCCCCCAACCCTTTTTATTTTGAGACAGAGACTCACTAAGTTGCTGAGACTGGCCTCAAACTTACCGTCCTCTCCCCTCAGACTCCCAAATTGCTGGGATTTCAGGCATATGCCACTATGCCTGGCTATGTGCTATTTTGTTATAGTAGCCCAAATGGACTAAAACAACTCCACTTCAGGTCAACTCAACAAACCTAGTAGTTGGCAGGCTAGGTCCCATTGAGATTTATTTGGGAGATTTGCAGAAAAGGGTAAACATAGCAGGACTGAGACTGATATCCCTAAGAAAGAAAGACCTGGTATATTTAGCTCTTTTTTTTTTTTTTTTTTTTTTTTTTTTTTTTTTTTTTTTTGTGGTACCAGTTTGAACTAACTCGACGGGTCACATCCCCAGACCTTTTTTGTATTTTATACAGGGTCTTTTGCTATTTTATGGCTTTGAACTCGCGATTTTTATGTGCTGGGATGGCGTGCGCCACCGCGCCCGGCTTTTTTTTTTTTTTAGTTGTAGGACACAATCGCTCATTTTTACCGAACCCAGTGCCTCACACATGCTAGGCAAGTGCTTCACCACTGAGCTACAACCCCAGCCCTATATTTGGCTCTTGGTTGGCATTTGGACACTTCTATTTCCAGAGGATTTCCATCATCCCATCATTAATAATAGTGGCTCCCTGTGACAAACTGTACAAACAATTCAGCTAATGTTGAATACCTACTTTTGTTCTGGGAGACTAAAATTTTGTTATGTGCTCAGGTAAGAATGCCTATGTGACTATTCCTCAATAACAATCCTGGGCACTGAGACTCTAATGAGCGTCCCTGGTGGACAGCATTTTAGACATGCTGTCACGTTCCCTTGCTAAAGGAATTAAGCAATCCTGTTTGACTCAGCTGGGAGAGGACTTTTAGAAGCTTGTGCCTGGCATCCTCTGGACTTGGTCCCACACACACTTTCCCTTTGCTGATTTTATAATCTTTTGCTATAATAAATCATAGCATCAGAAGGCTTTTATGCTGAATCCTGTGAGTCCTTGGAGGAAATCATTGACCCTGGAGGTGGCCTTGGGAACTCTCAACAGGGATAAGGCTAGATTTCACAGAGGCAACCTTAGTCTTATACCAATCCCTTATGAGCATATAGCTCAAACCAGCACTGTCTAACAAAAATACAAGTCAAATCTAATATAAAAGATTATTGAGATCGTTTGACATTCCTTTTTTCGTACTAACTCTTTAAAAAACAGTGTGCATCTTACATTCACAGCACACATTAATTTGGACAAGCCACATTTCGAAGAGCTCAGTAGCCACACATGGGGCTGCCATGTTGGATGGTACTGGGTTTAGAGATTAGTGGCAAGGCCTCGGAAGGCAGCATATCTGGGTCTCATCTAGTTCTGCCACTTACCAACTGCATGACCTTAAGCAAAGTTACTTAACCTCTCTATGTATTAGTTTCTTCATCTATGAAATAAGGATAATAATGTTAGCTATCTTATGTGGTTGAAGGGGTTTTCCAAAAAGTTCATAAATCAAAGGCAGCACCTGGCATGTATAGGCTGTTAGGTGGAGGCTAGCTATTACTCTTATTATGTTAAATCTTGGCCCTTAGAAATCAACTTGTCCAACTCCTTGATCCATCTATGAGAAAACAGGCCCAGAGTTTGGAAGGCATTTGTTTTAGAAACAAAGTCTCCAGTCTCCCACTCTTCCCTTGATGGACCCCTATCTTCCAGCAGACTCTGAGATTGGATCTGCCAATCATTCTGGAAACCAGAAGCTCTGGGGCCCCACCTGGATTCTGCAATCCCTCCTTGATTGCAAAACAGGGCCACTGTTTGAAATTGGCAGCAAAGTGTTGGGGGCTGGGCCTGCCTTCTGCTGTCTCCATCTGGACTTACGGATTGGGCTGGCTGACCCCATTGCTAAGTCCAGAACCTAAGTACTTACTCAGCAACAGCAGGACTGCTTTTCATTGTCTTGGTTTTTCCAGCCCTTTTTGTTTATTAACTCATGTTCTATCTTCCTTGGAGATACAATTCATCAGCACTTTAAAAAACCAAACCCATTTAGTCATCTCTGTTGCTGTTTACCCACTAAGCAAATAGTTAGTGAGCTCCTTATGTATATCTCAAGGAAAGAAGGCCAAGAGGTAGTGGGCATTATCCAGGATGCAGAAGAGCACATTCTTAGACTGAAAGCAAAACTAGCTCATGGTTTTTCCACAGCATGTGTTTCCACCCTCCCTTCCCAAAGCCCTGTGTAAATCATCTACTCTCCTGTGACTCAGAGCAACTCACATGTATTAAATCTTACTAGCAGCCGAAATCTGACTGTCTTGTAGGCTCCAAATTGTTAGCCCATGTTGAAGCTCTGCTTATTCCATATGTCCAAAGTGCTTTGATTGACATTAATTTATTTAATAAATATATTTCAAGCAGAAGCAGCTAATATATATCAAACCCTATTCAAAGTACTGGAAATAAAGTCTTTGGGGGATCTTATAATTTAGTGGAGAAAACAGGTAACAAGAAATGATGATAAGCCGGGCGCGGTGGCGCACGCCTGTAATCCCAGCACTTTGGGAGGCTGAGGCAGGAGGATTGCGAGTTCAAAGCCAGCCTCAGCAATGGCGAGGCACTTAGCAACTCAGTGAGACCCTGTCTCTCATAAAATACAAAAAAAGGGCTGGGGATATGGCCCAGTGGTCAAGTGCCCCTGAGTTCAATCCCCGGTACCACACACAAAAAAAAAGAAATGATGATAGAGAATGACAAAGGGTTGATTATAGAAAGTGCCAAATGCCAAATTCTCCAAGAACTAGAGTAGAGCCAGGGGACCTGAATAAACTCTTCCCTTAAGAAGTGACATTAGGGCTGGGGTTGTGGCTCAGCGGTAAAGCACTTGCTTAGCACGTGCGCGGCCCGGGTTTGATCCTCAGCACCACGTAAAAATAAAGGCATTGTGTACAACTAAAACAAATAAATAAATATTAAAAAAAAGAAGTAACATTAGGGGGTTGGGGTTGTGGCTCAGTGGTAGAGTTCTTGCCTAGCATGTGTGAAACACTTGGTTTGATCCTCAGCACTACATAAAAAGAAAGAAAGAAAGAAAGGAAGGAAAAAAAGGAAGGTATTGTCTGTCTACAACTAAAAAAAAAAATTAAAAAAAAAGAAGTGACATTGGCAGAGACCTGAACAGTGGGTAGAAGAAAACCAGTAGAAAAAGTAGTTTGGGTGTTCCCAGCAGAGGGAATGGTATAGATAAAACCTGGAGGTGAGACTGAAGGGCATGTCGGCTAAGTGTCCAGTACAGATGGAGAGTGTTGGAAAAACATGACGAAGTGGTAGATGCTGAGGGCATTATCTGAAACACTAAGGAATTTGAACTTTAACCCAAGGGCAATTGAGAACTGCCTGGTGGAGAATAACATCTTTCAAAACATGAGTCCCTGGGAACCAATCAACCAAATATGCTGCTGAAAAGACTGGTAGGTCCTATCTTCATTTTCATCTTCATGCTCTTTGGTCAGTCAGTGGTCAGACCTCCTCTGAAAGTAGTATGCGGCAGGCTCTCCTCAGTGCCAGGCCACGCCCCCGCCACCTCACCGCCATGTTCTCAGGGATCCTAGGTGTTGTGTGGCACAGGTTTTTCTTAGACCCTTGGAACTGAAAAGCCACAGAGGCCACCGCTGAGAGATTGTCAAAGACCCTTGTTTCACAGGTGGGCCAAATGAGACCTAGAAAAGGAAAGTGACTTCTCTGTGACTCTATAGCAACCTAGAGCAGCTCCTTAGGCCTCTGGATCCTTCTTGCCCCTCACCCAAAGAAACTGGACACCAGCTCCAGGACTCAGGCGGATGAGTGAGGAACATAGGGTGCAAAACATAAGGTGATGTTCCCTCTTGGGTCCTGCCCTGCACTTGCATGACCCGAGGTGCCTCACTTGCCTCACCATATCGGGCTCTGCACTGTAGCTTCTAGAAACCTCTTCAACATTTCTCATAGTATTAGGTGCTAGGCACATACTCAGGGTCACTGCTGGTAATGAACAATGGATTTCTGATAAATTGATATGTACCCAGATGTCTGTATTATCTTTGGGTAACCAAGAACCTCAAAAAAAGAACAACATTGAGAAGATCCAAGACTGGAGTCTAGAGACCTGGATTCTGGTTTCTTTTCTGCCACCAATTTGCTGGGGGAACTTGGGTAAGTTGTTTCCCAACTCCAGGCTTCAGTGAAATGAAATGTTGGAATAAATAACATTGATTGAGCACATATTCTGTGTCAGTCACTGTTCATATGCTTCTGTTCTTTAAATTGTCTAAAGATTCCCTGGCTGGGTGCAGTGGTGCACCCCTATAATTCTAGTGACTCAGGAAGTTGAGGCAGGAGGATTGCAAGTTCCAGGCCAACCTCAGCTGCTTTGTGAGACCCTGCCTCGAAAAATAAAAAGGGTTGGAGATGTAGCTCAGTGTTAGAGCACCCCTGTGGCCCCCACCCCCACATACAAATACAAACTTCCTGGGCTCTAAGATTCCTTCCATTTCAACATGTCAACATGTGGTGGTTTGAGGAAGGAAGGTTTCCTGAAGAATGAGAAACAGATCTTTCAAGAACCTCTGGTTCTTGAATCATAGTTAAGGCATTTCTTGGTCAGAAGAGATTTCTAGAGGGTTTCTAATCTTGGGACTAATACCATTAAGACTAAGGGCAGGATGGCTGCCTCAGAATCACCCCTGGGAACATGTCTAAAGGCAGATTTTCAGCCTCTCCTCCTAGAGATTCTAATGCAGTCATTCTGAAGTTGGACCCAGGAATCTGTACTAATGGCTTCCCAGCTACTCTGGTACTCAGAAAGATTTGTGAATCACCGATTTCAGCCCATTCCCCTATCTGTAGGTAAGATCATGCCTAGACAGCAAAGACCTACAGCTGCCTGGCCTGATGGTGAGTATCTCCTAACAGAGAAACACATTTAATGATTGTTTAGCTCAGCAAATGTTAAACATCTATTGAGTACCAGGTCCTGGCTAGGTGGGGATCATGGGCCCTACCCTCAAGGGATTTCTGGGCTAAATCTGTCACTTAAAACTCATCATTCAGCCAGAGCCAGAAGAGCCTGAGAGATCATTAACCAATCCCATCATTACACAGTCGGGGAAACTGAGGCTCAGAGAGGAAAAGCAATGTGCCCAAGACTGTACAGTTATGTATGTAATATTCTTATGTGTCAGTTAAAAAAAAAAAAAAAAAAAAAAAAAAAAAAGACTACACAGGGAGTAAAAGTGTTTTCTGCTGCCAAACCAGCAGAGGCATCCCATGCCTTACCCAGGAGGGGACTGCGCTGAAAATCCCAGCACATCCACGATGTTTCTTAAGTCCTAAACCTACATATAGTAACTGTTCCAGAGGTCTAATTTCAGATCTTACTGAAATTTTAAATCCTCAACATCCAGGGGAGGACCATCACAGGGTAATTTTTAAAGCCTGGGAATTAAGAATTACTTCCCAGAACTAAACTATCCATCGGTTCTTGGGTGTTACTGGGCCCCCTGGCCCTGGCTGATCTGGAGAACGTTGTGCTTGCTTCCTCCCGCGCTTTGCAGCCCAAAGGGGGTAGGACCGCCTTCTGCGTTCGTAAGGACCTCACTCCCATCTCTCTGCCCAGACTTGCTTATGTCACTGTCGCCCCAGGGCCTGGGGAGGGGGAGAGAGAAGGGCGGGCACGACTTGCTCCTGAAATCCTAGCTGCGCTGCGATTGGCTACCAGGACCCCGACCTGGCCGCGGATTGGCCACCGCCGAGGGCTTGAAAGGTGGCTTGGAGCTTCGGACACCTCAGACCGACGGTGATCCTGCATCTGACAGCGTCTGAGGCGAGCCTGAGACGCGCCCCCAGCCCGCCATGGCCCGGCTCCTGCGGGCATCCTGCCTTCTCTCCCTGTTCCTGGCGGGCTTCGTCCCGCCGAGCCGGGGACAAGAGAAGTCGAAGGTGAGTGAGCTTCCAGGGCGGGAGACAGGGAAATGAATGTAGCTGCCAGGTGTCCATCTCGCAGTAGGAAGGCACCTCTCCTCCCAGGCTCCCCTCCAGAAAGGCGACACCCAGGTTCGAGGGACATCCTTAACTTTGTTTGCCTCCCCATCCACCGCAAGGACGAGGTTCCATCTAATCCAGACCTGGGTTCTCCAGGTGGGCAGAATGAATGGGGAGGAAGTCACCCCCCACTGCTACCTCTGGGGAAGGAGGTCGCCTTGCTACATCCTTGTCAGTTGGTGCCAACAGCTGCCCTCCACTAGGGTGGGGTGGTGGAGTGACACTACCCAGAAAAAGGCCCAGTGACAGCCTCTGTGTTGGCTTTGCACGTTCTCAGGGAGATGGTAGTAAAGAGAAAGGGGAGGGGGCAATTGCAGCAGGATGGCCCTGGTCTCTAAGAACTGCCTGGGGGCTCTTCTACCCAAGAAATATAAATGCAGGTAGAACTGCCCACACGGATTCCATAGCATTGGCAGAGGAAGTAGAGATCTGTGACCAAAAGAACTTTGAACTGGCACTGCAGAACATTCAGCATCCTGTATCTAACCCCTTTCTGGGCCTCAGTTTCTCCATCTGCAGGGCAGAGGTGGGGTAGAGGAAGGACACAATGAACCGGATGACTTCAGAAGCAGTCAAATCAACAAACTGTCTTCTGAAGGGTTTCCTATGGGGCAGCCTCACTACCAATGATCCACTGTCCACATTGCCTGGGAAAACCTGGCAGCTGGAGAGGCACAATTCCCTTGAGCCTCAGTCTATCACCAGCAGTGTGTGTGTGACTTTAGCTAGAGTAGGAATGGGGCTGCTGAGAAAGGTTGGAGATGAACCAGTATGCTCATCTCCTTGGTGAAAATGTGCCTGGGTGGAACCTATAGACTCCTCCTCTTCCCCAGGGCAGAGAGGCAGAAACCAGAAGTAGGAATAGACCCAAAGAGAAGGATTTCTGTCTCTACCCTCCCAGTGTACTGCCCCCTACCCCACCAACATGCTTATGTAGGCCCTAGCTTTGAACTTTTGTTTCTAAAATCCTCTGAGGGTATTCTAAGATCTTATAAGTCCATGCTGTGTCCAATATTCCATCTATTTCTTAGGAAGCCCAGTCCAAGAGCAGTTTCCTCTGTCTGTTTATAACCCCTTTGCTCTTCCATTAGTTTGCCCCTCCTTGGAGTCAGGTCTAAGTCTGGATGGTCATGAAGCCCTCCTTTCTATCCAGCCTTGTTTGTAACTACTAGCTCTGAATGTATTTTCTAGGGCAGGCCCGGGACTGAGTTTTTAATTAGGTTGTGGAGTAGAGGTGGGGGTGGACCATGGGCAGGGCAGCATCATGGAGTCTGTCCCAGCCCCTCAGAGAAGGGAAGATTCATCCTTGCCCTAAGAAGGCTGGAGGTTAAGGGCATGGACCCCATGAATAATTCAGCATGGCCATGTGTTTTCTGCAGAACTCTGGGTAGGGAAGAATGGATTCAGAGAAAACAGGATGAGTATGGTCTAGAAGTATTAGGGTGAAATCTGATCATATTAGACACAACCAGCCAGGACTTGCTAGCTAATGACAGCCTGGGCATGCTCATCCATCCTCCTAGGCCCTAGAGTTGAGATGCCACAGCTCTGGCTCGTAGGACCCAACCATTTATCTTGTCCCTACCAACAGGACAAAGGGATGGAGAGTGGGGCATGTGCAGAATGGGATGGACCACAGGTGATTCAGCTCTAGAGAGATATTTTCCTCTTCCAACTCAAAGGGAGGGGCTAGGAATAAAGGGAACCCTCCTTTCCTCTTTGCCTCCTCAGTGTAGCTTAGGCTGCCCAGGCTCCCTGTCCTTGCTGTACAAAAGGATGTTGCAGAAGCTGGAAAGAATGACAGCTGCTGACGTGCATGGGATCCTAGTAACCGCTGGTTTCTAAGTGACTGAACTAGGCAGAGAGAATCATGGAACCACAGGTTGACGTCAGGGCTGAAGGGCTCTTAAGACAGCAGTGAATCTGTCTCTCTTACAATGGCAGTGCCCAGACACAGGTCTCCTGCCTTCCAGCACAGTCCTCCCTCAACAGCATCTCATTGATGGGAGAAGAGAAAGACACAGACCTGCAGCCCTAGCCAGCCAGGGCCGTCGCTGTTGTCCCTGGCCCTGCCACCAACTCTTGAGTCATCAGATTGAGGCACCTTTGTGACCTCTCTCCTCTGCTGTCTGGGACTACCCCCTACCACGGGACACCCTGACTGGTCAGTCTGAACCCACAGCACTAGCCTCACTGGCTGCAGCAGTAAGTGAGGAGGCTGCCACTCATTCCTCCTCCTGGTGACAGACACCCAGCCCTGCCCAGTGCACCGCCCTCACACTGGCTGGTGAATATCTAAAGCTTCTCTCATCACAATAATGGAGGAACCTCAGGGCCTTTTACCCCAGCTGCAGACAAAATTATCATAATCCTTGGGAGGCTGAGGCAGGAGGATCGCGAGTTCAAAGCCAGCCTCAGCAATGGCGAGGCACTTGGCAACTCAGTGAGACCCTGTCTCTAATAAAGAAAAAAAAAAAAAAAAAAGGTCTGGGGATGTGGCCCAGTGGTCGAGTGCCCCTGAGTTCAATCCCCGGTACCACAAAAAAAAAAAAAAAAAAAAAAAAAAAAAAAAAAAAAAAAACATAATCCCTTGGCCTGTGCATTTCTTTCCAAGAGAATTTTAAGCCTGTTTCAGTCTGTCAGTGGATTCTCACAGCTGTTTTTTTTTAAAAAAATTATTTATTTATTTACTTTAGTTGTACACAATGCAATGCATTTATGTTTGTGTGGTGCTGAGGATCGAACCGGGGCCGCACACATGCAAGGTGAGCGCTCTGCCGCTGAGCCACAACCCCAGCCCTCTCACAGCTGTTTTTGAGAGGCAGATGGGATTATCTTCAGACCAAGGACCCCAGGGAAAAACTGACTTGCCCAGGGCCAACAGCCAGTCAGGACTAGTACCTAATGAGATGGGTGCCCCCACCCTCACCCAGAAACTGCCCATAAGTTGATGCTCCTGTTTGTTTATAAGCTCTGATTGTTTAGTCAACCTCTTGGCTTTTTCCCTCTCCACATCCTAGAGATCATGTTTAGATGAGGGTGGAGTGGAGGAGGTGGGGAGGCTGCCAGACCTTTGTGGCCAGCTGGGCTGTTTGGTTTGTTTGCGTTTTAAGGTGGAAGTGACTCCAGTTGTGACCTAGGAAGCTGAGGGGCAGGAGGATAATGAGTTTGGGTCTTGGTCCTACCTCAGTCACTCAGCATAAGTCACACCGTATGGACTATTAGACTCATGTGAAGCAGAGAATTTTCACCAGAGCCAAGAAGAGCTTGCAGCTGCCAGGGAATGACCTGGCAGAGGCAGTCCAGCCTCAACCTGCTCAGCCTGCAGCCACTTCATGACAGACAGGTCATCTGTATCCTGCTGGGGCCACACCCTGCAGGGTGGATCACTTCCTTCACCCAGTTAGACCCCAGGGACCTTGCCTCAGCAGTGTGTTTTCCAGAATTGAAGGGAAAGAAGGGAGAGAATTTATGCCTCTATTGCTACCACTTGTCACTGTCCCCACCAGGTCTCTCAGGCCAGTTTTTGCTCTATTTGTTTACCATATTTCCACTTCTCATCAGATGACAGGGCCCTTAAAGATCACCTAATACAATGGCTTCAAGCTTTTCCCTTTGCCTCACAACCCACCTGCTGAATCATATTGTCATTGCAGTGACCAACTTTCAAGAGTAGACCTGAGAGTTTTGTCTTCCAGGTCAGGGATGAGAGATGAGGTAGAGAGGGGTCCTGGGCAGCATTCTGCTGGCGAGGTATAGTCCCATTCCCTCCTCTCCCACTGATGGTGATGCTGTCGAGCCATCTGGGTTGAGACTGGCTGATTCAGTTCAAGGTGAGGCCAGGGGAAGAGGAAGGGGCAGTCCAAGATCATATATAGTGGCTGAGTAGGAGGCAGAACCCAGTGCACGGTGCTCCCTCCCTCCTTGTCCTGGGGGCTGGCTGTGGAGCAGCAGTTGGGCAGAGAGAAATATATTCGTCATTATCATAACTGCTCACTTGAGAACATGTAGTATATGCTAGGCACAGGTTTAACTTTATAGCCACATCTAACCCTTACCAGAGGCCTTTCCTCATTCCTGGCTCCTGTTCTTCCTTCCCTATTTCATAACATCTTTCCAGATCTGGAGGCAGACTTGGCGCCTCTGAATCACCACTCTCCATACTGAGGCTTCGTCCTTTCTGCTCAGTTTTTCCTTCACAATGGCCCAGTTCAGGCCTCACCATCACTTGCCTGGACTATTGCAACAGCCGCTTATCCATCAGCCCATCCTGTAAGCCAGCTCCCAGCACCAGGGCAATCGCCCTTGAGCCTTGTAAATGTTGTGACATATGATGTGGAATAATTATCACTAAGTGATTTCTAGGGTTCCATAGCCCTCTCTTATTAGGTGCTTAAATGCTAATAGGAAGTGTTTATTAAGCACTTGAGTGTCTCATCATTATTATCTTACACAGGGAATTAGGAGACCTCGGTTCTAGTCCAGTTTGTTTTTGGTGTGGTCTTGGGCAAGTTGTGCTTCCTGTTAGGATCTTTCATAACTTCAAAGTGGAGAAATGTCCAAGTTTCCTTCCAGCTCTAACTGCTCCCTGGTGCTGGTCTTTTTCTCTTCCAGACAGACTGCCATGGTGGCGTGAGTGGCACCATCTATGAGTATGGGGCCCTCACCATCGATGGGGAGGAGTACATTCCCTTTAAGCAGTACTCTGGCAAATATATCCTCTTTGTCAACGTGGCCAGCTACTGAGGTTTGACAGACCAGTACCTTGGTAAGAGCCTGCCTTTTCTCCACTGCTCTGTTTGGAGCTGTTTCTGACACACCTCAATCACAGAAGCTTCTCTGGTGCCAGGGCAGAAAGGGTGATAGTGGTCATGAGATTCCAAGCTCCGCGTCCTGGCTATACTATGTTCCACAGTTTTGTGAGGATGCTTTTATAAGCCTAAGGTCTGATCACCTTTGGACATATTCTAGGAGATTCCTGGCTGTCCTTCTTCATCCCTGGGCACCTCAGTTGCCTAAAAGCAGAGGGACGGAGAAGGTGGTTTGGGGCTGCAGCTTCCCTCTATTGGAAACTGGTGAGAAAGGCTTATCTTCCCTCCATCCACCCTGGCACCTCTCTTGGCCACACTTTGGAAAGCAGACCATTGGCATGAGGCCTCACAGTGTGTGCAGGGGGATGGGAGGATGAGAGGGCGGGCCTCGTTGGGACAGTCCATTCTAGAATAAACGTTAAAGATGACCTAGTTCAGCCTTCACCTCTCCTTAACTTACAGGTAAGGATACCAAGGCTCAGCCTGAAGAAACAAGTTAATAATGGTCACAAAACTAGTAGTGACAGAACTGGGTATCTGACCCAGGCTTCATACTTCTAGTATCCTCATTTCTTTCTCAATTGGAGCAGAGTAGGAGCCCAGTGGATTAAGCAATCCAAAGGCCTCTTACAGCACCTAGGGGAAGGGGGCAGGGCTGGGGCCAGCCGGCAAAGCCTGGGGGAGGCAAGGGCAGTCTGACCCTGAAATCACAGTTCCTGGAGGTGGAGTGACAGCAGGTTACATGGCCCAGTGGCAGTGAGCACTCTGTCCTAAATGCTCTTCCAGCCCTTGGAACAGAGTAGAGCGTGTTTGCACCAGAGATAGGCTGGGTGCGGGCACTGCATGCAAGGCCAGGGGTGCTAAGGAAATTGGGGAGTTGACCAGGGCCTCCCTTGGGTTCCTGAATTCCCAGAGGATGGGCGTGTTGTGAGGGCCCCACCCCAAGGAGGCCCTCTGTCTTGTGCCCAGGGATGGATGGTTCTTGCTCCAGGAAACTCAATCCTGTGAGCTCTGAAGAGCCCACTCAGTTGGTGGTGGCCTTGGCAGTGGACCAGACTCTGCTGATTTGAGGAAGGGTATTTCTATCTTTTCCCCCAAACCTCCCACCCAGATTAGTCAGGAGGACAGGGCCTGAATCCCAGCATTACCACAAACTCAGTGGATGCTCTTGGGCAAGTCCTTCCCCTGTCGGGCCTGTGATTTCAGCTGTATGTTGGTGATCCATGGGAGGGGGCTAGACCGGGCAGGCTCCTCACCAGGCTATCCTGCCTCTGCTCTCTCCTTGACCCAGAACTGAATGCACTACAGGAAGAGCTTGGACCATTTGGTCTGGTCATTCTGGGCTTCCCCTGCAACCAATTTGGAAAACAGGAGCCAGGAGAGAATTCAGAGATCCTACCCAGCCTCAAGTGAGTGTCCACTTGGAGTCCTGTGTTGATCCTCTCCACAGTGGCATTTAGGAGCCATTCAGACCCACTCTCCCCTTCTACAAACCCCATTTATTGAATGAGGGGGAAAGTTAGACAGGAAAGAAAATAGGGATGATGGAGCAGAGCTTATCAAGAGGAGAGGGGAGTACTGAGGTGGGGGGTTACTGAGAAGGGACCAAGCTGGACAAAGAAGACCCCAGCTGCACACTATGCTTGTGCCCACCCAACAGTCATTGGCTCCCACTGCCCACCCTGGATAAAACCAGACTCCCAACACTCCCTCCCCCGTTCTGCCCCTTTCCCTCATCTCTGAGCCCTGTGCCCACCTAAGAATACTCCCTGCAGGTATGTCCGACCAGGTGGTGGCTTCGTCCCTAATTTCCAGCTCTTTGAGAAGGGAGATGTGAATGGGGACAAAGAGCAGAAGTTCTACACTTTCCTGAAGGTGAGTGAGCAGCCACTGGGAGGAGCCTCTCTTCCCGCTGACTGCACAGGGCACAGCTGCTCCTGACCAGGTGGCCCTCCCCCAATCCTGGGCTCTTAGGGAATTTCTTGGTATCATTCCAGTTAGAGGGCTTTGCAGTCCCTAGGATCTTACCAGCCCATTTTATAGATAAGGCCCAGGCAGGGCACTGGAAGGGACAGGTTAAATGCCCCACAATCTTCTAGTCACAGTGGGGACTGGAAGTCGAGTACCCCAACTGGTGCTTTCTCCTCAACACCAAGCGGTTCTTCCCCAGGAAGGCAGGGGGAGGGAAGGAAGAGGGAGAGGAAGGGACCCAAGCCAGGTTGATGCCACTCTTTCACCCCTGCTCCAGAACTCCTGTCCTCCCACCTCGGAGCTCCTGGGCTCACCTGGACGCCTCTTCTGGGAACCCATGAAAATCCATGACATCCGCTGGAACTTTGAGAAGTTCCTGGTGGGGCCAGATGGCAGACCCATCATGCGCTGGTACCACCGGACCACAGTCAGCAACGTCAAGATGGACATCCTGGCCTACATGAGGCGGCAGGCAACCCTGAGGGCCAAGGGGTAGTAACTGATACCCACTCCACCCCATGTCTACCACGCAGGGGCTGGGGAGGGACTCCACTCAGGAAGGAATCTATGTTCCCAAGCACATTATACACCCGTCACAGACCCCTTTCTTATTACAAAAGGCCTCAGCTTGACAAAAATGTGAGTCTGTACCACTGTGTATGTGGGTGTTTGCAAACCAGGACTAGGTCTGACTGTACTACTCTAAATTGATCTTAACCTTGGGGCTAACACCTCCCACTGCCTCCAGTGAAGTTCCGAGAAGTTTCTGGGTCTCCCACACTGCCTAACCATCTTCCTCCTTCCTGAAGGGCCCTCCCAAGCATCTGTCCCCACCCCACAATGCTCCCTGAGATCAGCCAAGGCAGACGTGAGTGAGGGCCACTTACCCCATGTCAGGGGTGGCGTCTCCATGAGGGAGGGGCCCGAAGCCCTTGTGGGCGGGCCTCCCCTGAGCCTGTCTAAGAGTCCAGCCTTTAGTGCATTCAGGCTGAGACCCCTGGGCAGGGATGCCACCCCTGTCCTTTGGAGGACGTGTTCTCTCCCCTCACCCTGTCCACTGGCATTGCTCACACCCCATCTGCCCAGTAAAGGCCTTTCTGCAGCAACTCAGCCTACTGTGGTGCTTCCTCAATGGTAGCTGTCCCAGCATGGTGGGGAGAGGGTTAAAGATAGGAGGAAGCGAAGTGAGGGAGTACGCTGGGGCCCTGCTTTTTTTTTTTTTTTTTTTTGCATCAGGGATTGAACTGAGGGGTACCTGACCACTAAGCCACATCCCCAGCCCTATTTTGAATTTCATTTAGAGACAGGGTCTCACCAAGTTGCTTAGCACCTTGCTTTTGTTGAGGCTGGCTTTGAACTCGAGATCCTCCTGCCTCAGCCTCCAGAGCCGCTGGGATTACAGGTGTGTGCCACTGTGCCCAGTCCCCGGGACTTTGCTTTTTTTTTGGTACCTGGGATTGAACTCAGGGGCACTCGACCACTGGGCCACATCCCCAGCCCTTTTGTGTATTTTATTAGAGACAGGGTCTCACTGAGTTGCTAAGTACCTTGCCACGGCTGAGGCTGGCTTTGAACTCGCGATCCTCCTGCCTCAGCCTCCCAAGTGCTGGGATTACAGGCGTGCGCCACCACGCCCGGCTGGGACCCTGCTTTTTTTTTAAAAAATATATATTTATTTACTTTTAGTTGTACACAATGCAATGCATTTATGTTTACGTGGTGCTGAGGATCGATCCCGGGCCGTGCACGTGCGAGGTGAGCGCTCTGCCACTGAGCCACAACCCCAGCCCTGGGACCCTGCTTTTTGACTTTCATCTAGATCTACTCTGCTTCTCTCACTCAGCATCTTGAGTTCATACATACCAGTTCACGTCAATCCTGATTCTTGCCCAGAGTTCTACAAGGTGGCTAGGGCTGAGAAGAAGTGTTCCATTTTAAAAAGGAGGAGACTGGAGCTCATGCCTTACTCCAGGTCTCCTGGTGAGTGAGAGGTAAAATTTGAATTTAAAGCAAGGTCCCTTGACTCCCAGCCTAGGCTCCTTACACTGCTGCCCAAATACTGGTAATGCTCTCAAGGAAATGGGAGAAAGGGGTGTAGAACCAGGAAAACAGCATTCTGATTGGCTGAGAGGGGAACATAGGACAGAAAAGAACACCAGTCACAGAATGTTGATTTTCCACTTGGATTTATGTCCAAGATGCGTGCAAACAGCTGCCTAGGGACAGACAGCCACCCAGATATAAGCCTCTGACATCACAAACCTCTAGCCTTGGGGCTGAGGGCCTGAACTCCAGGGCCTGGCAGCTTCAGTCTGGGGTCCCTCAGCAGATGTGGCTGGCCTGGCTCTCATCCCAGGTGGTGATACCTCTCATGAGGCTGTTGAAGGTGGAGTGGAGAGGGCCCCAGCGTCAGAATACCCTGTCATTCTCTCCTGCTCTGGAGACAAACCCATTCTTCCTGCAGCTCCTCACAGAGGGGTAGGGATGGACATGGGACAGGTCCTGCTACAGAGCTTGAAGCAAAAATTAAACACACACATGAACTGGATGTGCTGCCTGGAGGGGCTGGGACCACTTCTGTGGAGGTTCTGAAAGAAGGGGTCTTGGCTGCAACCCACTCTAAGGATGGAAATCCAGCTGCTTCAAAGAAGGATGGTAGGTCAGCCGGGTGAGGCCTCTTGACTTGGTGACAGGAGGCAGGGCAGTGAGTTTCCCCTGGTCATGTCCAGATGAGGAGCCCAAGTGGAAGCCTTGTGGGTGGAGCCTCCCCAGTCTTGTAAACAGTTCAGGACCGGAGGTATGAGCCGTCTGCGCATCTCAGCCTCCTGTCCAGCTGCGACTCTGGCCACAAAGAATATGTGGCTTCTAGTTTTTTGGTAATCTGAGGTCAGCTGGCTCTCCAAGACGAAGGTGGAGCCAAATGACACAATCCGGTCTCACTGGGGCCCCTCGTGTTCGTGGTCATTTTTTGCAGACTCTAAATAAACAAAAATGTTGAAGACTTAAGAATTATGTGGTACAGTCAGTTTCAAAGTCTTCTATGGAAGGCAACTTAGTCCCAGTGAAATAACAGCTTGTAACTGAGTGCCAGGCTGTGTTTTAGGAACATTCAACATGTAATCCTCACCCAGCCCTGTGGAGGAAACCCATCATTACCCACTTCATGGAGGAGGGAACTGAGACACAGAAGTTTTAAAAAGATTTGCCCAAAGTCCCAGATGTAGGAAGTAGTGGGTAGTGGGGCTGGGATAGGAATCCAGTCAGTGTGGCTCCAGCTCCCAGAAGTGAGTAGTTATTGGGGAGGGGTCAGCCCTCTGCCACTCATCAAAGCAGCCTCCAAGGGCTCTACAGACCCTCTGGAAATGACTGACCAGTTTGATATCTTCTTCCTGGCACCAAATCCTACAATCCACACTCCCTGCAAATCATGCATTCTGTAGCCTCTGCTCTCACTACCTCCTTATAGCTGGCTCCTTTTCTACACAATTGTAACTCTGGTTTAGAAATTTCTTCTTCATGCCGAGACAGACTTGGTCTCCCTATAGCTCCCACCCACTAGTTCCCAGAGCTCCACTGGTAAGGCAGTGCCCCCTGTTTCACAAGAGTCCTGCAGGGAGAGAGGACAGTCATTATAGCCCAGAGTTTTCTGATTGGTGAATGCAGCCCCAGTCCCTGTAACCTCTTATGGCAAACACTATGGCCAGAGGGAGCTTTCCAAAATGCTAATCTGGTCATTCCACTGTGCTCTAAGACATCCAGTGACTCCACACCATGCTCAGGGTACAAACTAGCATTCTTTCTGTACTCTGCATGGCCCCATACAGTGTAGACCTGCCCATGACTTTAACTGTGTCTTGTTCCCCCCCCTCTCTTTTCCCACACTGTTCTTGGCTGGTGTTCCCCCAACCAGCCTTCCCTCAGCTTAATCAGCCACTCTCCTTCCATCCTCTTAGCAAAGTGTTACAGTTTGGATCTAAATGTTCTTTAAAGGCCTTGTGCAGAACAAATGCTAAAGGCACGGTTACCAGCCTGTGGCCCTATTGGGAAATAGTGGAACATTTAGGAGGTGGGGCCTGGTGGGAGGAAGTCAGGTCACTAAGGTGCCTGGCAAGCAGACAACAAACTCAGACAACAAACTGGAATGAACGAATGCATGGTTTCAGTTCCCTCACCCTGCAGCCAACATCAATTCCCTTCCAATAGTGCCTTAGGGAGCTAGGCCTGTCCTCCCGGATCAAACTGGAGCAATACTGGTAGAAAAGTTACCTCTTCCAAGGGGAGAAGCTTCTGCACTAAGGGACCACACTCACCGGGGTCGGCAGGCCTGGTGGAGGATGGGTCCGTCACTTGGGAGCTCTGATTCCGCATCGTGCCACAGGGTGGACGCCAGGTAAATTCTGGCTGCAACGAAACTGGTGCTTAATAATCAATAACCACACTCAAAAATTACATTAGCAGATACAGTGCCAGAATAGTAATAGATATTAACTAACCAAGTATAGATTAATCCTTACAACCATCCTGGTTATCATTCCTAGGTGAGGAAACTGAGGCTCAGAAGGGTTAAGAAACATTATCTAGCTAGGAGAGTAGGCAAGCTTGGCTTTGAATCCAGGTCTCTACAACTGCAGAATCAATCTCTTTAGCACATGCTACTCCCGTGCTTAAATAAGATACGTACAAAGGACGCTCACATGGGGGAAAGCTAGAGAAGGGGCTGGATGGCAAGCTGCTGTAACTCAGGGAAGCTGGGGTGCCTGTGTGGTAGAGGGACTGTTGAAGATGAGGCAGAGGACAGCAGCTCTTTGGAAAAATAATAAGAGGAAAGAAAAAAATGTGATAAGAAAAAAGGAAGAGGCGGGGGGAAAGGGAGAGAAACATGAGGAAGCTTTGGAACCTGCCCAAATGGACATCTCTGGCCTGAGGCCTGGGGGGACCTCCACCCTGTCCTGAGCTCTTACTCAGCCTTCTCCTTTCTATGCCAGTGACCCTGAACAGCTGTGGGCTGCAGAATTCTTACCTCTGGGAGAGCAGGCCAGATCTGGGCCCTGGACACCTGCCTACCACCATGGTGCTGCTCAGGAACTGCTGAGACTACAGTGTCTGCCCCCTCACTTTACCTTCCTCTCTGGAAAGAGTCTGGAACAGCCCATGTGTGTGTGTGTGCGTGTGTGCGTGTGTGTGAGTGTGTGTGTTTTCTGGAGGGAAGGAGGGGAAAAGACTCACCAGATGGAAGAGGCGTGAGTTGGGGAGTGGGGGCGGATGCTCCATGGCCATGGGGGGGTGGAGGGTAGCGGATCTGGGACCAATCCTCAAAGCCATGGTGTGGCACCATGGCTGGCGTGGGTGGGTAGGCATAGAGGTAGGGCCTGCAGAGGTGTTCCGGAAGGGGGTCTACATGGTATCGCTCTTCTGAGGCCTGCAAGAAAGGTTCACATCTGGCTCTGGCTACACAAGCCATCCTAGTGGCACCAATCTCAGTCCCTTAGAATCTTAGTTTTCTAAAGGTACTGAAGGTTGGGACATGGGCATGGGAGGTGGGACATGAACATGGCAGGTTGGTACATGGACTTGGAAGGGTGGCACATGGCATGAACAGCTGGTACATGAACTCAGAAAGTGGGACCATGCATATGAAAGGCTAGTACATGCCATAAAACCCGGCACATGAGTATGGAAGGGTGATACCTGGGCACTGAAGGCTGGGTACAGGGCCACAGGTGTCCATGATGACAGTCACCGTGTCCTAAGCACTTACTCTGAGCCAATGACTGCTCTGTGCCTGTTTCACCACATTGGTGAGTTGACAGAGGGCAGCAGCACACAGCCCTTCCCATTAGACTGCACCCTGGAGAAGGTCAATGTGAGACAAGCACTGCCTCCTCCCTCAAGATGCTCACCTTTGCTTTCCTCTTCTGCTGTTTGAGGGTTTCTTTTGCCTTCTCAAATTCTTTGAATGATTTTAGCTAGAAAAGGGAGGAAGAGAAACCTGTTGGCACAGGTGGTTTCTGGCCAGGTCCGGGCCTAGTGCTTAACTGGCTCACAAGGTGGACTGGCTGAGGCCCTGAGCACCTCTCTGGGTCACTGTGCCTGGGCTAGTCCCAGGAAAGGCCCCTGCAGCACAGCACAGCCCAGGCTACTAGCTGTGGGGTGAGCCTCTAATCGTGGGTGGTCTGAACACAGGTCAGTGGGGTTTGTGTGAGTCTCACTGCTTCTGTGTTAATGTCTTTCAGTTCCACTGTGAGCAGGTGGGTGGATAAGGGCCAATTCCTAAATTTGTTCCTGTAGGCATCAAAACTGATTGTGGGAGGTCAGAGGTAGGGATGCCTTAGAGTTAGTACCCAGACCTAGAAGGAATCTGAGGTCTCTGAGAGAAGCTTCAGTCTCTTGGACAACTGCCCTGCCCTGAGATTGTTCAACTTCTGTTGAATTCTTCCACATCAGCATTTTACATTGGGTCGGAGGGCAAGGGATTTGCCAAGGTCACAGAGAAGTTTGGTAGCAGAGCTGGAAAGGAACCAGAGAGTGTCCTGACAAGGAAAGACTCTCTAATTTTTACCCCTCCCTACAAGGACAGGCTGATGCCCCTTCCTTGGTCCAGTTGCTCCCACCTGGGCATTGGACAAGGTGACCTGGGCCTGCAGTTTCTCCACCTGCTTCTTCAGTTCCTCCTTCTCCTCATTCATTCGCTCTCGGTCACTGCGTTCCCTCTGGAAGTCCTCCTCAAAGATCTTCACCTGGAGAGCATGGTGGGGTAAGTGGGGGAGTAGGCATCTCAGAGGAACTCCTAATGCTCAGGCCCAGACCCCATGCCTCCTGCTGGAGGCAACTGATAATCAGGGATGGTTTTGCCCCATTTCAGGGTCACCACAGAGAATGGGATGGGTGTACCTACAGCCCCACCCCCAACTTCAAACAGAATAGTTCTGTATCCTTCTATCTTATATTCTGGGCTTCAAGGCAGGACTTTATTTGAATGAAGGATTCATGTTAAAAAAAATAAAATAAGCCGGGCGCAGTGGCGCACGCCTGTAATCCCAGCACTTGGGAGGCTGAGGCAGGAAGATCGCGAGTTCAAAGCCAGCCTCAGCAAAGGCGAGGCGCTTAACAACTCAGTGAGACCCTGTCTCTAATAAAATACAAAAAAGGGCTGGGGATGTGGCCCAGTGGTCGAGTGCCCCTGAGTTCAATCCCGGGTACCAAAAATAAATAAATAAATAAATATTAAAAAATAAATAAATAAAAGGCTGAAAGCCATCAACTAGTCCAATCCTTTCATCTGCAGAGGCCCACAGAGAGGCTGAGGCCACGGAGGCCACAGGACCAGTGCATGGCGGCAGACTGGAGTTCAGGTCTGCTGGCTCTCAGGAGAAGAGGACACATTGCTCTCCCCAGGGTTTTGGGTGTCCAGGCAGAGGACAGGCTAGGCAGGGCCCTTGCTCCAAGCCTACAGCTTCACACCTCACAGCAGATGCTGCCTGGGGCCAAGACGATTCAGGGGATGAAAAGAGCTGCATCAAGTAGTAGAGACAAGGGGAGCGCTACCACCTTCCAACTGCCTGCCAGCCTCCTGTGTCCCAAAGAGAAAGTCTGTTTCACACTAGTAAGTCTGTGCTATCTTCCCAGGACTTGCCAATCTCTGAGACAGAGGGCTCAAGTTCCCAGTATTCATCAGGCAAGAGTATCTGGCTGTAGTTCAATAACACTGTTTTGCTTTTACTGTATTTACTGCTCACAGTTACTTTCTATTTGTGGCAAATAAATAGGTTTTTCCATGTATAGTAGTGATAGAAAGTTCCCTTTTAAACACATTTAAACTTTATTTTTTACACATAAGTAAGAACCAGGTGGGGCACAGAGATGGCTAAATCATAAAGGTGGCAGAAGAGTGGACTTTAGCCAGAGACATGCTGCTAGAAAAGATAAACCTACACCTAGGCATGGGTCCTGCCAAAGGCCAGGGGATGGACTCCTAGTTACATGACCCTCAAGCCCATGCTGACTCTCAGGAATGCCCAGCTCCCCCGGAGTCTCACCTGCTGTTTTAGCAACTCGTTTTGTGTCACCAGTTCCTGTTTCCTTAGGAGGCCACCAGCTCCTTCTGGGCTCCCAAAAGCTGTTGGTGGAGATGAGGAGGAGGCCTGGATGCTCAGTGCTTCCTCTAGAGCCTGGGATCAGGTAGAGAAGGGGGAGAATCATAGGGAGCCTCTGGAATTCAGGCCCCTTTGGAGGTCATCCTCAGGGACCCTCTTCATGATAGTAATAATCACCACCACTGGTACAGCTTAATAAATGCTGCCCTATTTATTAACATTTTGTACACATCACCTCATTTGAGCCTCTCCACAGTCCTGTGAGAAAAAGACTCTGGTCATCACCCCATTTTACAAATGTGAAAACTGTGGCTCAGAGATCCAAAGTGACTTCTCCAAGGTCACACAGCTAGTGAGTGGCAATGTAGGAATTCAAACCCAGCATATGCTTCTTAACTAGCAGGTTAAACTGTAGAAGGGGAAATCTCCTCTTAACAGGTGCAGCTCAATTCTTAGTATCGAGACCTAGAAAGAATCTGAGGTCCCCAAGAGAAGCTTCAGTCCTGTGGATAATTACCTTGCCCTGAGATTCTTCAACGTCTGTTAGATTATTTTTTTAAAATATTTATTTATTTACTTTAATTGTACACAATGCAATGCATTTATGTTTACGTGGTGCTGAGGATCGAACCCAGGCCGCACACATGTGAGGCGAGCGCTCTGCCGCTGAGCCACAACCCCAGCCCTGTCTGTTAGATTCTTCAACATTAGCAACCCATTCCCATTCAAGCCAGCCCTTCTACCTTAACTCTTTTGTAGTTACATTATGCTGGGTTTTAATTTCTTCTTATGTAAGATTTTACCTAATATTGATGATGAACTGAAACATAAACAGATAACATTTTGAAAATAAAAACAGAAAAGCACCCTTAATCTGCCATGTTTACCAAATAACGTTCTTTATGTAAAACACTATGCTCACATTTGTTAAAAGGCTTTTATTCACTGCTTTTCTCCTTTAACCCTACTAACTGTTAACTTTAGAACTTTGGAACATCTCTCAAGGCTGGTCACCCTTCATCATCACCTGGACTTCAGCCAGGTGACTGGACCAGCAGGGACTCTGCATGCCAAGGCCTCGGCATTGCTGACAGCGTCTCCTACAATGTCTCCATCTCCATGGGGAAACAGAAGCCTTTTCCAGTGGGGACTTGGGCCCCTGTTCAGTCCCCAGCTTCCTAGACATGAGGAAAGTGCTGAACCAGTAGCAAATTCAGGATGCTCTGAGGGGAAGTGATGGCTTACTTTTTTGTTTTTTTCCTATTCCACTCTATTTTTTAGATGAGAAAACTGAGGTCCAGGCACAGGGAGAGGCCTGCCTGAGGCTACCTGCCTTGAATGACTCGTTCACACAGATGTCTCTGTCCCCAGCTCTTCCATGAAAGCCAATTCTGCCACTGGTCAGTATCTGCCTGGATTTAGACCTCCAATGTCCCCAACTCAGGACAGATAATTTTTCTTCCTGGGGAACAGGTCCCAAGGCCCCTGACTTAGCATATTAAATGCCTATAAAATATCAAAACCAAATAGAGGGGCTGGGATGTAGCTCAGTGGTTCACTACTTGCTAATATGCTCAAGGCCCTGGGTTTGATCCCTAGCACTGCAACAAACAAAAAATAAACAGAAGGAGATGGCCCAGCAGGGCTTTGGCCCAGCAGGGCTTCGACCCAGGGAAAACCAAACTCCCAAACTGTTGGGAGACAGAGGGAAAGGAAAAACACAGGGAAAAGCTGAGCCACAAACTGAACAGCCCCTTCTGGCCTGCTGAGAGTTTCCTTTCAAAGCTCCCTCCTGTAAGCTTCTCCTTAAACCCCTTGGCTGGAAGTAAAGCAGGGCTAGAATGCTTCCCACCAGGGTTCAGATGGCAAATGTGAGCCCCAGAGAGGCCAGAGTAGATAAGCTGGAACCAGAACCAGGCCCCAACCAGGCCTGTCCCATTGCCATTTACCCTGGTGCAGACCAGAGAGTTTCTAGTTCACCCAGCCTCCATCCTGGGTACTTGTCCCCCTAGATCCCACTTCACAAGCGTGAAAACCCTGGGCCCAGGCTTATCCATTCTCTTCAGCGAGCATTTCCTGAACTCAAGCTTGGTGCTAGCACTGGGCGATGTCCTGGGGTGAATGCCCTGGTGAGGATGTGTGCCTCCCATTGCTAGATGGAAAGACAGCAGAAGAAGGAATTACCAGGGAATGAGAAGGGGTGTGAAAGAAGCTGCTGGAATTTTAGGAGTTTAAAACAGAGTGATCTAAAAGATACCCAGGGAAGGCTTTGTTGAGTTAGTGATGCTAAAGCTCACCCTGAACAATCAGCAGGGCTGGCATCAGGGTGAAGGGCAGCAGGGTAAAGGCTGGCACCGCTGAAAGAGGTAGCAGGTGCAAAGGTCTGGAGGAACAGCAAGTCCAGGCTCCAGCAAGGGCTAGATGACTCAGGGCATGGGGGAGAGAGTAGGAAAGGGGGTGGGAACTGTGATGCAGCTCGCTGACCAGCTAGTCACCCCTCCTAGGTTGAGGGCACCAGCAATGGGGTGGGTCTTGCCCTCCCCATCCAGGGGGGACCAGAGCCAATATGCCTACCTTGTTGAGCCGCTGGATCTCCTTTTCCTGGTACTCTCGCTCGCTGCCGCGTGAGCGGGCTCAGCTGATCTTGCAGGTACTTGACCTTCTGACGCAGCTCCTTGGCCTCTGCTGTCAGCTGCTCCTTGTTGTTCTGCAGGGAGCAGGGGGTTGGTAAGCAGGGAGCCTCTCCAGGAGGCCTTGACCCCCTGTCCTGCCTTCCCCAGCCCTCCCTCATGCACACCTCCTCTCTCTCTCTCAGCCACCCTCTCCCATTGCTCACGAGTAAGACACCTGGTAAAAATATGGTGATGCCCACACAATCTTGCCCTTAAGGAAGAGATGCTTGGTGGAGTGAAAGTCCCTAAGTTCTGACACCATCAACTCCATCAACCATCAGAGATCCTGGACACTGTACTAGCCCTTTTGTTTGAGCTTACTTAAATGCCAAGGGTAAAAGGGTTCTTAACATGAGTCACAGAGGGACCTTGGGAGAGCTATGCCTGAAATGGAGTGTATAACTGTCTGCGTGCAAATTTCTAGGGAGAAAACCAGGTTCTACCAGATTCACACAGGGGTCTTCTATGATCCATGGGGAGTGAGGAACTATCAACAACTTCTAAAGAAGCTTTCAGCTTGTATAGTCTCTTAGTTTAAAGGACACATGATACTCAAGGACATAAATGGAGCACTCAGCAGGTGTTCTTCTAGAGAGAAACACACAGGCAGTATGGAGTTAAAAGAAAGATCATTACATCTGAGAAGAAACCAGGGAAGGTGTCAAGGTGAGGGATCTCTGTCATAGACACTAGGAAACCCAGCAAGTATGGCCACTACAGAGAGCATAAAGTCCCAGGTCCCATAGTCAATGGGAAATGAATGTCCAGAGAGGGGAGGTGACTTACTTAAGGCCATAGCATTCTGGGCTAGAACCCAGGTGTCCACTGCTCTTTCTCCTTTTGGTCAAAGGAAGTGTTTAAAATAGTGCACAGCACCACACTACAGTGGGAAGACCAGGCACACCCCAAATAAACTGCAATTCTATGTGTACAAATGTGACAAAAAGTCTGGAAATAGATGTACCACAATGGTACCAGGGGTTACCACTAGGGAAGGCCCAGAATTGGGGTAGAAAGTACTCCAGAAAACTTTCCCTTTATTTGTAGTGAGTTAACATTCTACAATGGTGCATTCATAGCACGAAGATTAGGAGGCAGACCACAGGGTACATATTCATCCAGCCCTGTGTGACCTTTACTTGATATTCCATGAACTAGTAGGTGATTCAGAGATGGCTTGGTCAAAACACGTGGCAGCTGCCCTGGACTCTCTACTTAAGAGGCTCTAGAGTGAAGCATGGCCTCTAGTGCCAAGTGCTTAGTTACAGGGCCACACTCTGGAAACATTCTACTGTCAGATTCTGGGGGTTTCTCTCACATACTACAGTGAGGGGGCCATGAGCCAGGACACCTGGCTGTGAGTCACAGGATGTGACTATGCAGTCATGAGAAAATCCAGGTGGTGTCCTCCCTAACTAAATCTTCAAGGTAGGCCTGACACTGTGGCTCAGTGGTAGAGCACTCTCCTAGCATGTGCGCGGCCCAGGTTCGATCCTCAGCACCACGAAAAAATTAAAAAACGCACTGTGTACAACTAAAGCAAATAAATAAATGTTTAAAAAAAAATCTTCAAGGTAAGGCAGGGGTGGTCACAGATGCAGCTGGCTGCCCAGATAAGCCTCCTGGGTGCCACGTGTTCATGGAAGAAACTCTTGAAATGCAATTCATGTTTAAAATGTCCTTTAAAAAATCTAGGTAAAGCTGGGTGTGGTGGCGCACGCCTGAAATCCCAGCACTTGGGAAGCTGAGGCAGGAGGATCGCAAGTTCAAAGCCAGCCTCAGCAATGGTGAGGCACTTAGCAACTCAATGAGACCCTGTCTCTAAATAAAATACAAAAAAGGGCTGGGGATGAGGCCCAGTGGTCGAGTGCCCCTGAGTTCAATCCCCAGTACAAAAAAAAAAAAAGAAATCTAGGCAAAGCTGGGTGTGGTGAATGCTTATAATACTCAGCGACTTGGGAGACTGAGGCAGTAAAATGGCAAATTCAAGGTCAGCCTCAGCACCTCAGTGAGGCCCTAAGCAATTTAGAGAGTCCCTGTCTCTAGATAAAAAATAAAAAGGGCTGGGGATGTAGCTCAGTGGTAAAATGCCCCTGGGTTTGATCTCCTGCACACACACAAAAAAAAGTCTAGGTAAAAGAAGCTCATGTCCAGTTCCCACAAAGGGGAAGACATGATGACATGAATAAAAGGATCTGGGAATCACATGGCTTTTCCTCCTGAAGGGCCCTGGATGGCATTAGTCACACATGCTATAGCAGATGCCATTTCTTCAAGGACCTGCTCCTGGTCCTCTAGACTGAATCTGGTCCCCATTCCCCATTATGTCCTCTCTCTTATTCCTGTAGTCCTTAATATATACTTTCACTCCAATTTGTAGTACTTAATATACTTTCACTCCAATTAGTTTTTCAGCATCTCTTCCCCAGTCAGGGCAGGGTTGGACAGTTCACACTGAATCTCTACCTCCAGCTCAGTGCCTGGGGCATGCTCTGGTGAAAACTGACTAGACAAATGAATAAATGAAGCTTTGTCTGTTATCCCCTCCCCTCAAAATCCTATCATTATGCTAAAGAGTTAGTAGAATGGCCCCTCCAAACTATCATTTTGTTTTCTTTACTGGGAATTAAACCTAGTAAAGGGTACTTTACCACTGATCTACACCCCTAACCATTTTTATTTTTTTTTTAGACTTTAAGACAAGGTTTCCCTAAGTTGCCCTAGATGGCCTTAAACTTGCAGGAAGAAGATGCCACATAGCTGGGATTACAGGAACATGCCACAGTGCCCAGCCTGGATCACTTTCATATCATGTGCTTCCCTCTGTAATTTCTATTTCTTACAGAAATCTGTCTATAAGATTTTTTTGATAAGTTTTGAGAAAATAAAAAATAATTTATAAAGGAAGTACAGAGCAAATAATTTCTTCATATGTGACTCTCTAAATGGCTTTACCATAGAAATAAAATAGAATAAAAGAGGAAGTGCTTTTATAGGTCACCCTCTGCCATTCTCCTTTCTTTAATACCCCCCTGTCCATATATTCACACACACATATGCACTGCATATGTACATACATAGGCATGCTAAGTCACAAGGTCACTCTTGTGAATTTAGGGTTTAATCTTCTTCCTTTTCACAACAGTTTTTCTATACATGTTTATATGTCTAGATCAAGTTCATTTAAGAGAGCTTGAAATGTGAGGAGAATCTACAATAACTAATCACAATTTCTGAATTTTTAACTACTTGTGATACCTCATGGGAATTTTTTTCTCTTTGCACATTTTTTAATTGGTGCATTATAGTTGTAGATAATGATGAGATTTTTTGTTACGTATCTGTACATGCACACAATATAACAATATAATTTGGCCAATATCACTCCCCAGTACATCCCTCCTCCCTCCAGGCCTCCCACCGGCATGGCCCCTTCCTTTACTGATCTCCCTTTGATTTTTGTGAAGCCCCCTCCCCCATCTTTCTTTTCCATTTTCCTCTCTAGCTTCCACATATGAGAGAAACCAATATCAGTTTATAAGACTGTAATTGAACAAACCTCAAAACAAGAAAATTTGAAAAGCAATAGCTAATCTAATCGTTTTCATTTTCAAAGGGAAACTGAGGCACAGGGAAGGAAAATGCCCCTGCCCTTGGTCACACAGCTCTTGAGCACTTGAGCTAGAACCCGGGCCTCCTGACACCACCCCTGGCTCACTGACTCCATGGACTGGTGGCTAAAAGGGAGGGGAGTGCTGAAACCACAGGGCACAGGGGTCACACTTGCCTCCTCCATTTCAATCTTGGACTTGGCCAGCAGGAGCTTGCGGTCAAAGTCTCGCTGCTTCTGCTCCCGCTCAGCTTCTAGGTCAGTCACCTGCTTCTGCAGGTCTGCCAGCTTCTGGCGCAGCTCAATGATCTGGGTTCAGAGGCAGAGAAAGGGACTGCATGAGGGCAGGGGTATGGGATGTGCCTGGGACATGGGCAGGGCTTGGTTTCTATGTAGCCTCTGACACTGCCACCCAGCTTCTCCTATGGACCATCCTGGGGCTCAGCGTGGCCTCCCCCCAAGGCTCAAAACTGTTGAGAAGGAAGCAGCAAGATGAAGACTAAGCATACCCTGAGAGCACAGCCAAGAACCCCTACCCCTTACCTTCTGCTCGTACTGCTGCTTCATGGACCGGAAATGCTGGTCCCATTGCTTGTTCACTTCCAGCAGCTGTGGGGAGAGACGGGGTTAGAAGCAAAGAAGGAACACAAAGCACCAACTCTCCACATCTTAGTCAACACTAAGGAAAACAGTAATCATTTTGGTGTAGGATCATGAAGCATGCACCTTTTCAGAGGGCAATTTAGATTATGTATTAAAATTTAATGTTTTTATTATCTTGAACCCAATATTTCCACTATGAAAAATTTAACCAACAGAAACACTTACATGAGTGTGCAAATATATATATAAACTGATCATCTTAGCCATGTTTATATTACAAAAAATATCCAAAGGCCAACATTTGTGCAAAGGTAGGTTAAGTATATTATAATGTAAAAATATAATGCAGGTATTCAGAAAATAAGGCATCTACTACATCTTCTTAGTTCAAAGATAATATTTATTATAGGCCAGACTCTTCATGTAACTAATAGGCCAGACTCTTGATGTAACAATTCCTCAACTCTATATCATTAAATAAATAAAACAATGGGAAAAGGTATCCCAATTTCAGAAACATTACATATGATAAAAATATTTAGAGGGGCTGGGGCTGTGGCTCAGCGGTAGCACACTTGCCTGGCATGTGTGAGGCACTGGGTTTGATTCTCAGCACCACATATAAAATAAATACAATAAAGATCTATTAACAACAACAACAACAACAACAACAAAAATTTAGAACAGAAGGAATATGGCATATATAGATAGTAGCAGGTTCCCTCAAAGATAGCTGATTTTAAAAGAAAAAAGAGTAATTTATAAAGTAGTTTGTATCATTTTATTTTTATGTATTAAAAAACTGAGAAATATGTAATAAACTGGTAGTAGTTGCTGTTATCTCTAGGAGATGATATTCTCAAATTTTTTAAAATAATAAGCACTGCATTACTTTTGAAATCTTTTCTAACGGTAACCTAAAATTAATATGCATGTAACAAACTTTTTTTTTAGGTGTGAAGGAGGACAGAGGGGCAGAGGCTCAGGTTCTGGGAAAGGACCTGAGCAGTGAGGAGGAAAGGAGCCTAGGGAGGAAGGACAGTACCAAGGCCCACTAAAAAGGAACTGGGCTTTTACCTAGGCCTGGAAAGACCACACTGTATGGGGGAGGCAGGTGGAAGAGGAAGATGCATGAGATACCAGGGGAGAGCCTGAACTTCTGGAGACTCTGGGCCAGTGGGTAGTTGTGCTACAGGAGGGCACAGGGCCCTCCTTCACGTCAGTCCCTTCCTGAGCTGCAGGTGCAGACAGAGGAGATCCCTATCCCTGATGCTGAAACTCACCTGAGCTATCACCTGTTCCCACCATCCATTGTGTACTTTGGGAGCCTTCTTAAACCCTTCCATTGTCCCCAATGATTTCAGGCTGTGCCACAAATGCCATCTCCTCAGAGTGACCCCTGCGGGTCATTCAAGAGAGAACAGCAGACCTCTCCCTTGGGTGTATGGTTCAATGGTTACCGTGGCAACTCCCTATGGTAACTTGGGACCAACTGGAACCTAGAGGCCAGGCAAGGCCTTTATCCTGCTGGTCCCAGGAGGGAAGAAGAAGGGTCTTTCCTGACTACACCTCCAGTCACTTACCTCCATGCGCTGCTGCTCCAGCATCTTCACTTTCTTCTCGGCTGCACCCAAGGCCCCCAACTCTGGGACCTTACCTGCCATTACACTAGCCTAGGGAGAAACACAGAGGGTCTTTACCAAAGCCTTGAATAAAAATCATCTCACCCATATATCTCTACGGCTCTAGCCCTCCCACATTCTACTTCTCCACTCCTCCCACCCACCCAAACCCCGATGACCATCCCAGCCATGACTCCCTCTTCTGGAAGTCCATGATGAGACTCAGACGCTGCCCCCTCCCCACAGCTGCCTTCCCTGCTTAAGCTGGATCTCTCCCTTCCGCCTATACACATGTGGGCCCAAATACTCTGGCCTGGAAGGCAAGAGTTACATTTTGTTAAGGAATTATGAAACTTTAATAAAAATTAAAGATTTATAAAATATTTTAAAAAATTTTTCAGTTGGGCGCGGTGGCGCACGCCTGTAATCCCAGCACTTGGGAGTCTGAGGCAGGAGGATCACAAGTTCAAAGCCAGTCTTAGCAATGGCGAGGCACTTAGCAACTCAGTGAGACCCTGTCTCTAATAAAGTACAAAAAAGGGGCTGGGAATGTAGCCCAGTGGTTGAGTGCCCCTGAGTTCAATCCCCAGTTCAAAAAAAATTTTTTTTTCAAATAAAACAAAAGTGTGTGTATATGCATGATGTGTATTTCCTAGCTCTGTCCTCTGGAAGGCCTAAAACTGAGACACCATAGCAGTAAGCACAACTAGTGCCCACATCTTAGTTTCTAAATACCATTTTCCAGTAAAAAGAATCAGGGGTCCTTAGAGAAGTGAATTTCAGAGCAGAGGCGGGGGAAACATAAACTGAATTTGGAGCATCATATAGTGCCAGAAAGTAAGGGAGTACTCATAATAATAATAAAAACAACAACCATAATAACTAATAATAATAGAGACATGAGCTGGGATTGTGGCTCAGTGGTAGAGTGCTTGCCTAGCACGTGTGAGGCCCTGGGTTTGATCCTCAGCACCACATATAAATAAATAAATAAATAATAAAAGTCCACTGACGACTAAAAAATATTAAAAAAAATAGAGGTGGGGGGGCTGGGGTTGTGGCTCAGTGGTAGAGCACTTGCCTAGCATGTGTGAGGCACTGGGTTTGATCCTCAGCACCACATATAAGTAAATGAATAAAATAAAGGTCCATCAACAACAAAAAATTAAGAAAAAAAAATAGAGGCATGTCAAATGGTCACAGGAAACAACTTGAAAGAGCTTCCCAAGCCAAAATTTAACAATTTGTACAGCTAAATCAAAATAGTATTGGATTACAAACCAAGGTACAAAACAAATATCCTTGAGTCCATACTGATAGCAAGAAATAGCTGGACAAATAAATAAATAGGGGAGAAGGGATAACTCTTTTTTTGTGTAAGAGAATTTCAATTAATAAATATGGAAAGAATGAGAGAAATAAAGTCATCATTAAAATACTACAGTAGCCAGGCGTGGTGGTGCATGCCTGTAATTCCAGCACTTGGGAGGCTGAGGCAGGAGGATCACGAGTTCAAAGCCAGCCTCAGCAAAGGCAAGGCACTTAGCAACTCAGTGAGACCCTGTCTCTAATAAAATACAAAAAAGGGCTGGGGATGTGGCTCAGTGGTTGAGTGCCCCTGAGTTCCATCCCTGGTACAAAAAAAAAAAAAAAAAAAAAAAAAAAAAAAAAAAAAACCCAAAAAACAAAACAAAACAAAACAAACTACAGTAATGATCAGGCATGGTAGTGCACACCTATAATTCCAGTGGCTCAGGAGGCTGAGGTAAGAGGATCACAAATTCCAAGTGAGCTTCAGCAATTCAGCTAGACCCTAAGCAACTTAGCGAGATCCTGTCTCTAAATAAAATATAAAAAGGGCTGAGGATGTGGCTCAGTAGTTAAGCACCCCCTGGGTTCAATCTCTGACGGAAAAAAAAAAAAAAAAAAAAAAGCTACAGTAATAAATACCGCAGGTGAGATCCACCGGTGAGTACCTCACATGTCAGGCAAGTGCTAATGAGTAAAGTTAAGGAGAAACAGGGTGTTTGCATAGTCTCAAAGTTTGTCCTCAAAAATAGTTGTTAATTACAACTATTAGCCTACCTCACAGAGGGTCACTTTTATTGTGGTGCAACTTGACAATAGCACCTTTGCCAAGTGTCAAGGTTAGCAGTAGTAACATATACTGACATCATAAACTCCTGAGATGAGGTACTATGAAGGGGCCAGCAAACATCACTTGTGTACTTAGAATGTCACTTCTGTGAGACTCTTGCCAAAATCTGTAATTGCAATCTAATATTTGGAAAACATCAGGTAAACCCAAATTGAGGATCATTCTACAAAAAAAGCAGCCAGAATAGCTCAAAAGTGTCAAGGGCATGAAAAATGAGGAACAGATGAGAACTGTTACAAACTGGAGGAGATCAAGGAGATAGGGCTCCTTCACACCCTCCTGACAACTTAATGCAATGTGGGATCCTGGATTAAATCCCAGAACAAATCACGACATGAGTGAAAGACTAGTGATATCTGAATAAAGTCTGCAGTGTAGTTAATAGCATGATACTGTGGTTCATTCCTAGTTTTGATAACTAAACCATGGTTATTTAAGATGTTAACGTTAGGGAAAGCTAGAGGAAGGGGATGTGAGAATTGAACTCTGGACTATTTTATTTTCTGTTTATTTGTTTGTATAAAGTTATCTCAAAATGAAAAGTTTTAAAATAAAAATAAGTAAATAAAAAGTGTTAGGTGAACCCAAAGAACAATGAGTACAGAACTTGAGCACTGGCTCTATCTCCGAGCCCTTCTGTGAGGTAGGCTAAGACCTAGTCCTCTCGCCCTTAATATGAGAAGATTAACAGGCCCCATGTGGACCTCTGATGTTTGAGTCCACCCTCTGACTTCAATTTGTCCTGGAATCATATTCTATTTTTATATTCTCTTTATTCCCTGCCTTCCAGTTCACCTCCATGCTTTCCTAGGCTTGGGGTGGGGTGTGGATGTAGAACTTGTGAGGTTCAAGTGCCCCCTACAGGCTAAGGCCTGTAAGAACACTATGGCAGCAGAAGCGAGGCAGGGAGAAGGGAGCTCTGCAGGTAAAGTCACTACCTCCTTTGAGAAGTGGGAAACAGGCCTCCCTCTTGAAGCTTGCTGTCTCCTGGAAGGGAGCTGTGTTTATGTGCCAAGGTTGATGACTACTGGGAAAGAAGGAAGCGGGAGAATGCCGGGCTCCTGGAGGGCATGCCCTGAACCTCTACGGAGAGAGGAATCCATGTAGAAGAGTAAGAAAGAACTGTAGGGTTAGCAGACCTGGCTGCTGGCACCAAATGTGCCATTAAAAGAAATAGCTAAGCTGGGTGCGGTGGCGCATGCCTGTAATCCCAGCACTTTGGGAGGCTGAGGCACTTAGCAACTCAGTGAGACCCTGTCTCTAAATAAAATACAAAAAAAAGGGCTGGGGATGTGGCCCAGTGGTCAAGTGCCCCCGAGTTCAATTCCTGTTACCAAAAAAAAAAAAAAAAAAAAAAAAAGCAATAGCTAATGCTTACCATTTACTCCAATAAACCACCTCACGTCCACTTGCATCACTAAATCTTCCCAACAATCCCTTATGAGAGGTATTACATCTCCATTTTACAGAGACCCAGAGACTATATGTAACTTGACCAGGGTCACAGTGCTGGTTTGGGGTGGAGCCAGTATTCCACCCATATGCAGTGCCAGGGCACAGGCTTCACACCTCCCTGGAACACATGCCTCTCCTGGGACCAGAGACCCTGGGTGTGTGGGCAAGTCGCTTCCTCTTTCTGACAGGCCCTAAGAGCCTCTGGCCTTTCAAGTAAGATAAGATGATACAAAAGGCTTTGGAAAAGCAAAAAGGCCAGCCTACAGAATCCCATACCTGAGGTGACTCAGCACCTAGGAGAGATCAGGAGAATTCACAAGCCAGTTCCTCAAGAGGGCAGTCAAGGCAGGAGTTGGGCAAATGAAACAAGAGAAGGGCTTCATGGGCTGGGATTCAGATGGCCAGGAGTGAGCAGACCTTGGCCATTCTGCAATGGGTTTCCCTGGCCATGCCCTCGTCTGCCTGACAGCAGGTGACGCAGGAATCTGGACTGCACGATGGCACATGACCTCTTCAAACCTCTTGCCACAGCTGTAAAGTAGAAGAGTCCCAGCCCTGCCTACCTCAGTGTACAGAGGAGGCCCAAATGGGATAATGGATCTGAAAGTCCTGGGTAAACTCTATACTGCCACATAGTAATGAAAAATTAAATTATTAAGGTAATTACTACTATTTCATAGGAGTAGGGTTTGTGAAAGACATTTAGTTACTATGTAGCTGTTAAACCCCATTTAAGGGAAAGATCGCATTGATAAAGAGTTGGGACTCAAGGCATGGCGAAGACTGGGCAAGGGGCTCTTGGGACCTGGCTCTGAGCCAAGGTTAGAAGTGGAGACAGGAGGAGGAGTGGTCCAGCTCTGTGGCATTATCAGACCACACCAGTGGCCAGCACCTTTTTCTCTCCATTTTAGAGGCTTCAGTAGTATAATCACAGGAGCTCAGCAGAATACCCAGAGGAGCTTGCTCAACCCAGTGCCCTAATTCTGCCTGGAATACAGGTATGTTAAATTGACTTTTGGGAGCTGCCCTTTAAGAAAGATCTTGACAAACTAGAGTTGTTTAAGGAATAGTGCCCAGACTAAGTCAAACACTCAGTGCCACCTTCTATAAGCAATGGCCAAAGGCACTGCAGCTATTTAGCCAGGAAAGAAGGCCTGTCAGGGCCACAGAGCTATTCAATGCCAGCAGTTCTTAGCTTGTATTCCAGGAAGTGGGACATTCTGTGGGGATGAAAGCAGAATAAAACCTGAGGAGTGGAAGCTCCAGGGAGGCTGATGTCAGGTCAAGCTATGGAACTGCCATCTACCAACTAGAACTTTCTCCAGTGGAACTGTGTGCAGGAGGCAGTGAACTCACTATCACTGGAGGCAGTGAAGGGATGTGGGATACCAGCAAATGAGGCTGCTGTCGAATTTCTGACCACATACCTGCTGTTGTCCAGCCATACCCTTCTTGCTGTTACCCTCCAACTTTGGTGAGCCTGGCTGACCACAGGCACCCTCTTTGTTGCTGCTGTTCATCAACAACTTCTTAAGCTCCATATTTTCTTCCCTGGATTGGAGGCAAACAGAGAAGTCACAACAGCAGCCCTAGGTTAAGGAGTTAATAGGGCTTCTGACTTACTATCACTTGAGTGGCAGAGGTGTCCTGGGAAGCACAACAAGACCCTGAAACATACTTAAAGGAAAACCCTGAGGGGCATCAGTAAGCCACACTGCTGGCAGCCTGTGGGCTTTCCTAGAAGTCTCTGGTCCTCAACAGCGGGGTTTCCCTAATTCTGGCATGACTATATACATGAGCTCTTCAGAATGCATGCAAACACTGCATAACCTGGGTCATATTCTAGTGAGAAAGCTCCACCTTCTCCAGTTATTTTCCCTATGTCTTGTGTAGAGCAGGAGAAATCCTGACTGGTCCTGTGCACCTCATCAACATGTGCTAATATCCCGTATTAATGTAGAAAGAGAGCAGGATGTGGGGACTCAGAGCCTTTGGTGGGAATGGTATTTAGCTATCACCTATTAACATTTTTTTCATTTTCACTGGATTTATTTTTAGAGCTATATTCTATTTAGTGTAGGTAAGACTGCTTTCCATATTTGCAATACTGGGGATTGAACCTAGGGCCTTGCACATGCTAGGCAAGTGCTTTACCACTGAGCTACATTGCTTGTGTTTTTAATTTTCATCTTGAAATAGGGTCTTGCTAAGTTGCTGAGGCTGGCCTAGAACGTGTGATTCTCCTGCTTCAGTGTAAGCTGCCTGGTACCAAAAACCGGGAAGAAAACTCTCGGAGGCAGAGTAAAGCTTTTACTACTTTTACTTCTACTTTCTTAGAGAGCGCTTAGAGAGGGAAAGAAAGATTTTTAGAGAGAAAGATTAAAGAGAGCTTTTCTTCTTGTCTTCTTAGCTTAGAGTCTTAGAGAGAAAGAAAGATAGAGCTTCTTGTCTTCTTAGCTTAGAGTCTTAGCTTAGAGTCTTAGAGAGAAAGAAAGATAGAGCTTAGCTTAGAGAAAGATTAGAGCTTCTTTCTTCTTGCTTCTTTCTTCCTTCTTCTTTCTTCTGTCTTCTGTCTTCCTCAGGAGCCTCGGCCTAACTCTGACCAGTCATTACTTCTTCTATCTGGTTTCTCTTCTGTCTTCTATCTGGTTTCTCTTCTGTAACCGCTCTGCCTACGTTCTGGCCGCTCTGATTCTTCTGACCGACCGAGTGACTGCCCGACTGACTGAATTCTCCGTTCTCCTAACTCGGACCGCTTTCACCTGGTTATATACCTTCAGCTTTGCGGGTGCCTACAGGTGCGTCACATACATATCAGGTGGAACTTATGGCTTCCAGCTAGCTGCAACAGCCCTTCCTAATTAGGGCTCCTTCATATTCCTCCCCTTTAGTTTTAAAAAGGTGCTTTAATTCTATTTTCTCTATTTTCTTTTATTCCCTACCTAGCTTTTCACCTTTTGTTTTTAAAAGGGTGGATATTTGAGCCCTTTTTGAGAAGGTGCTGCGGCTTTAAGGAAGCCTACTGCTGAGGAGCAGCTAACGCACTTAGTTAAGCACAATTGCATAAGCGGCTTTGACTTTTTTTTTTTTTTTTCTTGTCTCTTTATTTTTATGGCTTTTTTCTTTATGGCTTTCTCTATTTTCTTTTAAGCTCATGGCTTTTTTCTTTATGGCTTTTTGCTAAAGCTCAAGGCTTTATCTCTGTATGGCTTTTCTGGCTTCTTTATTTTTTATGGCTTTTGGCCGGCTCGCTTCGGCTTTTCGCTGGCTACTCTGCTTCGGCTTTTGGCCGGCTACTCTGCTTCTTAACTGGCCTCAACTGAGTCAGAGGCTATGCTCTCTTGTTTTCTACTCTTTTTGCTGGTCTCAACTGAGTTTGAGGCTATGCTTTTTCTTTGCTCTCCTCACTATCTTAGCTTCTTGTTCTTATGTTTTATCTTTTCTTCTCTGCCTGCCGAGCCCCGGACGGACCACCATTTGTAAGCTACCTGGTACTGAAAACCGGGAGAAAACTCGGAGGCAGAGTATAGCTTTTACTACTTTTACTTCTACTTTCTTAGAGCTTAGAGAGGGAAAGAAAGATTTTTAGAGAGAAAGATTAAAGCGAGCTTTTCTTCTTGTCTTCTTAGCTTGGAGTCTTAGAGAGAAAGAAAGATAGAACTTCTTCTTAGCTTGGAGTCTTAGAGAGAAAGAAAGATAGAGCTTAGCTTAGAGAAAGACTAGAGCTTCTTTCTTCTCTCTTCTTTCTTCCTTCTTCTTTCTTCTGTCTTCTGTCTTCTGTCTTCCTTGGGAGCCTCGGCCTAACTCTGACCAGCAATTACTTCTTCTATCTGGTTTCTCTTCTGTAACCGCTCTGCCTACGTTCTGGCCGCTCTGATTCTTCTGACCGACCGAGTGACTGCCCGACTGACTGAATTCTCCGTTCTCCTAACTCGGACCGCTTTCACCCGGTTATATATCTTCAGCTTTGCGGGTGCCTACAGGTGCGTCACATACATATCAGGTGGAACTTATGGCTTCCAGCTAGCTACAACAGCCCTTCCTAATTAGGGCTCCTTCACTTCAGTTTCCTAAGAGGCTGGGATTATAGGCATTGGCCAATGTTGTTCAGCTTGTACTTTTGCCTTCTAATACATGAGTCCTCCTCCAGTCTGGGTTTTTGGATTCATGGATGGAGTCAGCATGGCAAAAAAAGCCCAACTACTTGTTCAAAAAAGTTAATAAAGATAAGCTCATTCAAAATGGCACAACATCATTGTGGTATACTGAAGAAGTTATTACCTTCTATTGACTAATAAAGGGATGGTCGGTGGTGGGGAGACAGCGACAAGCCTTGGCTTGCTGACACAGACCTCCCCTGCATGTACTGAGCCCAGCTGGTACTCAGTGGAATTCAGCACTCACATTACCCAGGACCACAGTGTTGGCAAGAATTGTGGCCACCCTAGTGAATGCACAAGGAGACCCAGGTTCTTATTGTGAGACCTGAAGCAAGTCCATTGCTTCTCTCTAGGCCTCAGTCTTTCCTCACACAATGATGGGCTTGGCCTACATGATTGCAAAGAGCTTTTTTGCACTCGTAACAGTCAAGGACAGTGTTTGTGTGGGTGTGATCCTGGGCCCACCTTACATCATGGTCAGACAGAGCCTTGGTGAAATGCAGACTCCTATGTTTTACCTGAGACTGGCCAGCTCTGTCTTGCAGAGGAGAGAGTGGTTGGAGTATAAATTTGTAATGTCCCTGACCCTCAGTTCAGATTAGATCTGAGTGGTGCAGGATGGCGACCAGCAGGGGGCAGCCAAGTCCTGAGCCCTCCTCCACACAGCATGCTAGACAACCAACAGGCTAAGGAGGCAAGTTCCCAAGGCAGAAGGACAATTTGTACCAACCTTCTGCATTTCTCAAGGTACTCTATACACAGACACTTCCCAAAGTATGAGAAGAGCCAGAGAGAAATACCAAGGGGGCCAAGACATTTGGCATCTAAACAGGCCTCCAGAATGCTGAGTCCTCATCCCAGAAATCAGTGCTGTGCATCACCCCCATTCCTTCCACCCATCCCTTACTCCTCACCCCTTGTCTGGGAGGCCTGGGCTTACCTTAGCCTCTCAGCAGCCTGATCCCGCTGTTCCAGGCCCTTGTCCAGCTTGGCTTTCAGGGCCTCATTCTCCTTCCGAAGCTGTTCACACAGGGTCTGCGGGGCAGACAGGTGGGCAAGGGCAGGTAAGGAGAGGGTACATTCCAAGTGCAGGTTCATACCTGGGGACCGGGGAGTGGCTGCAGCTGCCCAGGTCCCAGCACCTTACCCTCTCTGGTCTCACCCAGACACTTTCGCACCAGCTAGGAGCCAGGCCAGCTGGCCCACTCAGGCTCCTCTATGCATCCTCTCTCCCTCAGGAGCAGGCTGTGAGGACACCTGACCAAGAATCAGTCACAGGCCTCTCATCCTCTCCCCCCACTCCCCATCAGAGAGCTCCATCCCCTCTTCCTTCACCAATGTTGCTACTGCCCAGAACATTCTTCCCCACCAGCTCTCCCCCCGACAAATTCTCTTCCTTTGAGACATAGTTTAAATGCCATCTCCTCAGAGAAAAGTGGCTACATCTAGCTAAGTCAGGTTACCTTTGCTGTCCTCGCTTGTAGGCCCTGCTCTTGTCCCTTCTTATCCTTATGACAAATAAAGCTGAATAACCATGTCACTGCTTCCTTAATATCCATCTCCCTCACCACCCACTAGCCTGCACTCCCAGAAGGCTGGGACCCCTCCCACTCTTGTGCTCACTGCCAGATCCCCAGCTCAAACTGTGTTGAAGTAACACATGATGGAGTGGTTGAATAAACCAAAGAATGAAAAGAAAACAGGCGAGCCCCTGGAGGCCTATGAGGTGTGTCAATTTTCAGGTAAGAGGCTTCCAGCATGGCCAAAGGCAGCCAGGAGACAAGGCAGTGGTCAAGCCTCATGCCATGGCTCACGCTTCATTTCTGAGATTTGTCCCCTCCTCTAAAACTGCTCCTTCTCTGCCTCCTTCTAGGGTTGCTGTGAGGGATGAGTAAGACTGAGTGCAAGAGTCCTGGGAATGGTCTGTCACCTGATGACAGGGGAGGACTGTGTTGGGAGCCAGGCAAGGTGGTGGGTGGCCAGGCTCAGGGCCTTCCAGGTGAGTTGGGGAGGGACAGGTGCTCCCAGTAGTGCTCAAACAGTGTCAGATGGAGTTGCCCAATCTTTCAAACAAATATTCATTGAGCACCTACTGCATGTCAGCTATGTGGCTAGGTGCTTGTCTATGCAGTACCTCATAGGTGCCTCACAACTTTGCCAGAGGTAAGTAATTCACCTCTATGTTAAAGAGGGCAACTTTCTGCTGTTAAGAATCACCACTGGAGCCAGGCACTGTGGTGCACGCCTGTAATTCCAGCAACTTGGGAGGCTGAAGCATGAGGATCACAAGTTCGAAGCTAGCCCCAGCAACTTAGTGAGGCCCTAAGCAACTTAGCAAGACCCTGTCTCAAATAAAAAATAAAGAGTTGGGGATGTGGATCAATGATACTGTGCCCCCAGACTCAATCCCTAGTAGCAAATAAGTAAGTAAATAAACAAATAAATAAATCACCACTGGAAGCCAGGTACTGTGGCACAAGCCTGTAATCCCAGCTAGCTGGGACGTTGAGGCAGGAGGAGAATGGAAATTTTGAGGCCCACCTAAGAAATTCAGCTAGACCCCTAAGTAACTTAGTGAGACCCTGACTCAAAATAAAATAATAAAAAGGACTGGGGATGTGGCTCAGTGGTAAAGTGCCCCTGGGTTCGATCCCTGGTACCAAAAAAGGAAAAAAAAAATCACCACTGCGATTACGCTCCATCTGGCACACCCTAACCTGGCACCTCTTTCCTCGGTGCTGAAAGAGCAGAGAAGGGAGCGCTGGAGCCCAAGGAGAGAGCTGGGGAGTTGGCTGGGGCAGGGACTGTGGTTCTCTAGACATTTTCCAGCTGCTCCCTTCCATTCCCAGACTGGGGACAGGGTGTAATACCTTTCCCGCATCAGGGGTTAACAAGGATGCTTTGTATTATTCTCTGATGGGGCACCCCTGTGGCCTGGGACTCTTAAGAAACTATGCGGAGCAGAAACAAACCCCTGCCACCCAGAACAGGAGGGAAAACTTCTGTCATATCTGGGGAGATTCCAGAGTCGTTCACTTCCTTTCTGACTAATGCAGGAGAGTCCTGGAAGGTCTGAATGGAGGAGAAAGCCTTGCACTGGAGGGTGGCTGAACAATGTGGGTGAGAGGAAACAAGAACAGTTGTCACAGGCTCCCCCAATGCCTTAGCAGAGAATCCTGTGACATATCTGGCCTTGAATGTTTGTTGAATAACCAAGAAACAAATCAACAACTACATTGGGAGGAACCAAATTAATCTGTCTCCGCCCACAGGCTATGTAAATATAAGGGAGGCCATGGCCCTGGGCGGGGCCTCCAGAGAACAGAATGTCCTGCTCCTGATCACTAAGGAAAGGCCATAAAGAGACCTCACCTGCTGCCCTGCCCTTCCAGGACAGAGGCTGTTACTTGGAGTCTCTGGTAAATGTCCTGGACACAAAATGGCCCAGGATAGGATCAGTAAATGTCACAAAGAGGATCACTTTCCATCACAGGGGCCAAGAGAATTCACCGGTGAGTTTATTTGTTCATTTTGTCCACTCTTTCGCTCACTCATTTATTCACCAAATGTGCTAAGTGTCAAGTACTGGGATACAATGGTGAATATGATAGCTAAGGTACCTGCCACCCACATGAAGCTCATGTTCTAGCAGAGAGAACCAAAGAAAAAAGATAAAGATGAGCCAGGTGCAGTGGCGCATGCCTGTAATCCCAATGGCTCTGGAGGCTAAGGCAGGAGGATGGAGAGTTCAAAGCCAGCCTCTCAGCAACGGCAAGGTGCTAAGCAACTCAGTGAGACCCTGTCTCTAAATAAAATACAAAATAGGGCTGGGGATGTGGCCCAGTGGTTGAGTGCCTCTGTGTTCAATCCCCAGTGCCAAAAAAAAAAATCAAGATCAAACAACCTAATAAAAAATATTGCAAAGTATGATAACAGCTAAAAAGGAAACAAACAGGAGCCCTGATATAAAAAATAACAGAGGTTCGGTGGGAACCCTTTTAGGAGGCCCAGAATCTATCACCATTTGAGCTGAAATGTGGATGCTCAAAGTGATCTCAGCACACACGCTGCAGCAGGTTCGCGTTCCAGGGCTTGGCTTACATATTTCAAAGCATTGGTGGCACTGGAAAGAGCTCCCCTCCTTCAGTCTGGCCCTGTACGTCCTGTGCAGCCCACTCCCATCACTTCTCCATCCTCGAGGTGGGAAGGTTGTCTTGTGTGTTCCTCAGACCCCCATCCCTCTCCTCATGCCACATCCTCAGTCTGGACACTCCTGCTCTTGTCAACCCAAGGGTTGCCCCAATCACACAAGGTGGACTCCCCCTTCTACCATCAACTGGGCACTTGAATCTCTGTTGACAGGAGCAAGATCAATGACTGGCACAGAGGGAGGTCTATAGGAGCAGAAGGGACCTCAATGGTTCTGTCACCACAGTGAAAGGTGCTCATGTTCTGAGCAGGTCCTCTAGGAGCCTCAGCTTCACTATCTTTGGGATGCTCCCACTTATAAATGGATCCTTCTCAGTCAGTCCAAAGCCCTCAAGGCTAAGATGACCATGATCAATGATCATCCAATCCTAACAAACCACTTTTCCAATACTTACTATTTTCTAGATTGTACTAGGTACTTCCTGTACATTGCCTCATTTACTATGGCAGTCCCAAGAGAGAAGCATTCCAAGCTCATGTTACTGACAGGGACAGTGGGGGATGGAGTGGATGAGTGACATGCCAAGCAATAAAGAAGCAAGGACTGGGCTGGGGTTGTGCCTCAGTGGTAGAGCGCTTGCCTAGCATCAATTCTCAGCACTGCATATAAATAAATTAAATAAAGGTCCATTGACAAAAAAGAAAAAGAAAAAAAAAGACGACGACAACGAAGCAGCAGCAGCAGCAGCAAGACCACCTAAGTCCCAGCCTAGCAAGGGAATATGACCCTACCACAGCACAGGGGAAGCTTTTTTTTTTTTTTTTTGTGGGCAGTGGTATGCTGGGGATTGTACCCGGGGATGTTCTATCACTGAGCCAAATCCCAAGATATTTTTATTTTTTTATTTTGAGACAGGGTCTCACTAAGTTGCTTAGAGCCTTGTTAAGGTGCCAAGATGGTTTTGAACTAGCGATCCTCCTGTCTTAGCCTCCCAAGTTGCTGAGATGACAGGCATGCACTACCACATCCCTTACAAGGAGGCTTTTTAATCAGGGAGGCAGGTTGGGATGGTGGTTAAGAACATGAACTTTGAAATATGACAGATCAAGGTTACAATTCCAGTTCTACCCTTTGGCAGATGGGTGACCTTGGGCAAAAAATATCATCTCTTGGGGCTGTTTAACAACCTGAAAAGTGGGGATAAGACTGCTCCTGCCTCAGGGGTCCTAACATAGGAGGAGCTCACCTCTGTTCCCTCCCTTCCTTCACTTGCATGTACAGAACAAAGGCAGGACCACACCCAGCCTGCCCCATTCACAGCCCATAGGGTATCCCCAACTTTGCAATTTGCATTGCCCCCCTCATATTTCCTCATTTCCTTCCTCTTCTTCATACCTTCCCATAACTCCCTTACTCCATTGCACCACCCAGAACAAAAAGAACCAAAGTCTGCTGAAACAGAGTTCCGCATGGTACCCCAGGGTCCCAGGAATGATGGGGAGGCAGTAGGGCAGGCAGTGCACCTGCCTACCCCAGGCAGCTCCCCATCACCTGCCTCACCTGCAGGATGGAGGTGCGCTGCTCGTTCTTATGCACCTTCGAGGCCAGCCGGTTGAACTCCAGGGCCATGCGGCCCAGGTGGGTGAAGAGCTGGCTGTGGTCGGGCTCCTCAGCACACACACTCAGGGTGGTCTCCAGCCGCTGCAGGTGTAGCATCAGGTTGCTGTCCTCATGGGGCAGGGGACCTAACTCCTGGTGGGGGGAGGGGATGTGAAGCATTCTTCATCCAGGCCTGAGCAGGCACTGCCAGCCCATTCTCCCACTGCTTCCCCATTCTTCATGACTCAGTTTCCCCCTGTGGCCCCAGCTCAGCCCATGGAAATTCTCCAGTTACACAGGTTCCCTGTCTGGGGCTGACTCACAGGGCAGGACCCAGGACTCTCAGGCCACTGGTTGGTTCAACAGCACAGGGCCACCTTCCGCCCATACTCTGAGCCTTGCTGAATGCCTGTGGGAAATCATGTTTCCCCTGGTCTCAGCACCCTCATCTACTGAATGTACACAGCCCTGCCCTCCCTCCTTCCTCACAGGCTTCTGATAAGGAGGAATTAATGCACGAGTGTGGCAGTCCCAGAGAAGGGGTATCGCTCTATATACTGCTTCCTTAGCTCAGGGAGACCAGAGAGCCATGACTCATGTATGTCTTCAGGGGAATGTTCCAAATAATCATCTGCTTCTCAGAGGGCCCAAGATTCAAAACAGGTTAGGAATCACAGCTCTAGACGTGTTCCAAAGAATCCCAACCTCGTATAGTATATAAAAATGGAACAGACTGGGCCAGAGAGTCTAACCGCACTCTCCTGCTTGCTTTAGAACACCCCACTACACATTGCCTTAATCATGCCTCACCTTGCCCAAGGACACACAGCAGTACCTTACCACTGACTGATCAAGCAGGTCTCTAGGGCCCTACAGAGCAGGTCCCACCTGCAGTCGCATCTGGCCAGCTTCCCCACTTTTGCCTGCCTGAAGCCACACGCCAGGCCCCATGGTTTTTCAGGCTTCGTTAGGCAGTGTCCTTTCTGACTCTACAAGTCTTGTTTACTTTTCCCCCACCCTGCCCTCGATCCTGCTCTTTCCACCATACCCCTAGACATTTGTGGGAACCACAGGACATCAAAGCTACAGGGACCTCAGGGTTTGAGTTGGGAAACTTAGGCAAAGGGAAAAGGAACTTGTCCAAGGCTACCCAGTGAGTCTGTGGCAGAGCTAGGACTAGAACTGAAGTTCCCCAGTGGCAATCCAGTGCTCTGCCTCGAAGACCTCCTGCTTCTCTGAACCCTGCAACAACTGGACCTTCAGCAAATGCTGATTTTATGTTAGCACTGAATTCTGACCAGAGATAATGCTGCTTCCTCAACTCTGTAGCCTCTTTCCACACAGGGTCTGAGGTGGCCAATGCTGCCCTATTTGAGGCTCATGAAGGACTTCAAATCCCTCAGATTTCTCCAACTAGCCCACAAGCTTCCAGAGGGCAGGAGGTGGTTTCGTTTTGTTTTGCATAGATGAGGCACAGTGTAGGGCCAAGGAGAAACTTCTTAAAGAGATACAGTTACTGGTCCAAGGTGATAGAATGAAACACTGTCTGAGCCCCTGGGGGATCTCACCTCCTCAGCCAGCCTCTTATAGTCCTCAGGGACAGGACAGGACAAGAGACATGAGGTCCCACAAAGCAAAGAGATCCTTTCTAACACTCAGAACTGCCTGATGTGGTAATGAGTCTCATGTCACTGAAGGCATGCTGGGGTCCTGAGTGGGAACTGACATATAAGAGCAGCAGTAACCACCCAAATTTTTTGACAGTAGGGGTCAGAGTAACAGTGAAGGGTTGGATTATGTATTGCTGGCAACAATATGATAAAAAAACAATAACAACAAACCAACAACTCCCAGTGGGAGGAGAAGGAGAAGAAGGTAGGAATTCAAGACTTCTGAAGAATTTTTTAGACTTTTACAATAGTTTTCCATTAAGTCTCTGTGTGTACATGCACACACACACACACACACACACACACACACACACACACACGGTCTGTGTGTCTAAGTTGAAAGCTTGCCTGGGAGGAGCCAGGAGCCTGCACAGAAGGGTAAATCACATGCCTTAAGTGGCCCTGGGCCTCCCTGACCCTTTCTTTCCCCACAGACCCAAGGGGCTGAGTCATAATGTATGGAGGTGACTGGCCCAGAGGCCAACAGGGCTGGCAGAGTGCCCAGGTTTTCACAACAGTTGGATGCCCGTGTGCCCTAGTTGGGGAAGTCACTGGCTCACAGATTTGCATATGAGAGCGAGAAGCACCCCCTGCTACAGCCCCCTCTGTGTCCCCATGTGACTCCAGAGTTCCCAAGGGATCTGAGTGGTACATGTGCCTCTCACACAGGGACAGGTGATTTTTTTTTTTTTTTTTTTTTTTTTTTTTTTTTGTGGTACTGGGGATTGAACTCGGGCACTCGACCACTGGGCCACATCCCCAGCCCTTTTTTTGTATTTTATTTAGAAACAGGGTCTCACTGAGTTGCTGAGTGCCTCGCCATTGCTGAGGCTGGCTTTGAACTCGTGATCCTCCTGCTTCAGCCTCCCAAAGTGCTGGAATTACAGGCGTTCGCCACAGCGCCCGGCGACAGGTGATTGAGACAGAGAGAAAAACACGACTCCAATGTGTTCAGGGGGCCTGGCGTCCACTCACCATTGTGTTTCTGATGTGGCCGCTGCTTTCTGGTGGAGAATTCTGTTCTTCAGTGTGGACTATTTCAAATTCAGAGGAGGTGCCCTGTGGAGAAGGGAGTTAGAAGTTGACCAAGAGAAGACACCCCAGCTCTCTTCTGAGACTGGCTACTGAGAGTGACGAGCAGGTAGAACAAAGGACAAGATCTCATCTCACATCCAGCTCAACCAGCTTACTGTGTACAGAGGGAGCCAGCCCAGTTGAACTCATGGATGGCTACAAATTGCTCCTGTGAGATCACACAGTAGGACTCCTTACTGATAAACACCATACCCTTTATGATCTGAAGGTCATACTCCTCCTGGGCCAGTTTGCTCATCTGTAAAATAGTGATGTTGGGCTAGCTGACCTTGAACTGCTAGCATTTCAGGGTCACATTTTTTTAAGGCCTTGTATTTCTGAAATGTTTCCATGAACTTCATTATTCCTCAAAGCAAACCACGAAGTAGGTCAGAGAGTTATATCACCTTTGGACAGATGAAGAAATTGAGGTCATACAGTTACTATTAATACTAGCGCAGGACTGGACCCAAGACTGTAGGTCCTGCATGGCACCAGAGCTGTCTCCTAAGTCTAGGTATGTCTGATTGGTCCTCCAGGTGACACAGACAGTAGGTGTTATGGCCTCCATTAAGCAAGGTCCTGTGCTGGCCTTGCCAACCCAGTCCAGATCTCAGAGGAGTGGACTGATCTGAGAAAAGTGCCAAAGATGGTTCAACAAACATGGAGATTTTTTTTGAATTCGCCCAAATCCAAGGTGGCCGACGAATCCCCTATTTTTTCACATCTCTGAGCCATTTCAAGTGGAATTCACTGGTTGCTCAACCAACTGCATGTGAACCTTCATGTGGCTCTAGGATTCTCATTAAACCTGGCCTGCAAAGACGATTTTTAGCCTTCCCCTCGTCCTGGGATGAGGCAGGACAGTGGGAGAAACTGCCCAGCTTCCATCTGAGCCTCATAGCTACCATGACCCAACTCTGGTCTCAGTCCTTCCCTAGAAAATCCTTTCCCCCTACATTTTCCCAGTTACTTGTGTGACCTAGAAAAAGGCCCTTCTCTCCCTGGACCTGATCTTTAGAATGAAGATGCTAAACCATATGATCCTTTGGGTACTTTCTAATCTTAGAGTACCAAGCAAAACTTCTCAAGCCAAATCTGCAGGAGGCAGTTTCTGAGCCCTCCCTGAGAGTGTGAGTTCCAGGTCACATATGTCTATCTTTCTAGCACTGTGCCATCAGTGCACACTTAACTTTAAGCAACCTAGTAAATGAGAAACTTCTTGGACATACCAGGGTCTTTCTGGTAGTTTTAACTATAACTTTCATTTCAAAGTAGGGAAACGGATACTTCCTAAAGCTTGAGATTGACTTGCTCAATATCACCAAGCAAGTCAGAATGCAGCTTCATGACTCAACCCCCTTTCTTTATGTTCTGTTATCTGCCGACCTCCAGCCACGACTCCAAATGTAACTCACACTGGAAGGAGGTTTGGGGGGCTGGCGCTGATTTGTCACTGGGGCATGCAGGGGCAGCAGGAGGTGCCGGAGTATTTGTGTCCTCTCCTGGAAAAAACAAGACAGCACAGCTGAAGAGATTGGGAAAGGGAGAACCCCAGATACCAGCCCCTCGAGGACAGTGCTAGACAGAAGAGCTCTCAGACTGAGTTCTCCACTTGAGTCAGGGAAATGGGAGGCAGTCCCATTGGGACTGGGTAGCCTGGGAGAACAATGAGCCCTGGAATGATGGGGACAGAGCCTGGGCAGAGAGATGCTTTTCCCCTGGACTTACTGGGAAAATCCCAAGGTGGCCACTGCTCCTTGCTACTCTGGACCTGCCTTAATAATGATAAGGAGAGTGAGTTATAATTAACAAAGTATTTGTAATAACTATTTGCATGGCCGTTTTTGTGACAGCCTGTATGCCTGCTTTATAAGTGAGGAAACTGAGGCTTGACAAAGGGACCAACTTGGCCATAGACACACAACCAGCAACTGCAAAAGAAGGACTCAAACTCAGCTCTACTTCTCCAACCTCCTGGGCCCCTTGCTGCAGAAGCCCTGAGGGTCTCTGCTTCACTCTGCGGGTGGACCTGCACCCCTCAGGGACTCAGAAAACATTGTTGAATGGACAGCGGAGGCTGGAAATGTTCCATTTGGCCATTCAGCAAGTGTCACCACCAGCTGAATGGAAAGCTGTCACATTGGTCTGGGCCAAAGTCATAAGGTGGACTACACAGGAGGCATCTGAATCCAGTGTGTGAGGTCTTTTCCTTCCTGGTTCTAGACTTTGCCCCAGACTTGGAGACAGGCTGAAGTGGTGGCCACGGGACTTTAGCCTCAAGTCACCATCACCCTGTAACAGGTGGTATGTGCTTGAACATCTGAAGTACATTATAGCAAGCTAACAGACAAGTCCAGATTCATCTTTGGGCCTCAGTTTCCCTAAATGTAAAATAGGAGAAGGGGGATAGACCATATAGCTTGCAACTCACAAAGCAACTCCTGAGTGACAGGAGGCAGTTGCCTGGAGGGCTGTGCCTGGCACATAGTAGCTGATGATCAAATATCTACTGAATAAATTTGCTGATAAAGGTCCTGAGGTCTTGGGTGCAGTGGATCATTCTGATCAATTATTAACGTCTGCAAGGGTCTCAGGGGTGCTGAGGCACCAGCCATTTTTAACAAGATGATGATGACTTCTACATTGGGAATTTAATCCGGGGCCTCATGCAAGCTAGGCAAGTACTCTTCCACTGAGCTACATCCCCAGCGCTTTTTTTCTTTCTTTTTCTTTCTTTCTTTCTTTCTTTTTTTTTTTTTTGAGACAGGATCTTGTTAAGTTGCTCAGGCTGACCTTGAGGTGCAATCCTCCTGCCTCAATGTTCCTGGGTTGGGATTACAGTTGTGTGCCACCATGCCCAGCTAAACAAGATTACTTTTAAAGTCTTTTTCAGATCTGACCTTCTGGGGAATGCTGCAGCCAAAAGTGAATGGGAGGGTGGTCTGTGATTAAGGATAAATGAGGAGGATGTGGGTTTCAGAATGAAAAGGGAAGTTTACTATTAAGGTTTTAGGCAGTTTGGGGTCCAGGGAAAGGCAGAGGTACCCAGATTCCTCTTGTACCTGTGAGTTCAGTAAGGTGGTCAAATGAGCTCAAGGAAGGACATGGTGGTATGTGCGCCTCACTGTCCTTGACGAGCTCCTCTGCCTTCTGGCGAAGCCGGGATGCTTCCATCTGGGACTCTTCCAAAAGCTCCCCTGGAGAGACAACAGGAAGAGCAAAAAGGATTTACTCAGCTCTGGCAAGGGCTCCCAGCACCCCTCTAAACCTGCCTCTTTAGGCTCCAGGCCCTGGCTTTACTCCCACCATTGCTTTGGGGGCCATGTGGGACAAACCCTACCCTGGACACCAACAGAAACAGGCTAGGGCGAGGAAGCAGGCTCAGCACTCAGGGAAAAAGGAGTGGAAGAGCACTAGGAAAACTCCCGGTCCCCTGGCATCCTATTCCTGTCCCACTCCCTCTGCACCTGACCAGGGCACTCCACAGAAAGCCAGGGGCAGCTGGGCTGAGGCCCACACCTGTAATCCCAGTGACTCAGGAGGCTGAGACAGGAGGACAGCAAGTTCAAGGATAGTCTCAGCAACTTCATGAGACCTAGCCTCAAAATAAAAATAAAGAAAAGGTCTGGGGATGTAGCTAAGTGGTAAAGTGGCCCTGGGTTAAATCCCTAGTATCTCAAAAAAAAAAACAAAACAAAACAAAAAAAAACAAAACAAAAAAAAAAACCAAGGGTCTCCTACCATGGTACCCTAAGGCAAGCCACAGCCTAAGTACCCAGGTCAGGGGCTGCCTGTAGGGCAGAGACAAAACCACCTGGCACTAGGACTCAGCTTCCTTCTCCCTACAGCTGGGGAAGGGAAAAAGCCACCCCTCCTTCCCCAGCCTGCCAAGCAGGGATCTGTCAAGCAAAAGAGAGAGCATTTTAAAAATCAGGGAGCTATGCCCCCCACCCCCAAACCCAAGATCAGAGAAGACCAGAGAAAGTGGCATCAAGGCAAAGGAAGAGTTCCGGGAGTATGGGGAAATCGCCAAGGCCTCGGGAGGAGGTGGAAGAGGTGGCATTTGGGCTGGGTGCTGATGTGGGGACAATTCAGTCATGTGGAGGTAGTTAGGGTTGCTCCAGGCCGTGGAGACAGCTTGATTAGAAGCGAGGAGAAGAGCAGTGAGTGGCCTCAAGCTGCCAGCTGTCAGCAAGCTCTGCTCCCACTCCACCAGCTGGGACTGTGTCCTGGCTGCTCTGGGGTGGACAGCTCTCCCCACCTCTCATGCCCAGGAAGACAGGCCACGCTGGCTCCAGGTCCACAATCTGGGCCTTCCTGCTCCCTTTCCTCCATCTCATGCATCCCTCTTGGTCCCTGATGGCACCCTGTGGGGTGGTGGGGAGTTGGGCTGGGAATACTTCGTGCATGCTATATAAGGTATGAAGAGGCACCTGCAGGGCAAAAGCCAATGTTGGGCAGCAGGGATAGAGGAATGATGTGGGCAGAGGCATAGGCCAGCTGTATTCTCTCCTGCTGGGCAGGGGGTGCTGGCATCACAGCCTGTGGGAAGAGAGCTCATGGGGAGGGAGCAGGCTTTACCTAACATCTTTATCCCTTGCATTTTTTCCTTCAGCCGGGAATTCTCCTCCACTAGGCGCTCAAAAGCTGCTGATGCCTCTCCTGGAGGCGCGCTGCCCCCAGGGTCGTAGATCCGGTAGGGTCCTCTCCCTTCCATGAGGGTGGCTCAGCCCTTGCCGTGGTGCCTACCTGGCTGTAAGGACAACAGCAGTATATCAAGGGGCTGGCCAGGCATTTTTTCTGGGGAAGGTCTAGTCTGTGAGTGCTCCAAAAAGCAGTTCCCCCTAACTCACAGCAGAACATAGCACTTTGGGCTGGTCTGACCACAGTACAGCCAAAAAGAATAGTCACTTTCTTTGATTTAGACACTCTGCTTCTATTAATATAACCAAAGAATGGCATCAGTTTCTTAGCCAGCCTCACTGCACTGCTGGTTCATTTGAAACAGTATAGCCAACTATAGGGTGCAATGTGGTATACAAGAAAGAACCTGAACTTGGAGTTAAAAAACTTGAATTCGTGTCCTGTCTGTGATGTCCAGAAGGACAGGATCATACCTGTTTTGCCCACTGCTGCATCCTCAGAGCCCAGAACAAAGTTAGCTGTGAAGTGAATGCCCAATAAACACTTACCGAATGAATAAATAGCCTCACCATTAACTCACTGTGGGAGGGTGAGGAGTTCCTCCCCCTCTCCAAGGAAGGGAAATGAGAGTCATAAACTAAATCAGTGATCTTTAAAGTAAAAAAGAAAAACCCTGACTAATATTTGATACGCTGTCACCCTCTTCCTTTGGTCAGTCCCTTCCAGTTCTAATGAACAGAAGAATTTTCCACCAAACCTCTGTCGATGTATACAGAAAGTTTTCTGAATTAATCTACTTCATTTCAACTGTTATATTTCATTCGAAATCACTCTGAGGGTTATTTCAGCATCCTGGTTCTATGACCTAGCAGAGTGTCTCCTTCTTCCTTCCTTCACTGATGACGGACTGAGTACCCTGTGCTGAGTCTGGGTGCTGGGGGAATTATCAATAAACAAAACAGACAAGAATCCTTCATGAAGCTACTTTCAAGTGGGTGTGAGGAGGTGTTGGGGTGATGAAAACACCTAAGGACAAAGGTTAAGCAGGAAAGGATGGGGCAGCAACTTCAAATAGAGAAGCGGGAAAGGCCTCGTGGAGAAGGAACTATTTCAGCAAAGACCTGAAGGAGGTGAGGGAGCTAGCGTGAACAGCTGCCTGCTGTCCTAGGCCCAGAGAACAAACACCAGGGCAAAGGTCCCAAGGCCAAACTGGACCAGCCTCCAGGCCACAAACGGCTCACCAACACGGAGCACTTCTAAGGCTTCCACTGGGCACCTCGGAAAGACTCAGGGGTCAAGAAACCATACTCCAAGATCACCACCACACTCCCCAAACCACCTCAATCAGGAATCCTCACAGGCCATTTCGAAGCCATAAGGTGCCAGCTTAAAGAAAGGAGTGGGGGCAGGGTTAGCAACACCACCAACCGGCCAGACCCTGCATCCAATGCTTCAGACCCATTCTCCCCTCAGCTGCACAGCAATCCTAAGATCCTTCCGAGATCACTCATTTTAAAAGGTAAACAATCGGCCAGAAGACAAGGTCAGCCGGTGAGTGCCAGATACAAAGCCAGCTCTGCCTGCTCTCTGCACAGCCAGGACCAGAACTCCCTCACCAAGAGTCTAGCAGTAGACAGGGAATTCAAGTCTCTTGGGAGGGTGGCACCAGGCTATCAAGTAACCTCTGGCTGTTTCCCTGACAAGGATAGAGTCAGTGGGATCAAATGGGACAGAAAGAAAAACAAGGTTGTGATGAGCAGGACCCTTCCCCCAGTGGGTGGAAGACATGCACTGCAAGGGGCACCCACGCCCTGCTGGGCCCCATGAGGAAAAGGACAGCTGCCACACACCAACACAGGAGTCATCGCTCACTAGCGGAGGCTTGTTTTTAACTGGAAAGGTCAATGCTGCATGGCAGTGCAATAAAGCACAGATGTATCCTCCAAATTAAGAGACAGTGTGAGTGAGGCTCACAGCAAGGGGCTGGGAATGCTGTAGAAGTGAGGGTCCTTCTCTGCTCACCTGTCTCCCCATGTGCCTGGCCACCAGCGCTCAATATATCTGACTGCCAGCATTTGTCCATTTGGCTGAGAACTTCCCGTGGCAGGAGCGGGAAGTTTTTTTTTTTTTTTTTTTTTTAATATTTATTTATTTACTTTAGTTGTACACAATGCAATGCATTTATGTTTACGTGGTGCTGAGGATCGAACCTGGCCCGCGCATGTGTGAGGCGAGCGCTCTGCCGCTGAGCCACAACCCCAGCCCCGGGAAGTTTTTTTGTATCTCTTAACTCTCACCTCCAGTATAGGAAGGTGGTCATCACTGAGAGATGAAGAGCTCACAAATGGGGAAACTGAGGGCTGAAGAGGTCAGAGTAGAGCTACCTTCAGTGGTACACAGCAGCAGGTGTCCTCATTTCTGCCGCCCCCCCCACAATGGGGCTTACCATCAACACGACACGATGATCTGGGTCATTCTGACTCCATGTCTGGCTTACTCAGTTGATTAGAAGCTCCATGAGAGTGGGGACTGAGTGACCTTGTGTGTCGGGACAATTTCAGAGAACTGTATAGAGCAGGGTCTCAATAAGCTCACATTCAGAGCAGAAAGACCAGAAGGACCCTGCCCCACCTCCTGAGAGCTATATCCAAACACCCCAGATGCAGCCTTACCCATGACCCCTGACCAGAGGCCCTGTGGACAACCACACCTTTCAGGCCCTCAGAGATGCCTGGATGACACCCAGACAGGGCAGGATGCAGGCTCAGCAACTGAAACCCCCTCCACATCCTCCAAATCATGCCATGCCAGGGAGCCCATAGGAGCTCATGGCCCATGGGAACAAAACAGGGTGGACAGGGCTCTCCTCCCTCCTCCAGCCTTGGTGTCCGGTAGGAGCCTGGGAAAGAGGTCAGGCTACGGGGGGTGGAGGGTGGGGGGGGTGTGGGAGACACTCAGGAGAAACAGTCTACTGGGAGGAAAGCCTTGGAGATCAGAGTGGCCACGGGAGGGAGGGCCCGGGCTGCTGGAGAAAGGACAGAGTGAAGGATGGGGAATTTCCAGGCCTCCTGACCTCAGAGCCAGCTGGCCAGCGGCAGTTCCAGGATGACGCTGGGCAGATGGGAACCCAGAGAGGGGAGTCACTCTCGGGATGACAGAGGTGAGTGGGAATGTCCCAATCCATCCACTAACAGGTGGGACAGACTTCCTCAAAATCATTTGGTGCACAAGGGACTACAGCAGAGTAGGAGGCTGGCATGGCCAGTGTCATCCCCTTGGCCACACAGTGTGCCTGGAAAGGGGCAAGGGAAGCACTGGCCCCTGGGGCAGCAGCTGGAGTTCAGAGCCCAGGAGCCCTTAGGCATGAGTTTATTTGAGTCTCCCTCATGGCACAAGCAAGGCCTAGAGTAGAGAAGGCCGAGGTCACCAAGAAGACAGGATGGAGGCAGGACCAGAAGGTCCCCACTCTCTCTCCAGTCTGCCCACAGACCCAAACTCCATTTATGTTCCTGCCCTGCAATCCCATTGCAAACCAAAGGCCCACACCCCTCTCCATGTGGGGTTTGGCTCCAGACTACATATCTACCTGGCCCTATATACTCCTGTCCCCAAGAGCTACAGATCAGCAGGTAACCAACTGGCAATGGGATATCAACCCCTTGCTAAAACCAGAAACAGCCACTGGTGAAGAGGCAGCCAGCTCAGACCTTCCAATACAAGCCACCTTTGCCTGGTGGTAGTGGGGGGCCTTCCCACAGCCTGCCCGAGGGGTTCAGGGACTGCCCAGCAGAGCCAGAGAGGTCCTCTGAGAGATAGCAGGTCAGGCAGCACCACAGAGCGTGAACGTGAAGCGCTGCTGCTGAACTGAAGGAGCCTCTGGCAGGCAAAGTACCGAGGACTGGGGACGAGAGGCAGGAGTGTGGCCTGTCTCAGCCTCGCCCCAGGGACATAGATGGCTGGAAAAGGCTGGATCAGAACTAAATTCACATTCTAGTTTCTGCACTGAAACATTTCAGCCCGTCTGGGACTTGCCATTAGCCATGTTCTGGTGGTGAAGGGGTAGGGATGGGGTGCCAGGCCATGAGGGTGAGGAAGGAGAGCTCTCAGACTACTCAAATGGTATGAATTTGCATAGCCACTAATATTTCTTTCCCAAGCACTGTTTTCCCTTCTGACTTACAACAGCCCTGGAAGGAAGGCAGGGCTGATGTGTGTTTGACAGATGAGGAAAAGCCCAGCTTGGGGACATCATCAGCCAGTTTAATGCCTCTGATTACGAGCTATATCCCGGGGCCAGCTATATCCTGTAACCCAGGAAGTGAGTTCTCCTGGTCAGAGGGAATAGCTCAAGCAGATCTCTGATCCAGAAGGTCATGGTGGCCAACGTCCACCCAGCGGAGACAGGCACTGCAGGAATACTGAAAGGTGTGGTGGGGAAAGGGGTGAAAGGAAGGGTCTCCAGGAAGGAGTGCTTGGAAAAGGAACTCAAAGAGGTCTGTCCTGGCATCTTCTCTGCCACCTGCTCTCAGTGTATGTGACTGTAGCTTTGTTTCCTCGTGTGTGAGAGGAGTTGTCTGGACTAGACAGAAACTGGATGAGGTTTTAATGCTGGCCGCAGGATCGGAGGAGACCCAAGCCTTGGAAGCTGGCAGCAAGTGAAGGAAAGAGAAGGTTCCAGCATACTGAAGACAACATGGCCTTTGAATCAAGAAGAGAGGGTCCAAACAGGGCAGGCAACAGAAAGAGGCAGAGTGAGGGGTCAAGGACACCACATTGAAGGAGGTGCTCAGGTGCAAGGGCCCCAAGAGAGCCCTTCTCAGATGTTATACCCCACGAGTCCTACTCTGTCTGCCCTGCAGGCTGTGGGGCACTGGACCAGTCACCCACCTTTTCTGAGCTTCAGTTGCCTCATCTGCAAAATAGAAATAATAGAACCTACCTGGTGTAAGACCAAAATAATTAAAGTATGTGCATGGCTGGAGGAGAGTTTTCACTCTCTACTTACTGATGAGTTGATTTATTTAACGTGGAACATATATTGTTTTGTAATAAAATTTCCAAAATAATAATAATGAATATATAGTATGCAGCTCAGTATTTAGCAAATAGGTGCTTTGTAAAAGGCTTAGGTACCCCCTCAACTGTGCCCAGGTGATCCAGCAGCCATGACTTCTCCCCAACTACTCCCTCTTTTAATGGAGTATTCCAGGTTCCTCTGGCCTCTCAGTAAGCTAGGTTGTGACTTCTACTTAACTTCTGACAACCTGCAAATAACCACTTGCCTGCTGGCCCCAGTTTAGCAGACAGCAGATCTACCACCTTAGCTAGTGAAGCCCATGAACCATGGTGCAGCACTCATGAAAGATTGGGAGTCATCTGAGCCTCATTTCCTTCAACTGTAAAGAGGAAGATCTTGAGATTCCACTCAAGGATCCCAGAAAGCACACCACCATGAAATCATACTGAGGACTAAAGCAAACTCTGTCCACATTCACATCTTATGACGACCTCCAGTCCTCCCCACCAATTTCAAGGCTGGGAAAACTGTGGCCCTAGGCCTATCCACCACTGATCAGGTTTGGCTTTTTAGGACAGTGAAACTACTGTGTATGATACACTAATGGTGGACACATGTCGTCATACTTTTTGTTCAAACCCAGAGAATGTGCAACACTAACAGTGAACCCAAATGCAAATGACAGGACACTGGATGACGATGATGTGTCCACATAGAAGTCTGTCAACACTAATAAACATACCACTCTGCAGGGGGTGCTGATAATAGGGAGGCTGTGCCTGCTAGAGGCAGGAAATCTATGTGCCTGCCTCTCAATAATGCTGTGAAACTAAACTGCTCTAAAAATATGAAGTCTTTTTTTTTTTTTTTTTTTTTTTTTTTGTGGTACCAGGGATTGAACACAGGGGCACTCGACCACTGGGCCACATCCCCAGCCCTGTTTTGTATTTTATTTAGAGACAGGGTCTCACTGAGTTGCTAAGTGCCTCGCCACTGCTGAGGCTGGCTTTGAACTGGTGATCCTCCTGCCTCAGGCTCCCAAGTGCTGGGATTACAGGCGTGCGCCACCGCGCCCGGCTGAAGTCTTAAAAAACAAAACAAAACAGGCAACTGTCAGGCTCACCCACCAGTGATGACACGGTCCTACTTTGGACAGTGTGCACTCATGGAGGCCACTCCAGCACCTCCCCAGTGAGGAGACCAGGGCTTCACATCTGAATCTTGGCAATCAGGGTAGTGATCAAGGGGCTGCAGGAATACCGTCCAATTAATATGGGAACTGGGGCTCAGGAACTGCAGGATCTAGTCGGGGCACACCAGGGCAAACAACCTTCACCTCCCGGGCCTTCATTTCCTACAGGGAGGGGGGATATGACTACAGCAATAACACAACATAGCTGGGCTGCATGGTCTAAGGTCCCTTCTAGTTCCAACAGTTCAGAATTTGCAACTCATCATCGCCACTTTCTGTGACCCTCTTTCCTTAAGGCTATATCCCAGCTTTCATCCCAAGGCCGAGGAGAATTTCCCAGACACACCAATCCTCCAGTGAAGGTGCACAGGGTGCTGTCGCCTCTCCAAGAGGAGTCCAAGACCCTGGGCTAATGGATGTCCCCAGCCCTTCGCCAGGTCCACCCCCATTCCTGGCATGCACCAGGGCTTCAGGCAAGCCTAAGGACTCTGTGTCCTCCAGAAGCAGCACACATCTGCCCTGTGTCCTTCCTCTCCCCTCCCTTCTGCTGAGCCACCGCTGAGGGACCTCTGCTGCATCTAACCCAGGCCACAGCACTCCTGCAAACACCTGAGCATCTTGGACCATCCGCTGGCTAAAAACACTGCAAAAGAAGCCTCCAGGACACCTGACTGAAGCTAAGGGGGAAGGTGACAGTTTGTTAGACACTACCTTCGTTATGCACACTACCTCATTTTCTTCTTACCACCCAGAGAGGAAAGTTGTGTCCCTGCTTTTAACCCCCTTGCCTAGAGAACATTATCTCTATTTTTCACATGAAGAAGTAGACTCAGAGAGGTTAGTTATCTGCCTAAGGACACAAGGCTGGTTAGTGGTAGAACAAATAATCTAGCCTTGATCTGTGCGACTTCAACACTGGTGCCCTTTCCACTGTCCTGCTGCCCAGGGAGGCAGGAGTCTGAAGTTCTGGGTGGGCTGCCTGGTTCTCCAGAACAAGCCCAGCTTCCCAGTCCCCGCCTTTATGTCTCTAACTTTGCAAACAACAAGGGCCCAGTCTGCTCATGATCACCTGAAGTTACCAAGGCTTAGCACCTCAGGCTGGAAACAGGCTCAGGAGAAATTCAGTCCTGTGCTCATCTGGTCCACAGAGGCGCCACAGGACTCTGGCTGGCCATCTGTAGCCAGTCAGACCTCCACAACTTATTCCCCAGGGCAACTTCTGGGCAGCCAACTCAGGCTGCAGTCAGGGTGCTCCCAGTTATGCTTCCACTGGCCTGTGTTCTACCCTCTGGGCTCCCCTGAAATAGAGAACAAAATGCTCCTCTGTTTTATTCAGCTATGGAGAGATTTAGAACCTCAAGTGTGTTTTTGTAGACCTTGTTCCTTGCATTGCCCCTCCCCCCCAGACTCTAGCTTCCACAATGGTCCCACAAGCCCACACCCCTACCCTATCTCCAAGCTCATCCTGGAATTGAACATAGCACTCCAGGTTGCCTGGCCAGACACAGACAGATTTTCATCTGTACCCTTTTAGGAATTATATTCCTACTGACAAAGCCTTGGTGTGTACTTGCTTTTTGTAGAGATGGCTTGCCTTCAGTAAAAAGTGTTTGCTACAGTTTGAATGTAGAAGGTCTTCCAAAGGCCCGTGTGTTAAAGGCTTGGTCCTCAGGGTGGCACTACTGGAAAGGGCAAACCTATGGGGAGGTACTTAGGTCACTGGGGACATGCCATCAAAGGGGACTGTGGGAACCCAGGCTCTTCCCCTTCTCTTTGCTTCTGGGCTGACGAGGTGACCAGTTTTACTTTGCCAGACGCTCCTGTGGAGATGTGCTACCTCGCCATAGGCCCAAAGCAGTAAGCTCCATCAATCATGGACTGGAACATCCAAAACTGCGAGTCAAAATAAATCTTTTCTCTTTATGATTATCTCAGGTATTTCACTATATGACAGAGGCTGACTAACACAGCGTCCTTTCTCCATGACGTTAACAGCAAGTGGGCATGGCCAACTGGCTGAGAACAAAGTTCTGCTGCAGAAAAGTGTGCTTGAGGAAGTTTCCTTTACCTAATGGGCCAGGACTTGACAGCTGATTCAGCAACCCTCTATCAAGCCATCTAGAGATCTCTGCATCAGCACATGCAGGGACTGGGCAAAGATGTGCAGAGCCACAAGCTTTGTTATAGTAAAAAATGACCTCAATGTCCATCAAGAAGGGACTAGTTAAATAAACTATGGTGCATTCATTCAATGGAATACTATATAGCCATAAAAACAATGAAGTAAACTGCTTTGCCGTCACACAAAAAAGTCCATAAAATAAAAAGCAAATTGCAGATTCGTACATATAATAGGATACTATCTTTAAAAAGGCAACAACTGTACGTGTGTGTGTGTGTGTGTGTGTGTATAAAATCTTATATGTGCACAGAAAAAGGAAAACTAAGAGCAAAGTGCTCCTAGTAGACAGCTCCAGAGAAAGACCTGGCACAGGAGCTTAAAGCTAAAGAACTTTCTATTTTACCTATAATATTTTAGCTTGTGATATAAAAAAAACTAGTCTGGTTCTTATGCAATTAAAAAGTTAATTTTTAAATTTATGATGGGGATTGGGAAGTGGGGAAGGAAGAGAGAGGACAAATTTCACTTCTTACCTTTTACTTTGGGTATTGCTTGAGTTTGGGAGGATTTTCCTCCATGAAGCATATATTATTATGTAACTTTTTAAATGGAGATTTAAAAATAGTATTTAAAAAAATAATTTAAGTGGCTTGACAAGATCACAAGGACCCATTGTTCTGGCACCAAATGAGGCTGCAGGCTACAAGGGGTGGAAACTTCCTTACAAGGTGCCTGCTTTGTGTGCACAGTCAAGCCCATAGAGATTCAATAAAAAATAAAGAAGTCAAAATGAGGATGGAATGAGTTAGACATCATTACCCTAAGTACATGTATGAAGACACGAATGGTGTGAAAATACTTTGTGTAGAACCAGTGACTTGAAAAATTGTGCTCTATATATGTAATATGAAATGAATTACATTCTACAAGGATGTATAACAAATAAATAATTTAATTAAAATTAAAAAAAAAAAGAAGTCAAGTCTGGAGACAGGTTATCCAGCTAAGGAATTCTGTGTTTGGAGAGGTGACAACCGTGGAGGAGAGGGACATCTGGGACCTTAAAGGTTCTGGCTTTGGTAAGGGGAGCTGACCTTGAGGACAGCAAGGCAGATGCAGAACAGGACACCTGCCCTGCTGGTGAGGCAACCAAGTCCAGAGATGCAGGATTTGACTCAAACCACATCATCCTCAAGGAACAAAGTGGAAACCAGACTGGTCAGCACAGCACTAGTCCCAACTCTGTTTCCCTGTCACCAACAGCCCCCTGAGAAGGGATGGGAAGGCGGCCCAAGCAACACCTATGCACCTTCCTTCACCTTCCTCCTCTCTGCTGGGCTTCCCAAGAAGGCCACACGGCCACCACTGGCCAGTGAGCCTGGCTTCCCTCCCAGTGTCAGAGCCTCCCTGAGCTGGGAGGAATTGCTTCAACAAACAGCTATGGGGAGAGGGAACACTAAGCCCAACCTTAGCACAGGATGGGAGTTCCAACTATCCTTCTGTCTCTCAGTCCCCAGCATGCAAGAGCTGGCTTATTCAACCCTGTAACTCACCACTTCAAAGAAGGAAGATGTCAGTTTTTGAGAATTCCCCTTATACCAAATATGGTGGAAAGAGGATTTAACAGATTCAAGCCTGGCTCTGCTCCCTCCCTGGGTGACCTTGGGCAGGCTTCACTTTCCTTGTCTCTCTCATGTGTAGACCAAGTAGAAATGACAGACCTGTTTGAATACCTCGAAGTGCTACCCAAATAGCTGCCATGATATCTGTGAAAGTACTAACAAGGGAAAGGCAGGACAGGACAGGTAAGAAGTAATCAGGTAAAAGCCAAGGATGCCTGTTTCAACAACAAAGGGCTGATAATAAAGAGAAAAATGAATATGCATTTTAATAATCAATCAATCAATAAATAAATTCATTCCTTGGTACTTTCACATCGGAGAATACCACACAGCAGTGAAAAATGAGTGGACCACAGTTACAAATATAAATATGGATGAATCCCATAAATATATTAAACAAAACAAACAAGCTGTGGAAGAATACTGACAGTATGATAGCATTTAAATAACATTTTTAAAAATATGAAACAATTGAGTGTGGTGCACAGGAGCACACCTATAATCCCAGCAACTTGGGAGGTTGAAGCAGGAAGATTGCAAATTCAAAGCGAGCCTCAGCAATTTAGTGAGGCCCTAAGCAACTTAGTGAGATCCTGTCTCAAAATAAAAAAAAATTTAAAAAGGCTGGTAATGTGGCTTAGTGTTTAAGTGCCCCTAGTTTCAATTCCCAGTACCAAACAAACAAAAAAGAAACAATATTATATTGTTTAGGAATGTACATATTTATAAAAACCATAAAGGAATACAGGAGAATAATACTAAATTCATAATACTTGTTTCTTCTTGGGATGGTGACCATGGAGAAATTTCAGATGTGTGGAAAACAGATTGTCTCTTGAGCAGGATAAATGGGTTCCCAGATGTCTGCACATTACCCTCTTCATCTGAAAGACTCAGTAGCATTTTCTACAAGACAATGTTGCTGATTCCCAGGGTTCGGGGTCAGGCAAAGGTGGCACTTAACAGAGGCAGAAGTGAGGGTGTGAAGGGACCAGGGCTCCCAAACCACTGCCCAAGCCAGCTGTGATGGAGGCCAAGGATGAGGGCCCAAAGGCCTCCAGAAACAGGACAAGGGTTTTCTAGGGTGAGTGGAGACCAAATCAAGGCCCTAACTCATGGGCACCCCCATGCCTGCCCTAAAAATACCAGCTCTGGCCTCTGAGCAGGTCTCCTTGGTGATACGACTGACCGCCACAGCATTCACTCCTCACTCCCCACTGGGCTGCCCTGCTTACCAGCCATACAAGCCCTCTAGGACACTGGCTCCTGTCTCTCAGGGAACAGCCTGAGGGTAAGGTCTTTGGGAGAGAAGTGCTCAGTCCTGCAGGGACAGCCCTGACACAAAGAGCCAGCTGCTCCTCTCCAGTCATCGGTTCCAATCGGAAGAGTGACTGTCCTGGGCTGGTCACAGGAAGAACATCGAGAACTTCCTGCAATGGCTCTGGTGGCTGCCCAGGCTTATCTCTTGGAGTTAGGAGCTGTGCCTTTCTCCAACAGCTCCTTCTGAGGACCTTAGCACTCTTCTTATGCAGAGGGCCAGGAATAGGGTAGGCAGGTACTGGGCACCGGGAAGGCAGCTCAGAAAGCCGTGGCCCAATGGGAAGAGCCTGGAACCTGCTGGAGCCCACAAGATGGTGCCCAACCACTGGGTTGTTACAGTTTTAGAGCTTCCAGAGAATGTCCTGCCGGGCAGTGCCATTCCTTCACTGTGTAGCTGGGAAACCAAAGCCAGCAAAGGGCTGAGATCTGCCCAGGACCTCTTGGTGACATAGAAGGGCCAAAACCAGGTCTTGTGGTGGCCACCTGTGCATTCTCTCACCATGCTACACCACTGCTCTCCTTTCCTCAGAGTGACCAGGTGAGCAACGAAGGAAAAGGACGTAGAAAGAGGCAACCTGGACAGAGAAGGGCCACAAGAGAAAGATGTCTGTAATAACACTCAAAGGGGGCTTGGGGGTGTAGCTCAGTGGTAGAGCACATGCTTAGCATGCTCCAGGCACTGAGTTCAATACCCATACCACAAAAAAGAAAATATTGGAAGGGGCTGCCTATAAGGTAGTCAGCTACCCGACTCCAGGTGGGGTCAAGCAGGGGGGACCAGGGTACTACGGAGGGCACTCAAGCCAGATGCTCTCTGAGCTCCTCCTACAGCTGAGATCCCACCATTCCAAAGAGGGACAGGCACTTGAGACAAAGCAAAGGATGACCATCCAGAGAGGACAGAATGATAGACAGGTTGGCAGAAGGCTGGAGGCAAGTGACTCAGAAGCACAGTTAACAGGGCCATCCTCATCTACTGAAATCTTTCGACAGCCTCCTCATTAGCCTCAGTAACAGTAAGAGCTGCTGGTATTCGCTGAGGGCTGGCTACATGTTGGCCCTGCATTGAGTGTCTGGGACACACTGTCTCAGGAATCCATCACTCAAGAAGGCAGGCCTGATGTTGCACAGGGATACAGGGGAGGAAGGGCAGGCCCAGAGCAGCAGAGGCAGCCCCACCCAGGTCTGCACCAGGGGCTCTTAAAGAGCCACTGGATCAGATGCTCTGGTGGTACAGCCCTGCAACCCGAGTTTAACAAGCCTTGCTCCCTAGGCAACTTTGATGCACGTTCAAGTTTGTGAACCAACTGCTCTAATTCCCAATGCTGCTAACTGGGAAAAACAGACACTTCCATGCCTCTTGTCTTTTAGGGCCATTCCTAGCCCAACTGGTCAGGTCCCCCAACCCAGGAGGTCCTTACTCCAAATCTTCTGCCTTGCCTACCAAGTCCCAGGCCCCATTCTACATATCATCATCTTTCTAGGGTCTGTCCTTGAAGTCACATCCTCCCAAAGCCACCTGGAACACCTAATGCTTGACATTACTTCACACCCCAGTTCACAATCATGCCAGTCAACTCACTTGGCACTTGCTGGCACACAATGCCTTCCAGGTACTGCTCACAGCTCTCCACTTAACTGCATATTCCTGGAGGCCTGAGCCTGTTCCTTATACATCTGTGTCCTGACACTGCACAGCACAAGGCACAGAGAGCCATCAGCATATGCTCGCTAACTATCAGAGGAGGGGAGATGCCTTGGGAAAGCAGACTCTGGTTCTCATCCTGCCTTCCTATGTTTAGGCCTCAGTTTCCTCATCTGTGAAATACACCAGTATTCTATTTTTTTCTCCCTCACTGGATAAACCCAACACAGCCTCACCCCAGACTCTTCTTCAGTGTCAGAGACACACACAAGAAGACTAAAGAGGTCCCTGCCTTCACCATTATATTCTAGGAAAAGAGAAAGACAATAAATTAAATGACTAGATGCCAGCTATGAAGTCCTGTACATATACTTTCTCATTTGCAAATAAACAAATTTATTTCTGAGCTTGATGAAATCTTAAAAAAAAAAAAAAAAGTAATGTGATAGAAAGTGAAAAAATGGGGTACTTTGCATAGAAAGGTCAGGGAAGGCCCCTCTGAGGAGGTGACATTTGAGCTGAGACTTGACAGATAAGGAAAACCAGCCATGGGAAGAGCTGGGGAAAGGTGTTCCAGGCAGAGGAAACAGTAGGTGTGCAGGCTCAGGGTGAGAACAAGCTGGGCATACTGGAGTATCCCTCCAGGCTGGCATGGTGTAGCTAAGCCACACCTAGTGCAGGAGGAAAATAGTAACCAATGGAGGGAGGCAGACAAACAGCCTCCTACAATGTTGCCATGCTCAAATCAGGTCGGCCTGACCCAACCAGGACATCCGGGCCCCAAGTCACAGGCAGTACTGGGGGTAAGGGTATGAGTCAGACCCCACAGCTTCCTGGGGCCTCAAAAGACCTGGTATAGGTATCCAGGGGCAGGCACCAACCCTCCGCCATGCTGAACCCACACCCACAGGACACCCATGGTTTGGGGACCATATGGTCACATACTTATACAGAACATGGGACACGCCACCTGTAACTTCCAAAGGGGCATGATCAAATGCTTCCATGAAGGGATAGTCCCTGATCACATTATTTTCTTTGAACACAGCCAGGACAACAGCCTCAATCAGAGGAAAGGGAAGAAAGTTCAGGTATAAGGCATATTAGTCTTGGGCAAGTCTTAACCTTTTTGGGCCTTAGTTTCTTTATCTGAAAATGAGATTATCACAAGGTTGTTAGAAATGAAATGAGCCAGGTGTGGTGGTGCACACCTGTAATCCCAGAGGTTTGGCAGGCTGAGGCAGGAGGATCACAAGTTCAAGGCCAGCCTCAGCAACTTGGCAAGACCCTAAGCAACTCAGCAGACCCTGTCTCTAAATAAAAAAGGACTGGGGATGTGGCTCAGTGGTTATGCACCCCAGGGTTCAATCCCCAACCAAAAAAAAAAAAAAAAAAAAAAAAAAAAAACAAACAAACTAAAAAACACTGAAAGTAAAGCACTGTGCCTGGCAAATGGAAGTGTTCATAAATGTAAGCTATTAATACTACCATTATTGGTTCCTTCACTGCCTCAGTTTGCTCCACTGCAAGAGGTATATTAATACAATATCACTGGGTGGCTGAGTTTGAACTAATAAATGTTCCACCCTCCTAATACAATATCCACTGTCAAGGTCAAAAAAAGTTCTGAGAGCCTCTTTTTCTGACCTCTCATCAGACACCAAAATCCCCTCTATCACACCCCCATTGTTTGGAAAATGAGTAAGAGCTGATTAAATCCTATTTTGACGTTACTGTGAAATAAAAATGATGCATTAGGAATCCACACATTTCCCTGCACTGTCATTCTGTAAGGGGGTGTGGATGGATGTTGCTGATTCTTTTGCATCATCCACAAAAGTCCCTCCCTCCCCTTACCAAAACACAATTTCTCACCTAGTCGCACAAAATTCCCACCCACCCTTGTACACACAATTAATGAATGTAATGAAGTAGTGCAATTACTTTCATATACATTCTCTCTCACACACACACACACACACACACACACACGTGTACACAAGGACACAAATGTCCTACAGTGCAAAACTCAACCAGAAGTAAAAACTCCACCCACGAAGTCACTCCCAGAAACTCACAACTACCCTGCACATGCAAACAAACGTCTCCAACCGTGTGCAAAACATGTTCCAACAAAAACAGTACAGCAGGACCTCTGGAGCCAGATGCCTGGGTTCAAATCCTCACATTGCAACTCACTAGTTGTGTGAACCCAATCTCCAAGTACCTCGATTTCAGAAGAGGGCAAGTAATATTCATGTTTAGGATGGATATAATAATTAAATGAGATTAACACGTTAAGCATTTAAATCAACATTTGGAAATAGCCCAATAAGTTATTTTCCTCATCGTTACATGTACACATTGCTTCCAAAACTATACAAAACTACTGACGCCGCACTGGTGTCCCTGAAAGAACCCTGCGGCACAGCACCACCGGATCCTGAGGGTCTGCCCGGAGCACAACGCCCCCACGCCACGCACGGGCTGGCTCCCCCTCGGAGTGCGCACGCGCGCCCCCCGCCACGCTGGAATCGGGGCAGGGAGTCCCCACGCAGTCTAGCCGCCCAGGAGATGCCTCCGGACCTCGCGCACCCGGGTTTAGGGACTCAGGCCTCCGCGGCCTAACCTCCTACTGCCAACCGAGGTTCTGAACGGCCCCAGTCCCGGCCTCCCTTCTCCCTCCATCCCCGCTGGGCCCGGCCGGCTTACTTAAGGACGAGGGGTTGGGGGAAGGACAGAGCCCCGCTCACCGCGCCCAGCCCCGAGTCCAGGGCCGGGACTGAGGCTCCGGCCAGGTTCCGTCCCCGCGGCACACCTCGGCTCTGGGCTAGGGCAGGGGGACGCGGCCGAAGAGGAGGAAGTGCTGGGGGCCAACCTGCCCCACCCCTGGGAAAGTCCCCGGTGATCGACAGGCCGACCGACCAATCGCGCGGCGCGCTCCTGGCCGGCCCGCGGCCGCCGGGGGAGGAACGGAGCGAGGTAAACAGCTGCCGCCAGAGTTCAGCCCAAGCCGAGAGCCGGCGTAGTGGCTGCCGGTTATCCCGGTAGTCCCTGGGCTGCCTTCCCGCGGGCAGCCCCGGCCCCCGCTCCGCGCCGTGCAGCCCCTCCACGGTGCAGCCCTTAGCGGCATTCCCCGCGCTGGAAGGCCGGGGCAGAGGCTTGGGACCACCTTGTATGCGGGAATTTCAGAGCGGAGGCGAGCCACAGAGACCACCCCAACCCCTTCCTTATGCGGTGGGGGACAGAGGCCAGAGTGAGGAGGGGACTTGCCAAAAGGCACGTAAGCTTTTGGAGCAAAGCCAGAGCTGGAGCTCAGGGCTGCCGAGTTCCGCAGAGTTCCTAGATTCGGTGAGGCAATAGAAATTTCCAGCCAAAAGGACCTTTAAAGAATCCCATTATTAGGTCTAAACTTTTCCCCCCACACTTGCTTGTAAGTGTGGGGAAAAGGATTGTAAACACTGCATGCATTATTTTAATTCGCGCAATCACCTTCGTGAGTGGGAATTTTAGCCCCTCCTCCCTTACTTTAATCATAAATAGTATGCGAGGCAGAGAGGTTTAATGACCTCACTAAGGGGCTGAATCAAGATTCAAACCGAAGTGGTCAAATCCAGAGGCCTCCTTCCGTTCTGTCTACCTATATGATAGATAATTCCAACAGGCTGTGGGATTTCCCAGGCCTATAAGGAACAGTAACTTGCTTTAAGGTTAGAAACACTTTTTTTAAGCCCATCATTTTATTCGGGGGCGGGGGTGGGGTGGTGAAAGCTAAGTTTTTATTCCAAAGAATGAAAAAGCCTGGGAATAAAGGACAACTCTTTAAATTGGATAATATAGCTTTATGAAAAACCTATTGAAAAAGACCCATTTCACTGAAACAGTTGAAAACTTGTCATTCTCCGGGCTCATCTTCAGAAAGGACTGTGGGAAAGGATTTAGGAGACTGTTTCATACATGGCCCATTTCACAGAAGGGGGGACTTGTCAGTTAGCTGTGACTCTGAACATACAGAGACACCAACCAAGTATATGTCCAGTCTAAAAAATTATGTTTTCGGGCCTTGTAACATCCTGGATGTTATCAAATTTTTAAAACAATATTTTTTCTAGTTCACTTTAATTATGAAAAGAAGTACACATATACCTTGATTCTGAAGTGAAGGAAAGATACAGAAACCAAGCAAGGCCTCACCAGATGACACCATCAGAGAAAGATGCAGGGGGACTGGGAGCCTTGGACCTGGGTCACTTGGCTGTGGCCATGCATCATTTCCATGGGTTTAAACCCCAGAAAAGACATTTATGTTTTCTTCCTGTTCCTTCCCTATGCTTCCCAATTCACCTCTTCTTGTAATGCTGCCTTCCTAATCCCAACCCAAGTCTCCACCTATGCACTCATCCCACAAACACAGAAACTTACTTGAAAAATGAAGGGTCTCCAGTTATTTGTATTTTTCCCCATACTATGTCAGTTATTTTTATGAAATATCTGACTAGATAGATAAATATCTGACTGATGAATCCTGGGTAGATTTGTTAGAGAATGCTCAGGCTTGATACGAAAATGTTTCCAGTCATCTTTTTGTCTGATTTCCTAGTTTAGGATACCTTTCTTTTTCTTCCTTCCTTCCTTCCTTCCTTTCTTTCTTTTAGTGGGGGCACTGGGTATTTAAGCCAGGAGCTCTTTACTACTGAACCACATCTCCAGCCCATTTTTTAAGAAATTTTGAGACAGGGTCTTCACTAAATTGCTTAGGGCCTTGCTTAGTTGCTGAGACTGGCCTCAAACCTGCAATCCTCCTGTCCCTACCTCCCTGACTGGCATTACAGGTATGTGCCACCATGCCCTGTTGGGATACTTGTTGTTAACAGTTATACTATGGAAAAACTTATCTGTTCAAAGTTATGACTGACCCCATTTGGAATCCTTGCAAGTCTTTTTTTTTTTTTTTTTTTTTTTAATTTTTTTTGTGTTACCAGGGATTGAACTCAGGGGCACTCGACCACTGGGTCACATCCCCAGCCCTTTTTGTATTTTTATTTAGAGACAGGGTCTCACTGAGTTGCTAAGTGCCTCGCCATTGCTGAGGCTGGCTTTGAACTCGTGATCCTTCTGCCTCATCCTCCCAAAGTGCTGGGATTACAGGTGTGCACCACCATGCCCAGCGCAAGTCTTGTTTTGACCTCAGAGTATTGCACCATGATAGGGACTCTGGAGACCATTGCTCATAATCTCCTACTTGTGGCCTTTACATAGAATAGGACTTGCTGAAAGCCTCATATTTTAAGTGACACCACCAGGATTGGAACTTGGGGCCTTGGCTCCCGTTCCTGTGTGCTTTGTCTAGTGCCCTGTGTTGTCTTCACAATGTCATGATTCATCTTGCTTTCTTCGAGAAATTCAATACTTTTATGAACGCAAGCTATGGATCTAACGAATGGGATTCCAACTCCTACTCAGCTACTTACTACCTGGGTAGCCTCTAAGACTCATGTTTCTTTCTGAAAAATGGGGATAATTGCACCTCCTCTTGGGTGGATTATAAGGATGAGTGAGATAATGCAAAAAAGCCTAAGGCTCAGCACACAGTAGGCATTTAAGAAATGGTAGAGGGCATAGATGTGAGTTGCAGGCATTGAGCACAATTTCGGTTTTAAACCCAGCAATATAGTCTCACTAGGTTCCATTCTCCCATCCACATCCCTGAAGGGACCCTAGGCCCTGGGGCATAGAGAGGATGGGAGACAGGCCCCCAAGCCTCACCACCACTTTGGCCTAGAAGGGGATTTCCAAGCCAGGAAGCTGGGCTGAGGTTGGGAGCTGAGTGACTCAGGCAGGTGGCAACCTCTTGCTCTTCCAGAGTGACAACAAGCACATGCACAAAGCCCCATCTGGGAGGAGAACCAAACTGCCTGTGTTTTGTTTTATTTTGTTTTAAAGCAGGCAGTTTCCTAATCTTTCTGCCACTCCCTGTTCCTCTACCACCTCAGCCAGAATAGCTCCAAATATACATTTGAAGAAAATAAGAAGCATGCAAAAAAATTCACCTATAACAGATTTAATTCTAAACCAAGTGCCAGAAGAGGGGTGGAGGCTGCATCACAAAAATATTACAAACCAGGCACCGTGGTGCATGTCTGTAATCCCTGTGGCTCAGGAGGCTGAGGCAAGAGGATCATAAATTTGAAACCAGACTCAGCAACATAGTGAGGCCCTAAGCAACTTAATGAGAACTTGTCTTAAAATAAAAAAGGGCTGGGGATGTAGCCCAGTGATAAAGTCCTTCTGGGTTCAATCTCCTGTAAACCCTGCCCCCCCCCCATACACAAAAAAAAGTATTACAAGGTAACATGGAATACTTGTTGTGTGCTAGGCTGACACTTGTGCGTAGTTTACAAGTTGGGAGCAACCAGCCTGCGAGGTGGGTACTAATAGTCCCATTTCACAGACGAGACAAGGGCTTTGAGGTATTAAATGACTCACCCAAGATCTTATAGAGCAGCAATTACCTGGAGGACAAAGAGCTAGGCTGTTAAAACATCTTGCCAGCTATCAAGATAACATAACAAAGAATGCCAGCCTTGAAAGAGTGTTTGGAAAAGATCAATCCCAAAATCCTACTCAAAATAAATGATAGAATTTGAGGTAGAGATACCAAGAAAAAAAAAAAAAGAAATGAACAAACCCAGCCTTACATTTGTAGGGCCTGAAGGCCAGAAGCAGGGTAAGGACTTGTAGAAGGTCTTACTTGAAGTTTTTTGTTTGTTTGTTTTTTGTTTTACAGTACTAGGAATTGAATCCGGGGCCTCACACATGGGAGACAAGTGCTATACTACTGAGGTACATTCCCAGACCTTTTTTCTTTTTCTTTTCTTTTCTTTTTTTTTTTTTTTAGCAAGCAAGAAGTAGGTTTTTTACAAAATGACAGAGATAGACTTCTCTGAAGAAAAGGGGCTCCAGAGCTGGGAATCCCACTCGCAGACCTTTTAAAATTTTTCAGTTTGAAACAGGATCTCACTAAGTTGCCCAGGCTGGCCTGTCTTGAACTTATGATCCTCCTGCTTCAGCCTCCTGAGTAGCTGGATTTGCAGGTGCGTACCACTGTGTCAGGCTTACGTGGAGTTTATAATTAACACTTGGGACCAGAACTCAAGACTTTGGCAATTGCCACACATCCCACTGATGGGAAATGGAGCTTCAAAGTCAAACAAGTGTGTGCTTCAATCTAGTAGGAGAATGAGTGAATCAGGGCCAAGGTGAGGGGTGACCGGCACTTGGGGAAGGGGGGCAGCAGCTAATGAACCTGGAAAAGAGCAGTCCTGGGTCCCTTTCTTAGATCCATAGCCTGAAGCAATCTCAGGAATGTAAAACCCTACAGTGGATTCTAGGTACTTTTTGGTGTTGGGTGTGGTATGTATATCAAAGAGCAGTTTGGGTGATAGCTAAGTGAGATAGTGCATGTCAAGCACATGCTACTGACTGAAACACTACCAGCTAATCATAGCATTTTTCAAATAAGAAATAAATGAGCACAGTGTATGGTCTCAGAATCCCTCCATTAGCCTAAGAAGGCATTTAAAAATTCTCTCTACCCACCTTCACAAGGGGATGGGAAGAGGTCTAAAACTTTTCACATCTACTCAGAACCTCAAGGCAGATAAAACCATTTATATCCACAACTTGTGCCTTTTCCAGGAGGTATGTCACATGAGCTCTGGAGTCTGACAGACTTGGGTTTAAAGCTCAGCCCTGTTGTTTACATTCTGTCCCTCAGTTTCCTTATCAATGCCATGAAGGCTGTAGAGTACCCAGTGCATGGGACCAGTGATAATTAAATGCCAGAGTGAAGGGAAGCAATGGTCGTTGTGATATCAACCCTGCAAGACAGCAGAGATTGTTTTCTCTCCCTGCCCGAGGGAGGACCCTGGAGACCACAGCTGGGGAGCAATTTGCCCAGACCTCACTGAGTGCTCTCTGAGGAGTGGGGCCTGGAAGTCATCCCCACTGACTTTTTCTTCAGGCTTTTTCCTGTTTTCCTCTTTCTACATCTCAACTCTTTCCCCTGTGTCCTTGGCCTGCCTGTTACTCTGATTTCTAGGGCACCATGGGAGGAGAAGAAAGGACAAAGTGACACTGGGGGAAATTCCCAGTCTTGTCACATATGTGGCCCAGCCAGGCCCCTCCCAGTCCTTAGGAGTCCTGGGTCTCCCCAGCTCCAGCTTCTCTCTGCTCCCCTTGTCTCCAGACCAGGGTGTCTGTCTAAAAGGATTTGGGCTGGGATCCAAGCTTGTCCCTTGTCATTCTTCTGGAAGTGGGACTAGGTTGGCCAGCCTCGGCCCATCCCTCAGCGAGGCAGACCTACACAACTGGAACATTTCCTAATCTTGGGAAGCCCTAACAGATCCCTTAGAGCAGTTGTCTTTCAGTCCTGCCCCCTCCCTCCCATGTCTTCACCCACACCCTGCTTCTTTAGGGCCCCTCCTCTTTCTCTCTCCATTCCTCTGCAGCCCAGAAGCCACTGTCAGATGTGGCCTCTACTCCTTGTCCCTCCTAGCCAGGGACTTCCCTGGGCTGGGCCTCTGACCAGCTTTGGAAATCTGGACTGTTTATAATCAAAGAGGAGGCCACATCACCACTGTTCTGCCAGCACTTGGCCCACTCCCAGGGCCTCGGGCTCTCCATTAAAGGTTCAAACACAGAAAGGTCCAGGGGCCCTAGGAGCTAAGCAGGCAGGAAAGAGGAGAAAGGTCCTTTTGCTCTAGTAATAAGGAAGATCCCAGCCTCCATTATGCTTCCCCGGGAGTACCTGGTCTTTACCTGTCTGGTTTTAGACTTCTAAAGTGCCCCAAATAACCTTGCTCTCAAAATCACATTCACAGATAGGCACACGTAGGTTGTGCACAGAGACGCATTCTCACACATAAATGTAAACATGGTCACAAATGTACACTCACACGGACCCACACGTATACACTGTTGTGGGTCTGACACAAGTTCACAAACACAGACACGTTCTCTTACACACAAATACATCCATGTTCATACTTGTAAACCTACTCCTTTTTTTGAGTGGGGGGAGAATAAGACAAAATAGGCCTTTCTTTTCCTTTCCTTTGGAAATGCTAGCATAAACTGGAGAGAAAAAGATTGGCCAAAAAAGCAGAGCAGGAAGAGGAAACGAAATAGGGAGAAAAGCCTGAGGAAAGGAGGCCAGGAAAGGCCCAGACCCCAAGACCTGGGTGGGCAGAGCAAGCTGGACTGGGGAGCAGTAGACCCCAGCTGGCAGGAAAGAGGAGACTAGGCGGCTCTTGGCACAGAGCTGGGAATGTCTGTGACTTTGGCACCCTTGTGCCAAGAGTCCTCTCCCCTGTCCTGGCCCATCTGCCCCCAGTCTGGGTCACTCACCTGGGCAAGGGCAGGAAAATCCAAGGGTGTGTACAGTGGGGACTGCTGTCCCTGTGAAGGCTCCTCAGCTCACTGTGCTTCTGCAGGAAGGAGGGCTGGGCTGAGCTGACTTTTAGGCAGGAGGGGAATTCCCCGTGATGGAGGAGCCAGCCGCCAGGCAGCCCCACAAGGCCCAGCTGAGGCCCCATCCTGCCCTCTGGCAAAGCACAGGGCCCTTCTTTGTCAGCCTCCACCTGTCAGTTCCCAGACTGGCCGTCACTTGCTGTGAATTCCAGGGAGGGGAGGGAGTTCAGGAAGCCTGATGATCCTTTGTCTAGGCTGGGAACAGGCACAGGCTCAGGGACTGGGGCAGGCTCAGGGGCAGGCTCAGGGGCAGGCTCAGGGGCAGGGGCGACCTGGTCTGCCCTGCCTGGTTCTCCTGAGGACTTCTATTTCCTCCTTTGCCTAAGGTGGGGGATTCCAGTGCTCAAGCCCCTGAGGAAATTGCCAGATGTCCAGCCCACATCCTCTGACCTTGTTCCTATTCCATCTGTTTCCACTTATTACCTTTTGTGGATCTTCCACAGAAAAGGAAGAGCCCACCCCTTTCCTCTGGCATGCTCCTTCCCTCCTTTCATTCAGATATCAAATGAAACCTAGAGACCTACAGCCCGAGGAGTAGTCTGGCTCTGCCCTTGCCATCTGGAGATCTGAGCAGTCACTTCATCCTGAGCCTCAGTGATTCCCCGCTGTAAAATAGGAACAATGAGTCCTGCTTTGCCTGACTTCTGCAATTGCAATTAAAGTAAAATGATGGTTTTCAGACATCCTTCGTAAACTACTGACTTAAACATAGGTCTCCACTCACTAACAGCTGCAAAGATGCCTAGGAAGCAGAAGAGAGGGGGTCATCTGGATGAACTGGGTTTTCTTGATCATTCCTGGTTCCAGGGCTTTTTCATTCTTACAGCCACATTGGGGATACAGGAATGGACAAATCAGACCCACTTTCTGCCTTCTCAAAACTCATAGATACTGGGATTGTTCTGTCCAATAGAGTAACCACTAGCCATACATGGATATTTAAATATAAATTAATTAAAATTGAGTAAAAGTAGTAATCCAGTTCCTCAGCAGCACTGGCCACATTTCAGATGCTTGATAGCTGCCTCTGTCTACTACATTAGATGACAGGTATATACAACACTTGAGTCATCACATAAAGTTCTGTTGGATAGTATTGCTCTGGGGGCTATGCGCAAATGGATAAGCAATTACAATAAAGTAGGGCAAAGATGTATTTGGGGGGCAAGGGGGTAGGAATGATGGTGGAGTGAGTTGGACGTCTTTACCCTAAGTACGTGTACGAAGACACGAATGGTATGAAAATACTTTGTGTACAACCAGTGACTTGAAAAATTGTGCTGTATATGTTTAATATGAAATGAATTGCATTCTGCCACCATGTATAACAAACTAGAATGAATAAATAATTTAATAATTAAAAATATGTATTTGGGCACATGCCAGGGGTTATGTGAGTCAGGAGAGAGGAGTGTCTGGTCAGGATTTGGGGATGTGGAAAGTCTTTCTTGAGGAAGTGACTTCTTAGCTGAGACCTGAAAGTAGCCAAGCAAAAGCATAAGGAAGGGTGTTCTTGATGAAGGGAATAAAATATGCAAAGAGAAGAGAGAACATATATAGGAAACTGAAAATGACCTGGAGAAATAGGCAAGGCTGGGTCACAAGGGGCCACATGTGGCTCCCTGGGGGGAAGCTGGCAAGTAGATAGGCTGGGGAGGAGAGAGCCCACCAAATCCAGTCCCAACTGCTTTTATACCCTTTGGGTTGGGATTGCACTGGGAATGCTAGAGAGATCTCCTAGACCAATGTATCACTTTACAGATGAGGAAGTAAAGATCAGACAAAAGGAAATGACTTCCCAAGTGAGTAAATGAGGAGCTTCCTGACTCCTAGTCTAGTGCTCTTTCCCACACCACACTCAGTCCCTCATGACTGGCCACCTTTCAAGGGCTCACTAGCAACATGTAAGAGCAGCTATCATACAAAATTACACAGATATTTTCAATGTTGGGGAAGTTTTATTGAACCAGTGGCACCAACCCTTGAACTAGACCATGGGTAAAGGATGGCTTTGTTTCCCTGTGCATAGACCATTTTCTCTGTGGGGAGTAAAAATATGTGTTATTTAGCCCTGATGTTCCTGGATCGGAATACTCTCTCTATATACGAGGTCACAATAATAGACCCTCTGTGTGTTCACAGAGCCTGACTGGGACCAGTTCCTGCCCATGGAGTCTTAAAGGGCAGAGGGACCTTGAAGGGCTAAGCAGGTCCAAGAAGCTGGCCCAGCATGAGCAGGGATCACCGTTTAGGAGTGCTTGGCCTGCAAGTCCTGGGGAAGATCAGCTTGGGCTCTCCCTGTGAAAATGCTGAGAACATGGAATAGACACCATGAAAAAAGAGGTCCTTGCATTGGGCATTGGAAGAGCTGACTTTGGGTCCTGGCTCCTCTGTGTAAACCTTTCCCTCTCAGGTCCTCTGCTTTTGCTTCTATGATAGGAAGGAATCAGACTAAATGATCACTAAGGGACCATCCATTCTGACATGGTAAGGCAGTCCAAAGTTTCAGAGGGAGAAGAAATCAGGGTGGGCCAGTTACAGTGGGTTAGGAAATACCACTGATGGTTAATATTTAATATTATCATGTGCCAGGTACAGTACTAAGTATTCTTATATGAATTATTTCATGCATTCCTTGCAAGACTCCTATGAGACGAGTACTGCTATTTTATGAATGAGGAAACTAAGCTTTGTAATGGCCAACTGCCAATAAATGGCACAGCTAGAATTCAAACTCAAACACAATAGGCCCTCCATGTTTGTGGGTTCCGTATCTGTGGATTCAACCAACTACAAATGGAAAATATTCAGAAGAAAATTGTGTCTGTACCAAACAAGTACAGATTTCTTTCTTGTCAGCCCCCAAATAATACACTATAATTATTTACAGAGTATTTGCATTGTATGAGGTATTATAAGTAATCTAGAGGTGATTTAAAGTATACAGGAGGATGTGAACAGGTTATATGCAAACACTATGTTTTTATTGCAGGGATATGAGCATCCCTAGATTTTGGTTTAAGAGGGGGTTTCTGGAGCCAATCCCCTGGGGATAGAAAGGGATGACTGTTATGGCTGGAAGAGATGAGACCCATGCTGGACCTTAAAAGAGAAGTGAAATCTAATATACACGGGACAACTCCTGTAGGACTGCTTTTTTGGTACATAATTACCCATCCCCCCTCCTCCCACTCTGACATTTCTGGTTTTGCTGCTGATGCTGTGGGAACAGCACTAAGCCCATTTCAGAACAGCTATTCAATACTTATGTGGGGAGTTAATGAATATGACTTCATGGGTTTCTGTTGAAACCAGGCAAGGACAGAAACTCCTTATGCCATTAGAACCTAACCTTGGATTTGGCAGATTTTTGTGCCCTACAACAGACCCAAGAAATCAGACTCTTGGGAGGATGGAAGGTCTTAGAGGCAACGTTTTTAATAAATTACCAGGGGCTGACCCTGATATATTACCATATATTTGAGAAGTCCAAGCTTCCTGAGCTGGGCTTCCAGTGCCAAAAGCAAAGATTTCTGTTCATATATACATAGCCAGGGAGAACCAGTAGAGACACCAAATATGCTTTTACATGGCTGAGTCATCCAAGCATCAGATCCACGGCTTTTGAAAACTCCCACACAAGCTAATAAAATTGTCTCCTTATCTGAATTTTGAGGACAGACCACTAGAAGAGGCCAAAGGATCATACAGTTTCAGATGTCTGTTGGCTCAATAGCCCACCCACAGCAAGTGTGTCCTCATCATTAATAGGTGGTCATCCAATGATGGGGTGTCCACTACCTCACAGATGGCCCATTGTGTTGTCAATCAGCTCTCAATCATAAAGCTCAACTCTGACTCCTTTGGATGGCAAACTGCGGTAAGGCCCTTTGTGCTCCGGCATCTATACCCCATCCTTATTCCACCACAGCTATACCTGGTGCTTTTGGCTCCTGACGTGTGCCTTGGCCTCTGGCTGCAGCACTCTCCAATCTACTGTGTCTTTCATGTGGCTAACATTACTCTCAAATGTTCCTCCTTTGGAAAGTTTGCCTGGCCTTCCCCACCCTGATGCTCCCCTCAGGATGACAGCAGGATCTTTGTTCTGCACTTTCAAGTCCTCCTCCTATTCTCTCTCCCTGCAACTGTAATAAAATGATTATTGGTTTGTTTAGTGTCTGACCAGAGCAATAGTTCTCATGCAGGGGTGATGTTGCCTCCTACAAGACATCTGGAATATTAGGAGATATTTTTGGTTGTCATAATTGGGGAGGGGTATGCTCCTGGCATTTAGTGGGCAGAGGCCAGGGATGCTTCTAAACAGCTTACAATGCATGTGACAGATCCCCACAGCAAAGGATTATCTGGCTCAATATGTCCACAGTATTGTGAAACCCTGGGCTGGTGTAAGTCCCAAGTGACCAGGAACTGTCACTACCTCCCAAGTGCCTCACACACAGCAGACAGAAAATGAATGCTTTTGGAAGGAAGAAGGAGAAGAGGGACGGAGAAGGAAATGAACTACAAATGTGGCTGTCATATGCAATGTTCCTGATGTTGGGAAGAGTGGAGAACTGGGGAGACAGGCAGTGAGAGGTGAGACTGGGTGGAGAGTAGAGACAGACCTCTGAAGCCATGAACACTGGGTTCAAGAGCTTTGCCGTCAGCCAGGCATGGTGGCACACATCTGTAATCCCAGTGACTCAGGAGGCTGAGGCAGGAGGAGCACAGTTCAAAGCCAGCCTCTGCAATTTAGCAAGGCCCTAAGCAACTCAGTGAGACCCTATCTCTAAATAAAATATAAAAATGGGCTGGAGATGTGGCTCAGTGGTTAAGCACCCCTGGGTTCAATCCCTGGTACCATTAGGAAGAGATTGAGAATAATGAAAAGTACATCCTGAGAAAGAGGATTGACTGATTAGTGACAGAGTTGGGTCTTGAGTCCACAAAATACACCTCCCTATTTTATTGATACACCCTAATTGCCCCAAACTGAAAAGCTGGAGGCAGTTTTCCTTCAGAATGGGAATAGATGGACAGATATTAAAAAATATGCTGTCTATGTGCATCTGCTATGTACCAGGACCACTGCTGTTTCTGACTCACCTTGTGACCTCAGCAGTGACTTCCTCTCTGTCCCTCGCCTTCCTCATCTATGAAAGAAAGTAAATTCTCTTTGCTCCTCTATGGCACTGGGAATAACTGTGCGCAGGAAAGGGGAACTCATTATAATAACTTCTAAAGATATTATTGGCCAGGGGGTTATCAACTTTAATGTCCTTCAGATTATCTGACCTTGTTCTTGGGTGGGGCCCTACGTCAGCAGTTCTCAGTCATGCCTCACATTCGAGTCACCTGGGGAGTTTGTGAAAATACAGATGCCCAAGCCCAACCCAGACTAATTAGATCAGAATCTCTGGGGGTGTGGCTTGGGCATAAGTATTTATAAAGCTTCCCAGGTGATTCTAAGGTGTAAAGTTGTGACTTTGCCTTAGGAGATGTCCTTTTAATGGTTGGTTTTGATGTAGGTAGTCCTAGGAACTCACTATCCCAGGGTCCCTGTGGTCCCCCAACTTGACCCCCTTTGTACCAGAGAAGGTGCCTTCTAGAATCAGGTCTGAGACTCTAGTGACAACAAATCTTAGAATCTGGAGAGAAGAAAGCTCTATCTCCCATTTTTTCCCCGCTGGGTCACAGATGATTATACATAGTGAATGCAAAAGGCAAAATCAAACCTCCACCAGAGGAAATGGGGTTTGTGTAATTCTATCAGCATTTGGAAAATGGGATTCAGGGATGAGTTTTGCAAAATTGTGCTTTCCAAGGAAACAGACACAGGGTGGTATGTTGCAAGATTCTTGTCAGAGGAAGAGGATCCAAGAACAAATGTTGCAAGCCTGTGCTGCTAAAGGAAGTGACTTCTTAGTCCATCATGATCTGGGACAAAGCTTAGAGATTATCTTGACCAATCTTCTCACTGGACAGAAGAAAATACTAAGGACCAGGGAAGAGAAGGCAAGTGTCCAGGGTCAGGCAGGGAATTGTTGATGAACTAGCACTACAGTCCTGGCTTCCTGACCAACTCCTTCCTGCTGCCCTTTCCTCTACTCCTTAAGTATGTATGAACCCACTGTTTTGCTCCAGCTCCTTAGACTGCCTCTATACCCCCACCCTCTGGATAGCACCCAAGGTCAAAGAATGAGACTAAATCTGTGTGCCTGGATCTACACCTGCCAGACAACAGGGGCTGGAACCAGAGGGTGGCTGGGGCCAGCCAGAGAGGAAGGAGCAGTCTGATGATGTGGCCTAACCTCAGAAAGGAAGCCTGGTCACCAGGGGGAAATTCCCCGGGTGAGGTCTCTTGTCTATGCAAATACTACACTCCATCTAGCTTGGACTCCAGGATAGGAGAGGGAGAAGAGGTGAGAGGACACCAGGAAAGACAAAGAAGATAAGAGGTGCTGAGCACTCTAGTACCTGGGTTGTGCCAGGCTCCTGGTATGCTTCACCTCATGTTGTCCCTAAGGCATGCTCTGGTGTGGGGAAATTGGGAGACTGAGGCCCAGTGAGATGGTGCATTGCCCAGGAAAAAGCAGTATATTCCCATGCCCCAAGGAGACCAGGGCTCAGGGGGAGGTGATGATGACCATGATAATGTATTTAGGGCTGCTGACAGTGGTGAGGCCTGAGTCCCAGAAGTCTAGCAAAGTTTGGTTTTAGGTTTCTATCTCACTCACTAAGGGAATTGTGTCTTGGGAAGAGGCAAAAAGCAGAGGGCAGGTAGGTAGTGACCCTGACTCACCTTGGGCAAATCCCAACACTCTGTTTTTTCAAGGCCCCCTGGGAGCAGGGGAAGTGGGAACAGTAGAAAGAGTGGCACTGTTAACCCCTTCACCGCCAGCTTCCAGAACTCTCCTAGAAAGGCTTCTGAAGGAGACTCTCACTCTCTCCTTTCTGCACCCCTTTTTTTTTTTTTTTTTTTTTGTACCAGGGATTGAACTCAGGGGCACTTGACCACTGGGCCAGATCCCCAGCCCTTTTTTGTATTTCACTAGAGACAGGGTCTCACTGAGTTGCTAAGTGCCTCGCCATTGCTGAGGCTGGCTTTGAACTCGAGATCCTCCTGCCTCAGCCTCTCAAGTGCTGGGATTACAGGCGTGCGCCACCACGCCTGGCCTTGCCCCTTTAAATTTCACTTGAGACTCTGGGAAGCCTGTTCCAGAACTCCACTGTTTTCCAAGGCTTGATCCTAAGCACTCCCTGGTTCTCCAGGGAGCTGGGCTTGCCTTCTCAGAGCAAGATATTAGGTAGGACAGAGCTCAAGTCAGGGCTGTTAGGCTCAACATCTGTCCTCCAAGGGACATGAACAGGCAAGTCCCTGATTTCTGGAGTTGCATGTGTCACCTTAACACTGTGTGCCAAGAGAAGTGTGTGTACGTGCCTCCAGTGTATGTGAGAAGCAAGTCTGGGTACTGATGCAAGGTGTTTCTTGTGTAGCCAGTTGGTCTATACATGGGCAGTGTCCAGATTTCTGGTTTACCAGCAGTCTAGTTTTTGGCCTAACAATTTTATTTTTCTCCATGGTCAGTAATGTATGTTTCTCTGTGTGTGTTACCAGGAGAGAACGTGCCCTTTTGTTCCCAGCAGTGCGTTTCTGAGTCTGGGTGTCCATAGTACGTTGCTGTGGGCATGGCTGACAGTGATGTGAAAGTCTCCGTGTGCCAAGTGGCACTTGGGGGTTTTGAGTGGACAGTAGTTGTGCGGGAAACTGGGAAATGGAAATGTCAGTTTCCCACCCTCCCTGCTTTTGTCAGGAGTTCCTAGGTCAAGGCCCAGCTCTCATGATGGGAGGAGGTTCTGACTGCAGCTGGGGGCACCAAGGGTAGATGGTGGCAATTGAGAGGAAGGGGTGGGACTATCCACAGAAGGAAATACTGAGCTGGAAGCTTCTTAAAACAGCTGGGCCTGGGGGAAGGGCCCATTCCCAGGTGGCTGTGGCTTAGGGCTTTGTCAGTACTTACCTAGCTGAGAGGAGGGCAGGGGTATGGCCTGTACTGGAGGACTTTGGCCTCAAATCTTGCCTTTAAAAGCACTCTTGCCTCTGGGGCCCCAGGTCATTACTTGGCTTTGGATCTGCCTCCCCCTCTCTCCCATTCCCCACACAGCAAGATAGGGTCCTTTTCCTTGTTTTCTTGCTCCCCAATGTTTTTCTTTTCTCCACCTCTGCTTCCTTTGCCCTGGCCAGGGTCCTCATGTCTTCACACCCAGGGAATCCAGTTGCTGATCCTGTTTCCATGTGTAGAGCTGGTTTCTGTCTTTTTATTCAGTACTGGGGATTGAATCCAGGTTCCTGGCATTCAAGGCAAGCGCTCTACCACTGAGCAATAATCCCAGCCCTTTTTAGTTTGAGACAGGGCCTCATTAAATTGTGCTGGCTGGCTTCTAACATGATCCTCCTGCCTCAGCCTCCCAAGTAGCTGGGATTACAGGTCTGTGCCACCATGCCCAGCTTGTCACTCCCTTTTTACAGGCGAGGAAATCAAGGCATAGCGAGGTCAAATGACTTGTCTACTACTGGTAGAGGACTAGGATTTGAACCCAGGTCTGCCTACCGACCACGGAAGCTCTAACTGATGAGCAGTCTGTTACATAGTAGAATTTCCCAGCTGCTTCACTCCAACTATAAAATGAGGAAGTCTCCTTTGGAAAACCTGAGGTCTGGTAGGGAACGGAAAGCTGATTTACTGTTTTGGGTTCTGAAATTCAGGTTAGGCAACGTGACACTTCTGCCTCCTGTTCTCAGCTCTGGCATCTGCCGTCCAGAGGTAGAGGAGGAAGCTTTAGCAGACGCAGGGCAGGAACCCAGAGCCCTGGATTCTAGCCCCTTCCTAACACCACAGTCACATTCCTGCTCTCTGGGTCTCAGTTACCAAACTTGTCAAATAAGGGGTTGACCGGGATCATCTCTAAGACCATTTCTAGCTCATCAGTCCACAATGTACTGCCTGTGTCTTCAGGCAACTGGTGCCACTGCTTGCAGCCTGTGTCCTCATAAAATGAAGGTGATTATCCTTGTACTGCTGCCACTGTAGTGGTCATGGAGGTGAAGCTTCTCCTGTGGGATTGATCTGGCAGTGGTCTGCTCTCAGCCAAGCTGGGGCAAGGTACCTATCAGTAGTTCTCAAACAGCCGATGGTTCCCACACCACTCTCTGCTGACAGAAAGTATACAGTGGCAATTCCCAGATAACCCAGGTTAAAAAGCAACCCCCTCCCAGCCAGCCATTTTCCGCAGATATTCCTGGTGGCCTCAAAGACCAAGGCTTGTTCATCCCAGCCCAGGGCTTCTGAAAAGGGTTTTCCTGAAGGGAAAATGCACTGCCCAAGACAAGAGGGGGAGCAGTAAGGACCCAGAGGGAGGGTGACACCAATGGCATGAGGAAGTATGGGGTACTTATAAAATCCCTGTGGAGATCCAGTTCTATCCACAACCTTGCTGTGACCTTGGGCCAGTTGCTTCCTCTCTGTGGAAGTGACAGTTGTCTCATCTGTAGCTGAGAGGGAGGTGAGAACTTCTGAGGCCCCCTTCCACACTTAGAACATCACAACCATCCTCCTTTTCTCCCACTTTGAGACAGCAGTGGTTTGAGCTTCTGCTTTCTCTTTCCTTTTAGTTTAATTTAGCCCCCACCACTTCTCCTCATTGAACTTTGTCCACGGATGCAAACTCCAGCGTTGCTCTGGAGACATCCAGGCAGGTGGGACATGTGATGGAACCTCCTTCAAGATCAGCACCACCACGGTTCACATCTTCAGCGCCTAGCACGTGGCCTGGCACACAGGGGACATTCAGATAGTAGTGGCTCATAAATGAGTGTATGAGATACCTCAGATTCAGAATCACGGCTGTTCCTTCATTTGCTACAACTCCAAGAAAAAATGTTTTGCAGGCACCTAGTTCCTAGCCAGCAGGGTTGTTGCAATTGCCCCGCAAATGGTCCCCTTTCCTTCGTTTAGTTTTTTTCAAATGCATGGCTAGACATATGCCTTCCCCACCCAGGAACCTCTGAAGGATTCACTGGTTATAAGAGAAAACACTGACATTCAAGTTCTTCTATGATTACAGAAAAACTCCCATTTCTGTTCTCATCTGCCTCACCCCAAAAATCCTCAAGGTCTTTCTCCCACTACCGACCAATCCCAGAACGCAACCACCTACCTTGACTGAAAACAAGTTGAAAAATGCACGTGGAGGCATTAGAACAGTGTGTTGTCCATTGTAAGTGCTCTGTTTTAGCTGTTCTCATTCCCGGTTTCCATATCTCCCGCCATCCTCCCAGCTACCCCCTCAGATTCTTTTCTTTCCATTCGCCCCCTCAGCACCACATAAAAAATAAATAAATAAGCCGGGCGCGGTGGCTCACGCCTGTAATCCCAGCACTTTGGGAGGCTGAGGCAGGAGGATTGCGAGTTCAAAGCCAGCCTCAGCAGTGGCGAGGCACTTAGCAACTCAGTGAGACCCTGTCTCTAAATAAAATACAAAAAAGGGCTGGGGATGTGACCCAGTGGACGAGTGCCCCCGAGTTCAATCCCTGGTACCACAAAAAAAAAAAAAAAAAAAAAAAATAAATAAATAAATAAATAAAATAAAGGTGTTGTGTCCATGTATAACTAAAAATATTTAGGAAGAAGAAAATTGCTGCCTGGTTCAGGGCAGATAGTGAGACTAGCTGACTTTCAAGTCAGGCAGGCACCAGGCAGAGCCCGTCCACACACACCTTCATTTCCCTCCCACAAAGCTATAGGATAGGCAGTATTAGGAGCCCATTGTATAGACAGGGAAATGGAGGCTCAGAGAGATTACATGTTCACAGTCAGTCAGTGACAAAGGTCTTACTCCCAAGCTCTTAACCATTTTGTTAATTTATCCTTTGGCAACAGTTAAATCAAGTTGGGCAAACACCCAAAAGAGCTGTCAGCTGACCTTCAAGACACTTGGGTTCACAGCTTGGTGGAGGGTAGGAAGTGGAGGAGACATGAAAAAAGGTAACTTTTCTTAGTTCCAGACTCATTGTCAGAGATGAAGAAAGGGCCCTTAGAAACTGTTGGATCCAACCCCTCACCATTCAAATGGGGAACCTGAGACCCAGAGAGGGCAATGAGGTCCAAGGTCACACAGAGAAGGAAGGACAAGACCAGACCCAGCAAGTCTCCCAGCTGCCTGTGCCACCTGCACAGCTGCAACAGCAAACACATGCTGAGCTACAATAAATGGGCCTGGCCAACCGGGGCAGGGTGCAGAGCCCTCTCTCTAGCCAGCAGACAGCCGCAGGCCACAGGCACTGGACAACCTTCCATCCAAGTCACAAACCAGAACTAGAGCTGGGGGAAGGGAAAACGGAGAAACTGCTGTTGAGCCTACTTGCTTATCAGTGCCCTTCACGAAGTGGAAACTTTCCACAGCTCTTGGCCCTCCTAAGATTACAATCGCATCGATGCCCTTGAAGAGGTCAAAAGAGGAAGCTGGGTTTGGTTGTAAAGGATGAAGAGCACCCGGAGAGATGTCCAGGCAGTGAGAGGGAGCCTGAGACCCAGAGCAGGGCTGGGCCAGCCTCCCCAGCACTGAGGCAAGCTCAGACCCCTTTGTCAGCTTCCTAGGAAGCACCTTGGGGGAGCTTAAAGACTTAACCGACTCCTCCACCCATATCCCCAGGCACATTTAACAACCTCAGCTCCAAGGAGGAAATTCAGGCTGCAGGATCTAGGGAAAAGACAGAGGCTCTTGTTGGAAATGTGCTTCTGTGTGTCATTTTTTCCCTTTTTTAAAAAAGAGAATGGATGGGATTCAAGGGAATGAATCGGAGGCTCACTCTAGGATGTCAATGTTAGAAGGGAAGCCAAGATTCTGTAGTCCAACTCTCTCCTTTTGCAGACAAGAAAACAGACTCGGGAAGGGAAGGAACTGGCCCAAGTCAGAAAGCAAATGTGTGGCAGATGCAAACTGGAACCTAGGGTCCTGAGGCCCGGCCTGGTCCTCCAGCAAGATCCGATGGAGATGGGTGGGGGTTGGGGGTGGGGGAAGGTTGCCAAAAAGTCATTTCTTCTTCCCTGCTCACTCCCAGCACACTGCCACCTGCCACCACCTCCCCTTTCAAAACACACGCGTCACTCATTTTAGGGAGGCTCAGTATGTTTTGGGATTTGACAAAGCCCAAACCAGGGCAGGGGTGTAGTGAGGGGGGAGGGGGGAGGGGGACTGGAGAGGAGCTAACAAGGGAGCAGAGGTGGACAGGACCTGTGGCTACGGTTCTTCAGCTGCTCAGTCATGAGCAGGAGTGACTGCGCTGGGCCCTTGATGACCCCTGGGAGTGGGAGACTTTCCTAAGCCTCAGTTGATGACAAGAGCCCCCCCAACCCCTCCCCCACCCTGTGCCTTCCTCAGTCTCCGGCGCTGGATCAACGGCTTGTCACTGCAGCCGGCACTGCTGACCATTTCTTGGCAGAGGGACCCACCCAAGCCAGTGGTCCTAGTCCTCGCCGCCACAGAGAGCCAGCAAGGCCTTCAGGAAGTCTCCGGAGGTGTCACCCTGGCAGGGGCAGAGGGAGAGTAGAGTGAGTGGAAATAATTTTGGTCTCAGTGCCCACCCCTGCTCCTAACCACCCACCAGCCTGGACATCTCCCTGGTATTTGCTCAGTCACCAACAAACTGTCACAGGAAGGCCAGAGAGGTCTCTTGTACATAAATGTGACCACGTCCCTTCTGGGGCTCCTGTGACCCCCCGGAATATGTGCCAGCTCTTGGCCTGGCTTCAAGGACCTCTGGACCTAGAGCTCTGCAGCACCTCTGCCTCCTCTCTCCTGGGAGCAGCAGCACCGTCCTCCTGGCTCCTTACCCCACTACTCCAGGGGTCCACAGTCACTGTGCCTGCCCCCGGTCCTGTCTGCAGTAGGGCCCTCTCCTCCAGGGACCTTCCTGCCCTCCAGCTTACCTTAGGAGGCAGAGCACCTCCTGCCCACCGTGGCTCCCCTCGCACACTACGACGACCCTCCCTCACACGTCACGCTGTGGGACCTGAACAAGCGCTGGGGCGTCGTGCTCACCACACAGCACAGGGTCTGACACACCACTGTCAACCAGGGGAGGCCAGACTTCTTCCCCTGTGCTACACAGCCCCCTTTACAGGGGCTCCTGTCTCTTATGAAAACCTATTTATGATATGTGGGTTTCTGGAGTTTTTTTTTTTTTTTTTGGTACCGGGGATTGAACTCAGGGGCACTTAACCACTGGGTCACATCCCCAGCCCTTTTTTTGTATTTTTATTAGAGACAGGGTCTCACTGAGTTGCTAAGTGCCTCGCCATTGCTGAGGCTGGCTTTGAACTCGAGATCCTCCTGCCTCAGCCTCCCAAGTGCTGGGATTACAGGCGTGCGCCACCGAGCCCGGCTGGAGTTTTTTGATATTTAATATATGATTTTTTTTCAAAATAGTATGTTATCATTGTAAATAATTCAGATCAAAGAGATGATTATACTAAAAAGTCTCCATCCCATCCTTGACGCCTAGATTCCCCAAATCAGGAGGCAGCCACTGTTAGTACATTTTGATATGATTTCTCAGCAATAGTCTGTACATATACAAATATATGTACATATACAAATACCTTTACATCCCTCTCCTATACAAATGGACACATATCCTGTCCTGGGCTGTATTTTTTTTGTATTGTTATTTTTTTTTAGCTTCTTAAATTATTTATTTATTTTAATTTGTTATACATGATGATAGAATGCAATTCATTTCATATCACATATATAGAGCACATTTTTTTTAAGTCACTGGTTCTACACAAAGTATTTTCACACCATTCGTGTCTTCATACATGTACTTAGGGTAATGATGTCTAACTCTGGGCTATACTTTTTTAAAAAAATATTTATTTATTTACTTTAGTTGTACACAATGCAATGCATTTATGTTTATGTGGTGCTGAGGATCGAACCCAGGCCGCGCATGTGCGAGGTGAGTGCTCTGCCGCTGAGCCACAACCCCAGCCCCTGGGCTACTTTTTGACTTAGAGAAGATTCCAAATCGATACATAGAGCCTTCTCACACTTTTTCAAGGCTGCATGGTATTCCATTATATGGATATACAGGTTGAGTATCTCTTATCCCAAATTCATGGGACCAGAATTGTTTGGATTGGGGATTTAAAAAAAATGTTGGAATATTTGCATACATGTAGTGAGATGTCTTGGGGATGGGACCCAAGTTTAAACACAAAGTTCATTTATGTTTCACTTTAAAAAAAAAATATTTATTTGCTTTAGTTTTACACAATGCGTTTATTTGTATGTGGTACTGAGGATTGAACCTGGGCCGCGCACGTGCTAGGCGAGCGCTCTACCACTGAGCACAACCCCAGCCCTATGTTCCACTTTTTAAAATTTTTTTGAAATTTATTTTGTAGTTGTAGTTGGACATAATACCTTTATTTTTTATTTATTTATTTTTACATAGTGCTGAGGATCGAACGTAGGGCGGCACACGTGCTAGGCAAGTGCTCTACTGCTGAGCCACAACCCCAGCCTTATACACATAGCCTGAAGGTAACTCTATACAATATTTTAAATAGTTCTGTAGGGGCTGGGTTTATGGCTCAGCGGGTAGAGCACTCATCTAGCACGGCCCGGGTTCGATCCTCAGCACCACGTAAAATTAAAGGCATTGTGTACAACTAAAACAAATAAATAAACATTTAAAAAAATAGTTCTGAGCCGGGCGCGGTGGCGCACGCCTGTAATCCCAGCACTTTGGGAGGCTGAGGCAGTAGGATCGCGAGTTCAAAGCCAGCCTCAGCAATGGCGAGGCACTTAGCAACTCAGTGAGACCCTGTCTCTAATAAAATACAAAAAAGGGCTGGGGATGTGGCCCAGTGGTCCAGTGCCGCTGAGTTCAATCCCCGGTACCAAAAAAAAAAAAAAAAAAAAAAATAGTTCTGTGTATGAAACTAACTTTCATGATACAGAATTTTCTACTTATGCTGTCATGTTGGTGCTTAAAAAGTTAAATTTTGGAGCATTTCAGATTTCAGGTTGTCAGATTAGGGAGGCTCAACCTGTATCATATTTTTATTTAACCAGTTTTATATGGATGGCTTCCAATCTTTGGCTACTATAAACAATACTGGCATAATTATTCTCCCACATGTTTTTGGGAACATGCATGGTTAATGTCTGTAGAATAAATCCAACAAGTAGAAATTACCCAGTCAAAAGTGCTGCACAGCCAGGCGCGGTGGCGCACGCCTGTAATCCCAGCACTTTGGGAGGCTGAGGCAGGAGGATTGCAAGTTCAAAGCCAGCCTCAGCAATGGCGAGGCACTTAGTAACTCAGTGAGACCCTGTCTCTAAATAAAATACAAAAAAGGGCTGGGGATGTGGCCCAGTGGTCAAGTGCCCTGAGTTCAATCCCCGGTACCAAAAAAAAAAAAAAAAAGTGCTGCACACATTTCAAATTTTGAAACTGTCAAATTACCCTTTCAAGATGTGCTACCAATTTAAATTTCCATCAAGTCTTGATGATGACATTGCCTGTGACACCCACAGGGCTGTTAACCAAGTACAGGCAGCATCAAGCTTTTAAGATTTGGGCCAATCTCAAGACCAAAAACAGTGGGCTCCATAAGTTAAAGAAGTTAGACACAAAAGGTCCCTATGAGAGTCCACTTACGTGAGATATCTAGAAAAGGCAAATCCTTAGAAAGATTTGACCCCCAAGGTCCCCAAAATCTTGAGGCAGAAAATGGCCTGGTGGCTGCCTGCACCTGGGAGTGGAAATATAGGTAAACAGGTAGAAAGCACCTTAGTGGGGTGATGGAAATGTCCGGAATCCAGATTGTGGTGATGGGTGCTATACAACTCAGTAAATTTACTAAATATTACTGAATTTTATGGTATGTGAGTTGTGCTTTAATAAAATTTTTTAAAAGTAAAAATAAATGGGCTTTTGCATTTGGAGATATATATGTATATCTATATATCTATATCTATCTCTCTCTCTCTATCTCTCTCTCTCTCTATATATATATATATTTTTTTGTACTGGGGATTGAACTTAGGGGCACTCGACCACTGGGCCACATCCCCAGCCCTTTTTTGTATTTTATTTAGAGACAGGGTCTCACTGAGTTGCTAAGTGCCTCGCCATTGCTGAGGCTGGCTTTGAACTCGAGATCCTCTTGCCTCAGCCTCCCAAGTGCTGGGATTACAGGCGTGCGCCACCGTGCCCGGCTACATTTGGATATCTTTAGTTATGAACTTCTGGTTCTTCCGGAATGGGTTTTGGTATCAACAGTAAGGCTGTTTCCTTTCACTGAGCCATGTGGGTGTTCTACTTGGTAACCCCCTGGCAAACCTGTCCCCTTACCTCGATGGCTTGGTGGAGAGACTTGTCGTATTTCTCAATGAATTCCTGCCGGATGTTGAACAGGTCGATCTCACTCCGGGAAACCATTACTCTGGTGAGCATCTTCTCATCCGTGCCAGCACCCTGTTGGAGCCAGGAAAGAGAGAGACATGGGCAGAGACAGAGCCAGTGAGCCCAGACATGGTGGTGTCCACCCGCCTCTCTCCCTTTTGCCCTCCAAAACCAGGGTGGGATATTCTGCCTCACTCTTCCACAAATAGTCCTGACCAAAATTCCCCTGTGCCTAGGACTGGCCAGAGACAGAGGCAAAAAGAGCTGATGTGGGTTGAGTAGAGTCCCCTCCAAAACTTAGGTTCAGCTTATACCTGAGAATGACACCTAAGTTGGAAACAGAGTCTCTGTGCATGTGATTGGTTAAGATGAAGTCGTACTGCATTAGGTATGGCCCTAGTGACTGGTCTCTTTATAAGAGAGGGGGCAGGAGCACACACATAGAGTATGTCATGTGAAGATGAAGGCAGAGACTGGAGTGGTGCATCCACAAAACACAAACACCAAGGCTTTCTGGCAACCAGCAACAGCTCGGAGAGTGGCAGGGGAGAGTCCCTCCCTCAGCACTTCCAGGGAATCAGCCTGGCTGATGTGGCGTTTGGATTGTTAACCTCCAGAACTCTGAGAGAATAAGTCTCTTTTGTTACCCAATTTCTTGCAATTTGCTAAAGCAGCCCTAGGAAACTGGCACAGGGTCCAAGAAGATGGCACTGGGCATGGAAGGTACAGGCAGCCAGGGTCTATCCCTGCCCCCAGCTCCACCACTTAGGAGCCATGAAAAAATTGGGTGAGTTTTCATCTACATGGGCCTCAGTTTCCTCCTTATACATACAATGAGGCTACTAATGTGACCTCACAGGGTTGCTGAGAGGGTCAGTTGTGTTCAGGGAGGTGAACAGTTGGCACAAGACTTGGCATGGTAAGTGTTCAATAAACGGTTACCACGCTTGGAGACTAGGCCGAGAGGGGTCTCAGACTCCTTCCCGCCAAACCACTTGCCCTGGCTCTGTCAGCAGTTGAGACTTCAGCGTCTGGGCTTGGAATGTGGCCAGCATGGCCTGGAATTTTCAGGAAGAAGAGGGCTAAGGACTTGTGATCTTGGATAATCATTTGTCAAGAGACGTTGTCACCTGCCAGGAATGTGAGCTCTGAGAGGGGACTCAGCCCTGTGTCCCCAGAGCAAAGTTTCTCAACTTCAGCACTTGGGGCCAGATGACTTCTTTGTTGTGGAGACCTTCCCTATGCACTGTGGGCTGTTTAACAGCACCCCTGCTCTCTCCCAGGAGCTGCCCGGAGCAACACTCGTCAAATCGTGACAACCCAAAATATGTCTGGATATTGCCAAATGTCCTCTGGGGAGCAAGATCAATGCTACTTGAAAATTTCTATCCTAGAGCCAGACAAGGGAAGAAGCTGCTAAATAACAAAAGGTAGGAAACAGTGGCTAGAAGTCCTGATCCGGGCATGGTGCACATCTGGGTTTGTGGGTACATGAAAGTCAGTGCCTGAAGGGAAAGGAGTAAACAAGACTTTCTTACCTTCATGGATTTGTAAAGTTTGTCGGCAAAGAAGAGAGGCTTGTTCTTGACACTCTGAACTGGTAGGAAGAGGAGGGAGATGTAGGGAACTTGGTCAGAGCTGTGCACCCAGACTCTGCACTGGAATTTCCCTCTCACCCCACTCTCCCAACCCAGGCCTACAGATCATTGCAAACCCCAGGGTCACACTCAGGGGATGACATGTTCACTTCCCCTTCCCAATGCCACCTCCTTTGCTCCTCCTTAGGCCTGCCTTTCACTGGGCTGCAACTCACTTCCAGATAAGGTGCTTGCAGCTCACCCAGGTCAGAAGAGGATTCGAAGGGAATTAACCCCTTATGAGCCCAAGAAACAGGGCCTCAAACTTTCAGGCACATCAGAATCGCATGAGAAGCTTGTTTGAAACTCAGGTTTTAGGCTCCCCTCTTGAGACTTAGATTCTAGAGACATTTTGAGCAGTGGTTCTCAAAGTATAATACCCAGACTAACAGCATCTACATAACTTGAGATCTTGGTAAAAGTGTAAATTCTCATGCCCCACCCGAGATGTGCTGAATCTGAAAGTCTGGAGGTAGGTGACCTACTCATCCCAGTTTGCTGGGCACATTCCCTGTCTTAGCACTGAAAGCCCATACAAACCAGGATAGCTGCTCTGCCTACTCTAGTGATGTTTGAAAACTACTGACCTAGAGAAATACCACCCCAAAGAATGGCTGTCAGTATACTCTAAGGCACTGTGCCAATCCCTGGGGCTGACTGTTACCCCAGGGCTTGCACATTCTTGCTGCACTGGCAGCCCCTGCACCCCACCCACACAACAGCCAATGTCACCAACACAGCACTTTCTCAAGGCCTGGGGTTCTCTGGGGTTTGCAGCTGCCTGATGTCAAGGCTCTAAGGACCAATGGGGCTGTCTCAGATAGCTTCAGGAGGAGAACTAAACACCAGGAGCAGAGAGCTGTAAGATCCTGGGGAGTCTTACATTGCTTACTCAAAGGCACAATCAGGTGACAGACCCCTCGGGAAAGATCACATCACACACCTCCCTGCTTAGCAACTGATGCAGCTCCCTCCATGCCTCCCCAGCAAATCCTGAGCTCCTGGGACTGAGAGCCCAAGCTCCTGCCCATTTTTCACCCTTGCTTCCTCCCCTCTGAGCACAGTGCACATTCCTCTGTGCCTTGTCCCCCTGGTATGGATGTGCTTCCTATCTATTTTACCCTCCCCCTAAACTCCATCCTGCAAGGTTGCACTTGATGTTCATGTCTCCTCTAGTCATGACACCACTTCCAGGAAGCCTCCCCTGATTCCAGGTCTAGGGCTTCATGAGTCTGGTTAAGGAGCACATTGAGCAGAAAATTTTCTCCTCTACAATCAACCCTGCAAGCTTTCTTTGCAATAGCCTATGTGCCTCAAGGGACCCTGGTGACTGCCATGGATGGAGTGGTGTAGTTTAGCATGGTATGACTACATGCAAACGTGTTCAAGGTGGGAGAAGAGAAGGAAGAGAGAGAATCACGAGGAGAGCAAGATTTGAAGGAGTCTGCAAAGGCTGATTATGCTGGTGTAAAAAGCATGGGTTTTGGACTCCGGCAGTCCCTGGTTCTAGTGTTAGCATTATTCTCTCTGAACCTCAGCATTGTCCTCTGTGAAGCATCTGGTGAGGATTTGACCAAACATGTGTATAACTAAGCTTGCACAGAACCTGGCTGGAAATCACAATAAAAGCTCACGTTGCCAGTGGCAACCTTGTGGCACGAGGCACTGTTCTAAGTGCTTTACATATACTTACTCATTTAAATATTATAAAAACTACGCTATGGGTTGGGTACGATTGCCATCTCTATTTTACACAGAAGGAAACTGAGACACAGGCTTTGTGACTTGCCCAAGAGCATACAGCTAGCAAGTGGCAGAGCAGGGACTCCCCCTGGAGCCCATGTTTTTAACCACAAGGCTGTCTGGCTTCCCGGATACTGCTCTGGATGGCAAAGAACCATTACGTGCTAAGTAACAACAGCAACAACCCTTCTATCCATCTAATCCAAACCACCTTTTCTCCACATTAGCATCTTTGAAGTCCAGATGCATTTTATAATTGGTGGCAGTTTAGTGAAGTCCTTCTCCTGACACCTCCTGGTGAGATAAGGAAAGTACATGCATCAATACATCCTTTTAATAGCAAATGAAATTGGATGCCAGCAATAAATACTAATAAAGTCAATAGATAGGGGCTTAGCCCTTGCTCCTGTCTATTTACTCATGTTTGCACGCAGAGAAATACAGATCAGAAAGGGAAAGACTTCTCTAAAGTCAGGAACTCGGTTGTGCAGGAAAAGAGGAACCAAAGAGAGGTATTGGGAGGAGAGGGTGTGTGTGTGTGTGTGTGTGTGTGTGTGTGTGTGTGTGTGATGTGTGACTGTATCTGGCGTGTGCATGTCCTTAGTGTGCTGTGTGTGCATATGGAGTGGTGTGTGACTGTTTGTATGTACATTCTAGTCACGCAGGACACCAGGTCCCTCCCTGTCCTCCTCACTATGCTGGTCCTTCTCCAGGGAGGGCTGGTTTTGCATCCTGTCCTGCAGCCTGGAGCAGGTCCTCATGATGCTCCCAACGATCACATTGGGCAGAAGCCCTGGAGGTGATCTGAGACAGTATTTACTCTCCAGTGCCAGTAGCACAGGAAGCCTCTAAAGCGGCACTTTTCCAGGGAAGCTGGCCATGTTCCCAGTTTCCCCCAGTCCCTTGGTCACTGCCAGTTACCGATGGCCACGAAAGCGTCCCTGACATCCCCAGACATCTCCTTCTTGATGATGTGCTCCACGTCATAGTTGGTCATCTTGATGAACTCCTGGAAGACTGACCCCAAGAGAAGGCCCAGAGGCGAGAGTGAGCTTGGGTTTAGAGAGGGAGAGCACCACCACCCCGGCCCACGCAGCTTTGCCCACAGGCTGTGTTGGAGAAGAGGAAAGGGGGGCAGAAGTGGCCACAGACAGGCTAAATACACCAGGCCAGACCACGGTGAGCGGGAATTCTGACCTCAAGGCTGCTGTGGGCTCAGAGTCAAATCTGCGCCAGGCTAGAGCCCCTAGGCTGTCTGGAAGCCCCTGGGACTTGGACAAGGACCCAGGCTGGTGTGGTAAAGGGAACAGACGTGCTGGTCATGGCTTTGCCCCTCGCTCACAGAGTGACCTCAGGTGAACCCCTCCCCACCCTGGGCTTGCTTGTTCTCATGGGTCAGGTGGGGACACTAAGATTGGTCTTGATTATGACCCTTGGGAAGCACATGGGGCCAGGTGCGGCGCTGCGTGCTTGACGTGTATTGTGTTTTGTATCCTTACAATAATCATGTGAGGTAGAAGTAAAATCCCAATCCCCAGGTAAAGGGTTTAGGTATAAAGATTCAGTAACTTGCCCAGAGCCACATGTCTGGTAAATGGGGGGACTCAAATCAAGGTGGTCCAGTGCCCAAGTCCATTTTTTCAGCCACTATACTGGACCACATCCCCAGCCCTTTTTTGTATTTTATTAGAGACAGGGTCTCACTGAGTTGCTAAGTGCCTTGCCATTGCTGAGGCTGGCTTTGAACTCGCAATCCTCCTGCCTCAGCCTCCCAAGTGCTGGGATTACAGGCGTGGGCCACCGTGCCCGGCTTCTTTCAGCCACTATGCTAAAGTGCGAGATATACTAAAATGTGCCAGACAAATGCATATTCGAAAGGGCACTTTCTGGTCCCCTAATGCAAGGGCCCCTACACACAGGTGTGCCCTGTGTGTGTGGTGGCCTGTGGTTCAAACACTTACATGTGGTCTTGTGTGACCACCACCCCTCACTGCCTTGCTCCTAGCAGGTATCACCAGTGGATTGTGACACTGAACCTCAGAAGCCTGCTCAACACAGCATCCTAGGCAGCTCCTTTGCAATCCACCAGCGTTGGCCTTTGAGGTGAAATCCACCTGCCAGCCCTTACCCCTGGCATCCCACCTGCTTCCCTTAAGGAGGTGAAAGGAGATGGTCCAAGGCTGATGGTATGCCAGGGTGCCCATGTCCCCATCAACCACAATCCTCCACTGCAGGGGTAGGGACGCGGAGGCTGGGCAACTGGCTCTGCTGAACTGGAAGGGGTCAGGCCTCACCTCTCCGGAGGTGCGGATAGCTACGGGTGCACAGGATCGTCATGAACCGTGTCTCCAGGGAAGTTTTATCTCCGCTGGGAGTGTCTGCGATTTCCTGCAGAGCCCGGGTGGGGGCAAGGATGTGGGAGGGGAGACAGAAGAAAGTCCTGGTTATGATCCACTCTCCTATCTGCAGAGGCTGAGGCAGTCGGAAGCAGGGCTGATCCGGCCACCTGAGGAGGCAAGATTGGCCTCTTTTCCTCAGCCTCCAGCACAGGGACCTCCACATTCTCCTCTCCCCAGGTCCCAGAGGCCCGGTGGGCACACTGGTGGGCTCAGCACTGGGTGTTTCCACCCTGGCCTCGGAGACTGGGGCCCAGGGAAGGGAACAAATTGGCACTGGGCACAGAGACTCGAGGTTCTCCTGCCTTCTGTCCCTCTATTAGAGAGCCCCTCTGGAGAATGTGTACATGCACACAAACAAGGAAAAAATGGCCTAGTCAGTGTTTCCCCAAGTAGAGTCAAGGGCAGACATTTTATTTTTTAATTTTGCGTGGGGGGTACCGGGGATCGAACTCAGGGCCACTCAACCATAGTGCCACATCCCCAGCCCTCTCTTGTATTTCATTTAGAGATAGGGAATCACTGAGTAGCTTAGTGCCTCGCTTTGGCTGAGGCTGGCTTTGAACTCGCGATCCTCCTGCCTCAGCCTCCCGTGCCACTGGATTACACACGTGTGCCACTGCACCAGGGAAGGGCAGACATCGTAACACACCTCACATACATGCTTCCACAATTATCTTCCAGTCGGCTACAGTTCTATTTACATCCACTTAACTCCCTTTAAAATAACTCATTTTAGGTTAACAAACAAGTGAGTGGACTTAAAGAAAACAATCGTAGGTTAAGTAGCCCAAATTGTGCCAGAGATGAACTGGCGAAGTTGGGGAAACACTTGCCTGGCCTGTGTTTTCCCAGCAGGGTCCTTAAGGGGCCCTGAAGGGGGGCAGAGAGAAGCTGCAGAGCAAGGTCCCCAGGTCGCTGCCCAGTTCTGCCCACTCAGCCCAGCCCTGAAGCACAGCTGGACTTTACTGAAAGGCTGCTAACATCCAAATGAAGAACGGGACACTCACCAAGATCTCAGCAGCCACCTGAGAGCGGGGAGGAGAGAGAGGAGGGAGAGAGGGGAAGGCAAGAGTCAGAGAGGCTGGAGAGGTTGGCTTTGGGGCTCCTGGGAGGCAGGGGGAGTGGCAGAGGTCCCCAAGAGACCCTGGGATCACTATGAGGGGCAGGAGGGGAAAATGTCTGTCTCTGATCTTTGGGCTAAAGCTCAAAATGGGGCTAGGCCTAGAAAATAATTAAAAACATGTTCCCCTGGGGGATGAGAGAAAGACACAGAAGGGCAGTGTGTCCTTCCCTCCGGGTAACCTAGAACTGGCTCTAGGCCTCAGTTTGCCTGTCAGAAAATCAGGAGAAATAAACGCCATCACCTCCCTGCAGAGCTACTGAAAAGGTAACACGCGAGGTGCAAAGTGCTCTGCATTCATTAGCATGTTCAGAGTTAGCCCCTGTCGCATGGAGACAGGATGGCCAAGGCCTCTGGAGGGTGATGTGCCTGGGGGTGACAGCCAAGCAGCAGGGTGGGGAAGGCATTTCACAGGATTCTTCTTACTGCACAGCACAACATTCCATGGCTGTTGTGAGCTGTGACTTGGAGTGCTTGGGAACAAAACCAGGTGGCCCTTGCATACCCAGACAATGTCACCTTTGCCTTCTTTCTCGACCCTTTGCTGACTACTTTATTGTCTTGTATAGAATGAAATCCTGATCTTTGTAAACAACACTTTCATGCTCTGGAAAACTTCTTTTATTGCATAAGTTAAAGTGTCTGTCATAACTTGGAATGCATGTAGCTTTGGTTGAGCCATAACATTGCTAGGAGTGTGCCCTAGAGATGGACTGACAAATCTTCCACCCCGTGGGCTGGGGTTGTGGCTCAGTGGTATAGCGTTCGCCTAGCACGTGCACGGCCTGGGTTCCATCCTCAGCACCACATAAAACTAAAGGCATTGTGTACAACTAAAACAAATAAATAAATATTAAAAAAAAAATCTTCCACCCCATAATACCAGATGCTCACTGCAGCCTTCTTTGCAATTGAGAAAAAACACCAAACAGGCTATGGTTTAGCCAATCAAGAGAAACAATCCACACAACTTTTAAAAAGAATAAGACTGAGGGCTGGGGTTGTGGCTCAGTGGTAGAGCGCTTGCCTAGCACACATGAGACCCTGGGTTTGATTCTCAGCATTGCATATAAATAAGTAAACTAAAGGTCCATTGACTACTAAAAAATGTTAAAAAAATAAAAAAGAATAAGACTGAGCCAGGTGCATGGTGCATGCCTATAATCTTAGCAATTTGGGAGGCTGAAGCAGGAGGAACTCAAGTTTGAGGCCAGCCGCAACAACGTTGCGAGATACCCTGTCTCAAAAAAAAAAAAAAAAAAAAAATGGTGGGCTTGGGATGTAGCTCAGAAGTAGAATGCCCCTGAGTTCAATCCCCAGTACTGAAAAATTTTAAAGAAAGAATAAATATAATTATTCTGGGATGCATGAGCAAGTTCCTCCAACACAGAAGAGGAAAAAACAAAAACAACAATGAAAGAATGAGATTGATCTACAGTGTGAGTAAGGCATTTCCATTTAAATTATATAGAAATGTGAAATAGAATACACATATTGTGTGTAACTGTGTTCCTTTTATCTAGATTAAAAAAAACATAAACACTCTCCTGCTTACTTTGAAGAACATCAGAAATTACCAAGATACGGTTGACAGTGGTTTCCTTTGAGAAGGAATGTGATGAAAAACTTAAGCATTTTCTTTTATTCATTCTGAAATGTCATGATTACATTTCCCATTGTGGGAATACATTACTTTACTTTTTATGTAAATGTCAAACAGGACTTGTCAGGATTACTAGGATTATGGACAGCTTCTAGCTTTTAAACACTGTATTGAAAGCTGTATTAAAAACAATCTAGTTAAATCTTGAGGACATTGTGTTAAGTGAAAGAAGCCAGCCACAAAAGGACAAACACTGTGAGATTCTACTCACATGAAGCAAACTCACAGACAGGAAGTAGATGGGCGGTTGCCAGGGGCCAGGGGAAAAGGAAATGGGGAGTTACTGTTTAGTGGGTTTAGATTTCAGTTTTGCAAAATAAAAAGCATCCTGGAGATGGATAGTGGTAATGGTCATCCTGGAATGCAAATGTACTTATACCAAGTACTTGATACACTTAAAAACAACAAATACAGTTCATTTTATGTTACATGTATTTTATCCAAAAATTTTAGTTTAAGCACTAAAAAAACCCCAATAAACAAAAATTAAAAAAAAAAAATCAAAAAACAAACCTAGGGCTGGGGTTGTGGCTCAGCTGTAGAGCGCTCGCCTAGCACATGCGCGGCCTGGGTTCGATCCTCAGCACCACGTACAAATAAACACATTGTGTATAACTAAAGCAAAAAACAAAAACAAAAAAACAAAAAACCTAGTATTACTTAAGAAAAAGAGAGGAAGAGGAAAAAAAAGAAGGTGGGCAGGGCGTATTTAAAAAAATAAAACAAATGGGCTGGGGTTGTGGCTCAGTAGTAGGGTGCTTGCCTAGCATGCATGAGGCACTGAGTTTGATTCTCAGCACCAAGCACCACTTATATATAAATAAATAAAATAAACAAATAAATAAATAAATTAAAGGTCCATCCCCAGATGCATTTTTTTCAAGGCGCCTTTAAGATAATAACATATATAATACAAAAAAAATGTCGTGGGAGCCAGGTGTGGTGGTGCACTCCTCCTAGCTACTAGGGAGACCGAGGCGAAGCTGATGACGGAGGATTGTGAGTTGGAGGCCAGCCTGGGCAAATTAACAAGAGCCTGTTTCAAAAGTAAAATTAAGATAAGGAGCCGGGCGCAGTGGCGCACGCCTGTAATCCCAGCACTTTGGGAGGCTGAGGCAGGAGGATCGCGAGTTCAAAGCCAGCCTCAGCAATGGCGAGGCACTTAGCAACTCAGTGAGACCCTGTCTCTAATAAAATACAAAAAAAAAGGGCTGGGGATGTGGCCCAGTGGTCGAGTGCCCCTGAGTTCAATCCCCGGTACCACAAAAAAAAAAAAAAAAAAAAAAAAAAAATTAAGATAAGGTCTGGGGCTGTAGCTTGTCTAGCATGTGCAAGGTCCTGGGTTTAAGTCCTAGGACCTCTAAGAAAAATGTAGTGGAAGATTAAAATAATATTCCCCACAAAAACTCTTCCTTTTAGCTCAGCTACTTCATGTAAAAATTAATCTGGGCAGTTCTTCAAGAGAGTACTCTGCAATGGGAAGGAACAGACACAGATGTGTGCTGCAGGGTGGGCGACCCTGGAAACCATCATGCTACGTGGAAGAAGACAGTCACCCAGGGCCATGTGGTGTGTGGTTCAACTGACACAAAATGTCCAGAATAGGCAAATCTAGCCACAGAAAGCAGATTAGAGGTAGCCTAGGGCTAGGGGCCTGGGAGGAAATGAGTGACTGTCGATGTGTGCAGGACTTCTGCTAGGGGTGAAGAAATGTTTTTAATAGATTATGGTGTCAATTGTACATGTCTGTGAAGAAAGTAAAATCCACTGAATTGTACACTTTAAGTGAGTCAATGGCATGGTATTTGAACTACACTTCAATAGAGCTGTTATATTTTTAAAAATCTGGGGATTGGTCGGACTCAGTGGCACACACCTGTAATCCCAGCAGTTTGGCAGGCTGAGGCAGGAGGATCACAAGTTCAAAGCTAGCCTCAGCAACCTAGCAAGGCCCTGAGCAACTTAGCAAAACCCTGCCTCGAGGGAAAAAAAAAAAAAAGGATGGTGGTGGTGTTAAAGTAAAAGAAAAAGAAAAAGACTGGGGATGTGGTTCAGTGGCTAAGTACCCCTGGGTTCAATCCTTGGTACCAGAAAAAAAAAAAAAAAATCTCTGGGGACTGATTATTTAAAAATAACTATAATGCTTCTTTTCATTGTGGTTATCTACATTACTTATTGCTCAAACTAGAACACTAAGAGGGAAAGAGGAGGCTATTGACAGTTACTGTGGGGTAAAAGGTGGAAACTGGACATGCAGTCACTCTGTTAATAATAGACTCAGGCTTCTAAGAGCCTGCTGCTACTCCAGATGTGCAGAGGAAGAAGCTGGGGGAGGAGGCAGGAGGCAGTTAAAACACACACCCAAACTGCCAAGAACCAAAGTGCATTATCTTTCTGAGGGGGAAACTTGGTTCTGCCTATCAACTGCCTTTGATTTTTATAGACACTTTGCTCTAGCCTTCCCATTCTGCCTCTGGAAATGTATTCTAAGGAAAATGATCATGAGTGTGTTAACAGTATTGACTACTAGGTAGAGGGCTTGGTTAAATAAATAAATCCACACAGTGGATTTAGATGGAATAGTATTGGCCATTAACTGTTGCTGATTTTTAAAATATATGCAGCAATATGCACAGAATCCTAATTTTTAAATGTTATAGATCTACTTTTATATATCCACAGAAAAACAACTTGAATATATGCAACTAGACTATAGGTTTTCTCTTCCTCTATTTTCTAGTTTCTGTAAAAGAACATGCTTTATTTATGAAACAAAAATAAAATTCTATTTATAGGGCTGGGGTTGTGGCTCAGTGGTAGAGCACTTGCCTAGCAAGTGCAAGGCACTGGGTTTGATTCTCAGCATCACATATAAATAAATGAATAAAATAAAGATCTATCAACATCTAAAAAAATATTTTTAAAAATTCTATTTATAAGAGCTGGGCGCGGTGGCGCACACCTCTAATCCCAGCACTTGGAAGGCTGAGGCAGGAGGATCGCAAGTTCAAAGCCAGCCTCAGCAATGGTGAGGCACTTAGTAACTCAATGAGACCCTGTCTCTAATAAAAATACAAAAAAGGGCTGGGGATGTGGCCCAGTGGTCGAGTGCCCCTGAGTTCAATCCCTGGTACCAAAAAAAAAAAAAAAAAAAAAAAAAAAAAAATCTATTTATAAGAAAATGGGTCCCTCCTAAAATGAGGGATTATCACCCTAATCTGGAGAAACAGCTGAGTTAGGCAGGGCTCTGGCTCCAGGGTCTCAATGGTTTCCACTCAAGGTCTCTCTCTCCCTTCCTCTCCTGTAAAGCAGCTGCCAGCAAGGCCCATACTGCCCCCTGCTAGTGTCCATTGGAAGCTTAAGCTCACAGGCAGACCAGGCACCAGGCAGAAGCATTCCCTGGAAGGTTGAATTTTGGGACAGGGGATGGATTCAGGAAGAGAGCTAAGACCAAAAGCCCCCCACAGCACAGTGAGGATACTCACTGTAATACTTAATAAACATCTGCTGAATGATTGAATAAATTGTGATCACGCCAAGCCGTGCTCGTGTCTGGCTGGGTTTCCCATAAATGTGCCCAGAATGTAAATGAAATCTCACACTTGAGCCAGGAACCCTGCTGTTCCTGACAACTGTATTCCAAAGCAAGAGCTGGACCACTAGACAACAGCTACCTGTTTTGCTAAGCTGCAGGGGAAATTTCTAGACTGGATCCTAGAGGATTTTAAATGATATTAAGGATAGACTTTGGACTCAGGCAAGACTGAGTTCAAATCAAACCAATGCCACTACCCTTAGAAACTACCCTTGGATAGGTTTAGGAGTTTCATTTTCATCCAGCAAAAACAGGAAACATAATCAACATAGAAGAGTTCAGCATCATGCTCAGTGTAGGGCATGCACTCTAATCACTGCAATTGCACTTGTCAGAGTACCGCTAAGGATTTTTCTAGCTCATCTGCTGTTGCAACATACCACACATTTGTGGTTGCAGTTAGGAATGGAAGAGTTGGTGCCCTGACTCTCAATCCATGTTCCACGCATCAGCTATAAAATAAGGGGGCTGGATTTTGCAGTTTGTGGTGTCTCTGTCCAATCCCAGGACACTGAGGTTTTGTGGGGATGGGGATGGGGTGGGCAGAAGAGATGGAGACAGGTTCTAGGTCGGGCCAGTAGATGCTAGGATCAAGACCCAGGTCAGTAGGGACAATACAGATGGCCTCAGTAGGGACCATGCAGTCATGGAACCATCAGGGAAAATGAATTGGGGGTTGTCCAGCCTCTATGAGGAGCCATTTCTAGATCTAAGCTTCCTGGCCTAGAAGCTGAGTGGCTAAGAACCCTGGTGAAACCCTTCCCCATAATCATTCAACAAATATTTATTGAGTATTGCTGAGCATGTGCCACAATGGACACGTGCTCAGACACAACAGAGAGCACGAGCACAACAGAGATGCCAGCCTTGGGCTTCTCCCAGGACACTCTCTTTAACCTCAGCCCCATTTTATAGATAATAAATGGAGACATTTAGCACTCAGTCCTCTTTCCCAGCAAGATCCCCAACCTGCTCCCTCTGGGTCAATTCTACCTGGGCCACTGGTTTGCTGTGTGACTTTCTCCAGAAGTCATTCACCCACTCTGGGCTCTGTTTTTCCCCTGTAACTTGAAAGGTTTGACCTGGGTGATCTGTATGTCCCTTTCCATTCTGAGGAACCTACTACTCACATAGGAAATGCCAGGAAGACCAGCATCTACTCCCAAATCTCATTCTGAAATCCTCAAAGTCTCACTTCTAAAGGGCGGAAGTGGAGGGGCCCAGAGTCTAAGAGTCCACCAATCAAACCAGTCACACCCCTGCAGGAGCCTGCCCCATTTCCAGACTGCCAGGGCCTGGCCTGACAGACGTCACTTGGAGAGGCTTCACAGGGAAGCCTGGCTAATGGTGGCCTGGGGTCTCACCTGAGCATCTTCCCGGGCCTGGTCCCGGTCTTCTCCTCCTTCCTCACGGTTTCCCTGCAACAAGACCAGGGAGAAAAGTCAGTCCCTAGACACGCACCCATCCCTGTCCCTCAGCACCCCCAGTTCCACTTTCCCAAACTCCTTTCCTTATTTGTAACACAGGGACAAATGCAGGAGCCCTGTTTGGGGAGATGGCTTAAATTGCGGTTGACTATGGGCTTTGGACATGTTTGGGCATTGGCGCCTTCCGTCTCACGGGACTTGGCCCGGGATCTTGCGAGACTTGGCCGGAGATCTCAAGGGACTTGAGAGAGATTGCGGATGAGGTCTGCGCCATTTTTGGGGTTAGAGGAGCATGGAGGTGTGTCGGGGTGTAGTTAGAGTCAGAGAGAAAAGTTATCAGAATAAAGGGCTGTTTGTTTCCAGTTCGTCTCTAAACTTCTTCCCATGGCTTCTTTGCTCCAAGCGGCCATCGCTTCAGGCGACTACAGACAATAATCCTGCCTTCTAGGATGGGTGATGGTAGTGGCACTTAGAGCCATGCCTGACACGGTGAGCTCTCAACATCTGTGAATGAGGGCCTGATACTTGGGTTATAAGGAATAAGAGATGGTGGAGGAAGCTCTCGGGTAACATCACAGGAGGAGGTCACCCATGTTGCCTTGTCCTATGAGCTGGGGTCCCCAAAATCTAGGCTGATGGCCGTCAAACAGGGCTGCCTGGAGAAGGTGGCACCAAGCCAGCTTTGAGAAGTGAACAACAAGGGTAGGTGGTGGGACGCTGAGAGGGCAAGAGGGGAGACATCCTCTCCTGCTCGCCGCGATGCTTCCCCTCCTCCCAGGCCCCATGAATTCACTCACCGTGGCTAGAGAAATGAGGATCCTCTTAAAGTGGCCGGATGTATCTGAGCTCAGGGCATCCTCCAGGGACTTGTGATAGTCTGAGACAGAGAAAGGGGGGTGTGGGCACCTGCAGGCCAAGAAGCTCAAACTCGGGCCAGAGCAGTGTTGGCAAGGAGAGGTGGGGATGAAGGGGTGTGTAGTCAACTCTTGGGGGCATCCAGTCATCCTCTGCTGATTTTGCAAGACAATCGGTATTCCCATCAATCCCTCACCTCCTCTGAACCCCTTTGCTACATGCTGGTTGAGGTCACATAGTATGTCACCTCTCTCTCTTAAATCCTCTTAAAGACCCTCTCTGTTTTCTTTCTCTCTAGACCCAAAAGCATGACTGTGACCATGTCACTCCCTTACTTCAAAATTCTACCACCTTAAAACTGTTTACAAGAGAAAAACTGTCTGTGGCTTTTCATAATGCAAATACAGGGTCACTTGTTTAAACACTAAGAATTTGAAGACAGCAACAGTGTAGCATGCATTTGAGCAGAAGACCCTGCTGAGTGTGGGCCCTGGACAGCTGCTCAGACCACACACCATGCAGTCTCTCTCCCTCTCATTAGCAGGCTGGGATGCTCTCTCTTCTCGCCTCCTTCCAAACTCTCGTCTACTGCCAGGCCTTTGTCCTACTGGGACACCTCTGTCTTTCTCCAGACACAGGGCTGGGCATGCCCAAGGGGCTTATCCAAGCCTCACGGACTGAGAGACAGGAGATAGGCTGGAGCTGAGGGTGGAGTGGGAGGCTGAGGTTGAGAGCAGAGGGCTCTGGCTTTTCTTCTGCCTGCCTCCCAGCAGCACCAGGCCCAGTTCCCCGAACTTACCCTCCTTGTAGGCCTCATTGATGGCCCGGATTTCATCATTGTTCCGAGTGGCCAGGATTTCGATCAGAGCATTTTCATCTGTGCCAGCTCCCTAGATCATCCAGGCAAAGACGATCTTAGCCACAGTCCTGACCTCTGTGCCCCACCGGAACCAACATAGACTGGTGCCCACACTATACCTCCATGGCCTTCTTCAGCTGCTTGGCATCATAATGGGCTGGTGGCATCATGAGCCCTAGAATCAGCCTCGCCAGGTCTCCAGAGATCTCAGACTTCAGGTCAGCCATCAAGTCCTACGAAGGGCAAGGGCAAGGTCATGCCAACATCAAAACTTGCTTACACATTACCCAGGACAGGGAGAAGATAGGAAATTAGGAAATAGAATCTCCCTGTGGGAAAGCCACAGGAGTCTTGTCTGTCTTTGCTAATGTTGAATTTTATGTATTATTATCTATATTTTTTGCGGGGAATGGGTACTGGGGATTGAATTCAGGAGCACTCAACTACAGAGCCATATCCCCAGCCCTATTTTGTATTTTTTATTATTATTTTTTGTTCTGGGGATTGAACCCAGGGGTGTTCTGCCACTGAGCTACACCCGCAGCCCTTTTTAGTTTTTATTTTGAAAAAGGGTCTTGCTAAGTGGCTGGGGCTGGCCTGAAACTTGCAATTCTCCTGCCTCAGCCTCCAGAATCGCTAGGATTACAGGCACAAACCAATGCACCTGGCTTGCATTTATTATTTAGATGAAGCTAAAGAGAGTGGGAGAAAAGGAACCAAGAAGCAGACCTGCTCTCCTTGGAGGCAATGCTGCAGGACACCACTTCCATCTTGGGGGAAACTCATCAGCCTAAGCCAAGTGCCACCAAGGTGCAATAATCACTGACACTCAGCCTTGGGGCTTTGAAGCCAGCTCTCTCTCTGCACAGAGGAACTGCAAGTCCCCCAAAGCACCATCTGAAAACAGTTCATATCCCTGATCTGGGCCCCATGCTGAGCTTCTGCCTCTACTGTGCCATCTTGCACAAGTGTCACTGATAGCAAGGAACTGGGGGAACCAAGAGGTGTGTCTGCGGCAGCCTGAACCCAGTACTGGAGACATTCCAAGGTCATCTGATCACATGAGGTCCCAGTGCCATGAAGACATTTGTGCCCAACTGTGCGGAGCTGGCTGTGATGGGATGGAGCTTCATCAGGGGAGGTGCGTGGATGGGGGCCCGTGGTTCAGGAGGAAGCCCTTACCCGGCCAAAGTGAGACTTGTAGGTCTGCCGGATCTGCTGGCGCTGGGCGTTGCTGCGATGCGTGATGATATCAATGATAGTGTCTTCATCGGTTCCTGAGTCATCAAAGCCACATGCCTCAGAGGAAGGCCTGTGACTCAGATTCTCCATGTCCCCCAGTGATGGTCCCCATCTGGGCAGAAATCTGGCCAGGCAGTCAAGTGCTCCCGAGCCCTGCAGGCACCCTGCCTCTGGCTCAGGCCACTGACTTCCCCTGAATCCCTCCCAGCTTCCTTCTGTCATGTCACTGGTTGACAAAAAGGGACACGTAGGAGGGGAGGGGGCACTGGGTTGGGAGTCAGGGACTCTGAGTTCTAATCTTGGCTCAGACAGAGCCATCAACCTCAGACCTGGCACTTTTACATCTATCATCTTAACAGACCTACATATGCTCGGTAGATATTATTCCCATAAGACAAATGGAAATGAGGCCCTGGAGGAGTGGACTTTCTCTAAAGCCTCCTGGGAGTTTCTGTTGAACAGCTAGGAGGAGGAAAGGCAATGGAAGCCAAAGCCTAGATGCTCTGTCCCAGCTGGGCTTTCACAGTACAGGTCCAGCTGGGTGCTGTGGGGCTTTTTCCACATCCTGCAAATGCCAGCCTAGAAGATCTCACCAGCAGGGGGCGCTCTCATTCCAGGACTGGGATTCTCAGCTGCAGGGTCAATGGCCCTCATTTTAGCCAGAACAGTTGAAGGACTTGACTAAGTCACATCGTGAGTCAGCAGCAAAGCCACAGCACAAATCCAGGTTTTATGACCTGATACTTTCTTTCGCACCAGTATACTGCACCCAAGGGCCTGGGGGGCACTTTGGTCTCCAGGAAAGACCCCTGCCAAATTCCTTACAAGCCCTCTCATGCCTCTCATGCCCTTCCTTCTCACACTGAAGGAGCCAGAGGCTCCCAGAGGGATAAGACTCGGCCTCCTCATTATGTAGACACTAGCTGGCGGTCCCATCCCTCGGTCCTGCCCAGCCCATTGTCAAACCTGCTGCAGTGCTGCCCCAGAGGCCAACCCTGCCCTCATGTGCTCCTTACCAAGTCCCTTCATGGCTTTCCTCAGGGCTTTGGCATCTGCATCAGGGTTGAAGTCACCGGCTGGGCGCACGGTTCCCTTTTGCTGTGAGAAGCAGAAAGAGCTTGAGCAAGTGTCTAGAGGCCCGGGGGCCAGGCCAGAATGGAGCATGCGAAGGGGGGAGCTTTTCCCATGAGCTCCAAACCAAGCAGCTTGGGGAAAAGAGGCAGGGGGAAGGCACAGCAGACAGACCCTGCGCCAGACCTGAGAGAGACAGAGAAGGAGAGAGGTGGTCTCAGGCCTGGAGCAGGGCAAGAGCTGGTCAAGGGAAAAGGAGCCGGCTTCTGCTATAGGACTCACCCTGGCCCAGTTTCCTGGGGCTGCTTACTCCATTGGGGCCCCTGGTCTTTCAGAATGCCACCCTGTCTCTAGGGCCCTGTTGCCCATTAGAATCACTGCCCCTAAAAAGGCAGCCAAAATGTTCTGAAATATTATAACAGAGTTTCCCAAATTTCAGTCACTCCCAAGTGACCTTCGCACTAGTTCCTACATTTGCACATACCCCGTGATAGTCTTAATATTTTCCCTGATTCAATTTCTTTTCTGTTTTACTTAAACACATCTATTTTTGTTTTTATTTTTGGTGCTGGGGGTGGAACCCAGGGTCTCCACATGCTATGCACATGTTCTACCACTGAGCTACTCAGACCCAACCCATTCATTTGAAGTGCATTTGAATACATTTAAAGAGCAAGGATTTTTTCTACTTTGTCCTTGAATATAGTCTCTTGTGCCCACAATAGAGCCTGACTCATAATAGGCATCAAAAGATACTTGTTAATTGAATTAATGGTTGAAAAAATTTATATTACTATCATGAACTAGGAAGTCAGTATTGTATATTATAAAAAAGCCAATAACCCATGAAAATGTAATAAAAACAAAAAACATGTTAACTATGAATTTCACAAGATGTCATTGCTTGCCAAAAGCTCTGAACTCAGAGCCAGCTCCCTCTGCTCTTTTCTTTTTTTTTGGTACTGGGGATTGAACCTAAGGGTATTTCACTCCTGAGTTACATTCCCAGCCCTTTTTATTTTTCATATTTTGAAACAGGGTCTTGCTAAGTTGCTGAGACTGGCCTGGAACTTGGGATCCTCCTGTCTCAGCCTCCTGGGTCACTGGGATTACAGGCTTGTGACACTACGCTTGGCCCTTTGCTCTGTGAAAAAGGACAGTCAATGAGTGCTAATACTCAGTTGGCACCAAGATTAAGACTATTTGACATAATCAGGAAGCTTGATAGAATTGAAGAGGAGTTACTTTCCTACTTTGTGGGGCTCAGTTTCACTTAATATCATGAGGGTCCTCCACCCTGCCAAATGAAGTTCATTTCTTGTATAACTTAAGATCATTTACATTAAAAGTTCTTGCCTTACAACAAGAACATCAGAGTTTAAGAGCCCTTAGGTCACCAAGATGGCCATGCCTAACCCTCTCATTTTGAAGATGTGAAAATAGAGGCCCAGAGAGAGGTGGGTACTTGCCCAAAGTAGCACAGCCAGTAACAGACAGAATCCAAGGTTCCAAATTGTTGTGTGGGACAAGCATTACTGGTCTCTGGAATGGTTTGTCCCAAGTGCTTCTGTGAAACATTTCGTCCCTGTCCTTTGTGGACCCCAGGTCTGAGGATGCTCAGGAGCACAGCCTTGACTCCTTCAGTGCCCCCAGGGGATCTCTCTATTCTCAGTGGGTATGCCTGGGAAGCCCAGCTACCGGACCCAGGATGGGACAAGAACCCCATGGAACCAGCCAGGTCTCTGCTTGAGCAAGCCCTGTTAGCAGTGAGAAGGCCAGAATACTTCCCAGTGTGTTAGAAGTTAATGCAGGAATCAGGGGCCCCTCCAGAAGATCCCCCACCAATTCATCACTCCAAGGGAGAAAAAAGAAGCTGCAGTTGTGAGAATCTGTCTCAGGTTGGCCGCCAGGGGGCAGCTGGGTGCCAACCAGAGCAGCAGGAAGGTGCAAGCAGAAGAGTGGAAGCTGGTGGTCAAGCAGGAGGTGGGGAGGGTCTGACCTCTACTCGGGACACTGCACTAAGTTCCCACATCTGATAGGCCACCTGCGCTGCCTCCGGGAAGAACTGGCCAGCAGCACTGGAATGGAGGGGGTTGAGGAGGGTTGAGGAGGGGAAGGAGGGTACGTCATTATGGGTAATGCTCCACACACAACGCACACACACACACACACACACACACACACATACCCCAACACACACACCTGTGGCTTTACTTTCTCTTCAGCCTGGCTTCATTCATTACCCAGGGCCCTTCCTCCATTCTTGAGCATCTTCCATCTTCTCTTGAGCTGCCCTGAAACATTGGCTCCTCCCAGAAGCCTTCTTGGCCTCAGGCCCAAGTGGGGAAGGGCTTCTCCAACCCCTGGACCTCCCCTTTCTTCTTAATAACATGAGTGACTTCTATCTCAAGCCCTCTCAAAGGCCAGGGGGTGGGGTATGGTGACGTTGTCCCTACATCTCCTGCAAAGTACTGATGTATCCCTTTGAATTGGCAGCCCCTGTGGCGCTTACCAAAGTTAGCAGGAGGCTCTTGTATCACTTCCTTCTTTAATGGGTTTCCTTGGGGTAGGGTGTGGTAGGTACTGGGACTTGAACTCAAGGGTCCCCATCACTGAGCTACGCCCCCAATCCTTTTTATTTTTTATTTTGAGACAAAGTCTCATTACGTTGTGGAGGCTGGCCTTGAATTTGCCATCCTCCTGCTTCAACCTCCCAAATTGCTGGGATTACAGATATGCATCGCCATGACCGACTCTTTAATTGATTCTTTTTTTTTTTTTTTAATATTTATTTTTTAGTTGCAGTTGGAAACAATACCTTTATTTTATTTATTTATTTTTATGTGGTGCTGAGGATCAAACCCATGTGCTAGGCAAGCACTCTAACTGCTAAGCCACAACCCCTGCCCTTTCATTGATTCTTAAAGATCTCAGAGAAGGGAAATCAGGTCACCCACAAATTCCCTTTCTACAAATTCATCAAGCCATGGCCCAACTTAATGTTACAGGAAGAGGTCCCAGGCCCTGCCCACTTCTTGGCTTTGTTTCTTTCTTCAGTGCACTATGTAACTGTGACCCCAATTATATAACAAACCAGGTGGTCCACTCTTGTCTCCAGGCCTTTCTACATGTAAATTCTTCCTCCCAAAACTCTCCCCCTCCTTTCACCTGGCTCTTCCTCTTCACCTTCCTCCTTGGGTCTCTGCCTCATCATCTCTGAGGAGCATCCACAGTCTAGGGTCAGCGCACCTATATGTCTTTCAAGTACGTTGTACAAGGCGCTTATGCTTCTCCCCCACCACAGGCCTGCCCCATGCTGGCATACTGGTCTGCATCCCCTGCTATGCTGTAGGCTTCGTTGGGAGCTTCCCCATAGGGCTGCACGGAAGGCACTTGATACAAATATCCTAATCAGTGAGTAGGCAGAGCAGGAACTTGTATTTCTCCCTATTAAACACATGATGTAACTGAGAAGCAGCTACAAAGTAGTAGGGCCTGGACCCTCATTTTATCTCTTCTTTTTTTTTTCTTTTTTCTTTCTTTTTTTGAGGTGCTAGGGATTGAACCCAGGGCATTGCACATGCAAGGAAAGTTGCTCTACCACTAAGCTACACCCCCAGCCCTTTTTATTTCGAGACAGGGTCTTGCAAAATTACTGAGGCTGGCCTGGAACTTGTAATCCTCCTGTCTCAGTCTCCCAAGTAATTAGGATTACAGGTGTGTACCACTGCACCTGGCTGGACCCCCATATTCTGATTCCCGGTCCAAACTCCACACTGACTTTCCAAGTTCACAAGAACTTGTTCACAAGAGACATCTCCATGTATGAGAGAACACACTCATGTTCAGACACACAGACACTCACACAGACCCACAAACACAATAGCTATCAACACAAGCCACCTTTCACCTGCATGGTGCTCCCGGCTCAGAAGGAGCCCCAGCACATCCAATCCACCCATCGGACGAAAGCCAAGAGAGTCCCAGGCCACTCCCTCCGGCTTGACCCAGGAAGCCACTTACTCATCATCTCCCCCACACAGTTTTAGCAGAGCCTTCTTGTACTCGCCAGAGGTGTCATTCTGGGAAGAAAGAGAAATAAAGGTGACCTCTCCCCGCCCTCGGATTCTCCTCAGATTGAAGGGAAGGTTCTGCATAGCCCAGAAGAGTGGAGGGCTACACACACATTCACAGCCAATGAGTGTGGAGGTGTCCCGGACCACCTAACAGGGTGTGCTTGTCAGTATTTAACAACAGGCTCTCTGGGAAAAATGAAAGAAAAAAGAAAGAAAGAAAAGCTGGAAGGAAGAAAGGTATTTGCCACTTTCTGTGGTGTAAATACTTCCCACAACGGAGAATTCTAGCTGCCAGATGGCAGCGTGAGAGAGCCTCAGCACACCACTGTCACCAGAGTCCCTGGCCCAGCCCTTCTGAGGGAAATATTGCATGGAACTCGGGCTCCATGAACAAAAACACTGAGATATGCTAACACAGATCTGATAGATAACATGTATCGATAATTGGTGGCCTGCTTGAGGATTCTTAATAAACTTCAAAATATTAAAGGCTATGAGAAGTTCTGGGGTAAAGATACTGGTTTATCTTTGCACAGAATTTGGAAACATACCTTAGGAACACAAGTGGGATCCCTTTCCCTGTCACCAAAAAAACTTCACTCAAAACAAAAGAGGGCCCCCCACCCCAATTTTATATCTGTCTTGTGACAAAACCGCATGGGCTGGACACCTGACAAGCATCTCTAACTGGCCTAGGACCAAGGGTTCCTCAGTAACTCTGATTGGTTCTTCAGTGGCTCCCATCTTCTAGCAGACTCTCACTGCCGCTGGGCAGGGACAGTGGGTGACGCACAGTTCTTATCCTTAAATCAAATCACATGCCCTCCACCATCCAGCTCTGCCTTCCTTTTCAGCCTCACTTCTCACAGGCACTCCTGACACTTGAGTCCCCTTGAAAATGCCCCAAGACACGGGCTCCTGGAATTTCCAAGAGACTCCCAGCCTTCTCTCCTGGGAGTGGTTCCCAAGCCCTCTGTCTTGGAAGAAAGCCCTCTGCTCCCCTCTGCACCCCCATGAGGTCTGCTGACCTTGATCATGCTGTAGAGGGACTTCTCATACTTGGTCCGGAAGATCTCCCGAATGTCCAGCATGTCCAGCTCACTCCGTGTGACCATGATGCGGATCAGGGTGTTGTCGCGAGTCCCCAGGCCCTGGAAGGCAAGCAGGTTTGAGTAACAGGGCCTTGAGAGAAGGTTGTGGTGCTGACAGCCCCCAGTTTAGGTGCCAATAAAGAATAAAGGAGGTGGACAATGACGTGTGTCCCTTCTTGCTTTTTATAAGCCTTGTCTTCTCCCTGAGAATATCATTTTCATCCTCAATTTTCCTTATAATCTTTCCTTATAATTTTACCATAACTTTGTAACTCTAAGCAATATACTTAGATATGCACATTTTGGAACTTTGCAAATATACTACCATGCATTTATGTTTCCACGCTCCTATGGATGGACATGGGTTACTGCCCATTTTTTTTTTTTTTTCTAATACAGATGATAATGTCACGAGCATTCTTAGGAGCACGTGTACAGGCAAACGCCTCTCCAGAACTGAGCTGCCCAACCTCACTATGGCACACTGGAGACAGAGCATGGTGGATAGTTGAGTTTTCCCTTCTAGGATGGCCAAGCAGAGCCAGGAAAGCCTGAGCGCCTGGGCCCTGGGCCTCTGGCAGCCAATGACTGCATTCACTTACTCTGGTGTGCCACGGAAAGAGCCTCAGTTTCTCTGTCCTATGTGTAAAAACCTGTGAAATGCTGTCCTCAGGAACACACCCAGAGGGGCCCTGCAGGGTCATAAGGAGTCTTGGCAGATGACGTCAAAGTGTTTCCTGAAGTGTTTTTAAGTGTCCTTACCTATGCACACTGCATATGAACATTCTGGTTAATCACTATTTTTTAAAAGTGTGGGCTGCTCACCCACACGACTGGATGGACTGGGTGCCGTCTGCCACCATACCCACGACTGATTGTGAGGTCAGGGCCGGTGTACCCGTGGCAGGACGTGTGAGCACTCAGCGACCCAGGCTCCAGAGCTCACCCGGGACAGAGTGCCATCACCAAGGTCAGGCCCGCGGCCGATCCCTGAAGGGCTCTCTTTGGCCAGTGGACATCAAAAGTTGCCAGAGTCCCAATAGACCTGTGGGAGGTGAGCAGAGGCCCCCTACTTCAGCCTAGTTCGTATCAACCTGCCACATACCTTCATGGCCTTGAAGAGCCTTTCAGCAAAATACTCCGGGGTGCTGCGGACACATTTGACTGGAAGAGGGAGGAAGAGGGAGAGTTATTCTGGTCGCCTCAGAACACAGAAGGGATGGCCTGAGCCTTTCTAGGTTTCTGCATCTTAGGAGCCACCCAAGTTCAAAGGCGGGAAGAACCCTGACTCCTGATACTCTTAGCCCCAGAGCACCTCGGATGCACTTGCCTTTATCACAAACCCAGGGGGTAAAGAAATCAGGAAATGAGCCTGTAGAAATCTGAGTAGCCCATCTCAAAGGCCTACTTCTTTTCTTGTCCTTTCAGGTTTCACAGGGAACTAGGCCAGGTCAGGGGGCAGAGTCTGGGGTGGAGGTGGAAAAGGTTCTTCTTTAGATTCGGCTACATCAGAAAGGTACTGGTAGCCGAAGCACTTCCGATCTTGCTGGTAGAGTGTTCCAGAACCTGTCTATGTCATGTAGGACTGGAGGGGGCAGCTCTGGGTGGGAAGATGAGACCCTTCTTCACAGAACACAAACATAGCTTACTGCTGACTCAGCTGCTCTGACTCTTGGAATGTCAAACATGCAAATGACTGGGGTCAGGCAGCACATCTGCCCTTCCCGCCATTTAACAGATGGAGGAAGTGAGGCCCAGCAAGGTTAAGTTACCTGCCCACCCAGGTCAACAGCAAATTTGGGAGAAGCCTGGTTTTTCTTTTGGTACTAGGGATTTAGCCTATGCGCACTTAACCACAGAGCCACATCCCCAGCCCTCTTCTTCTTCTTCTTCTTTTTTAAAAATATTTATTTATTTGCTTTAGTTGTACACAATGCAATGCATTTATGTTTACGTGGTGCTGGGGATCGAACCCGGGCCGCGCACGTCCCAGGCGAGCGCTCTGCCGCTGAGCCACAACCCCAGCCCCAGCCCTCTTTATTTTGAGACAGGGTCTCCCTAAGTTGCTTAGGACCTTGCTAAGTTGCTGAGGCTGTCTCTGAACTTGTAATCCTCCTGCCGCAGGCTCCCAAACTGCTGGGATTACGGGTGTGTGCCACCATGCCTGGTTATAAGCCCTGGGTTTGAATTTAGGTTCCACCATTGATTGGTCAGCTCCTGGCATCCCACCTTCGGAGCACCCCTAATTCATTATGAAACCACCCGTTGGCATGTGACTCAGCCTCTGTGAGGCTTGGTTTCCTCATCCATGAAGTGGAGATAATGACAGTGCCTGCTCAGTGTGGTGTGTGGTACAGCAGACCCTCCACATAAGCCTCTGATCATGGTCCTCATTATCCCAACTCTAAGCTCAGCACCTTCTCCCTCTGCAGCACTGGAGGTCAGTAGCTGAGATTCAACTGCTTGCCTCTCCTGCCTCAGCCATGCTGCCCTGGCTGCACCTTTAGAATCCGTGGCCCATCTGGTTTTCTCCTTCTCAACTTCATACCATATAGTTCCCCTTTTCCCTCATTCCTGGGCTGGTATCCCAGAGTCCCTCAAAGGCCCTAGAAATGCAACATGAGGACTTACCCACGGCCAGCATTAGCTTCTCAAAGTCCCCGGACAGCTCCGCTCGGATGCTGGCTTCGATCGGCTTCCCCGTGGTCCTCAGATACTCATCAAACACTGAGTGAGACAGAGACAGGACATCTGAGAGTGCCCCCTAACACTGAGAAGAAACAGGGACTTCACAGGGACAGGCTGCAGCAGGGGGCAGTTGTAGGTCTTCTCTGGAGCTTACCCAACCGGAGATGCTGCTTGCTGCGATTTCCCAGGATGTAAATGAACTGGGCCTCGTCTGTTCCCCATTTCAGTTCCCCTGCCTCATACAGGTCCTAAAGGGGAAGAGGTGGGATTTAACTCAAAAGAAGAAACCTGAGGAGACACTGGCCAAGCCACTCAGAACTATTCCTGATCCTGGAACATACCAGTAACTAGTGGCCTCTGGACCTCTGCATAAACCTGGAGGTCTTTCTTCCTTCCTTTCTGGAGAAAGCTTCTACTCAACCTCATGCCCCAGATTAAATATCCCATTCTTTCTCAAAGTACTCCCTGATGTTCCGGCAGGGTTCTTGTCCCCTCTTCAAGGCTCCTACAGCTTTTAGCTTCTGTATCACTGTGCATTATGATCTGCCCACTGATCTGTCTCCTAACCATTGCTTTTCCTCTGAATAAGAAGGGATGATGTTTGGGGCCTGGTAGCATAGGCCTATAATCCCAGCACTTGGGAGGCTGAGGCAGGAGGATCGTGAGTTTAAAGCCAGCCTCAGCAATGGCAAGGCACTTAGCAACTCAGTGAGACCCTGTCTCTAATAAAATACAAAAAAGGGCTGGGGGTGTGGCCCAGTGGTCGAGTGCCCCTGAGTACAATCCCAGTACCAAAAAAAAAAAAAAAAAAAAAAAAAGAAGGGATGATGTCATAGCATTCTCTTCGGCTGTCCCTATAGTCCTGACGACATAGGTAGGGTGCTTAAAACATCTGGACGGTATGGTATATTGACAGAGAGGTGTTTGTGGGATCAACATGAGTCTGTCTCTCCCAGTACTGTTTGATTTTGTTCATTAGCGATTACCCAATGCTTGGCAGAGTGCCCAGCACACAGTATGTGCTTAATTTCAAAAACCATGAAGTCAATGAATGAATAAACAATGAAACCTCCAAAATACAAACCTCAAAATACATATCTCCAAAATATATCTTACCAATTTTCTACGTTATGTACCTTTGAAAGATAACTTAAACCCTTTCTTCAACAAAGTGACAAATACTGAGGTATTTCTGGCATTGGATACAAATGGCTTCACCTCCAGCCTTTCCCAGGGCCCCCAACCTCTCTCTTCCCTCTCTCAAGGCTCCTCTGCTGTGCTTGGGGACCTCCATCAGGGCCCGTTTACCTGGGTATCCTGTTGTACCAAGTCCTCACTCACTACATCGTCTTCCTCCCTGGTTCCCTGGACAGAGAGACAAGAAATATGTTTCAAACACTACAGAGCCAGGAGAAGGGCCTGGTGATGATGGTGGAGATGAGGAAGGCTGGGGAACCCCAGGTGGTCCAGAGATGTCCAGGAGCAGTGACTAGGCCAGGAGAAACAGCAGTTGCCAGGGGATCAAGACAGTTATATCTATGATGTAGGGAATCATGGGGCCCCTCTCTCAGGCTGTGACCAAATAGGAGAGTCCTGAGAATAACCATGGTCCTTCCAGGTGCCCCCAACCCAAGGGAAGGAAGTATAGAGCCTTATACTGAGGATAGTTCTGAAGACAGGCCCTGAGCTCTGAATAGCCCCTGCCACAGGACCTGGCATTGCCCTCTATACCTCCCTACAATGATACCACAGGGGCAAAGGAGCTGCACATTTGCATTTTATTTGGAGCTCCCATGCCTTAACCCAACTTAGCAATGAGGATTTGGGACTTGGGCCCCAAAATCTGAGATCCTCTTGGTGATTCTATTGCTCTGCCCAAGCCCAGGAAGCTAATCAAAGGGAACAGGGGCCAACCATACTGGACTCCTTGAGCACGTGGGCAGAGATCTGCAGCTGGCCTGGCCAGGGCTGTGCTCCATCCCCTCTCCCTTTGATACTGGGTCTCAACCCCCTGGGCTTTCTCCGGGACTGACCATGCCATACAGCTGTCATGCCTGCAAGCTGTGCCACACTGTGATGTGAGGAGGCAACATCCCTGACTCCAAGATCCAGGAGTGGGAATCTCCTCCCCAGAAAAATAAGCTTTGAAATGGGGCAAAGGTCACGCTTCCTCACAACTGATAAATCCCCATCTGGTTAATATGGGGTGTGGGTTGTTATGGAAACAGGAAGAAGTGAATTAGGAAGAATTAGTGTAAAACAGGGAAGGGGAAGAGAGAAGTGGAGAGAGGGACAAAGTGGTGGCTTGGCTTATTATTTATTTATTTATTTCTGTGGCACAAGGGATTGAACCTAGGGCCTCATGCATGCTGGGCAAGTGCTGTGCCACTGAGTACTGCTCCTTTATTACTTTTTTTTTTTTTTTTTTTTTTTTTTTTGAGACAGGGTCTCATTAAGTTGCTCAGGCTGGCCTTGAACTTGTGATCCCCTTTCTTCAGCCTCCCGAGTAGCTGGGATTACAATGTGTCACTGTGCCCAACTGAAGTGGCTTGCTTTATACATGAGGCTTCAGAAAGGTTTGGTCCTTGGAGCTGGAGTTGAGATGTCACCATGCCTGTCCCCATAGTGCCACACAGATAAATGACATAGTGAAGCAGGCAGGAGAGACACATTTTCTAGTCACTGAAGGCCTGATATTGCCAAATTTTTTCTATTTATCCAAAGAATCTAGAAATCTGGTTATTGAGCAAAATCTACTTTTGAATGTCAGCAATTAACTCAAAGTTTTTTGGTGTTTAAACATGCGGGCAAACAAAAGAAACATTCCAACATGGCAGACTGAATTTAGCCATGGACAGCAATGGGAGGCCTTCTTCGAGTCCTCTTGCGATGGACTTCTTGGGCAGCAGAGAAGGCAGCAGAGCCTGGCGGTGGGCGATGTGATGCAGGTGGGCCTGCAGCACCATGTCCCTCCTGGCATCCTGGGCGGGTGCCATGGTTGGAGGAACAGTGGCAGGAGGGAGGCCCAGAGAGGGCAGGAAGGGTATGTGTAGACAGAGGAAGGAGTTCACAGGGGAGAATACTGGTCACAAGACAGGAGCGTGTGCCAAGGACGTGTGGGTCTCCTGAAGGCACTGTGCAATCCAGAAAGAAAGGTCCAGGCCCCTGGGGTCCCCAATTCCATACCCAGGTGAGCCAGAGAAACCATCTCGGGATCTAGAGAACAGAGGCAGCTGTGGGGTGGGCAGTGAGGAAGGCAGAGCACAAGAGAAGGACCTTGCCCCTAAAAGCCCCTCGCAGGCCACTTGTCTGAGAGCCTGGAGGAGGGCGCCCGTGGTCCTCAGCCTGCACTCTGGGAGAGAGCTCCAGGGAGGGGCTTAGGGGCTGCCGTGGACTAACCTGGAGCAGGACCACCAGCATCTTCTGGAAATGGCCAGAGGTGTCGCCGATGATGTCAGACTCCAGGTCGCGCTCGTAGGCTGCAGGAAGGAACGTGAGATCTAGCCTCATCCCCAGAGGCCTCAGGGATCCAGGATAAAGGTCCTTTGCTGCCCCCCAAATGATTACCTGTTTTGTTACAAATCCCAAATCCAGTCTACAGGCCACCATGGCAAGATTCAGAGTGTATTTGCAGTTGCTGGTACTATGACATCATGACATGAAATCTATCTACTTCTCTCTGTCCCTCCTGGACCATCCAACTGTGGACAACACTGTTTCTCAAAGACAGTGGCTACAGCTTTTCTTTGGTTCTTTCCAATCCATAGTGACAAGGTTAACTGTCTTAAAGCCCCTACTTGTCACTGGACTCAGAATAAAACATCACCTCTCTCTTGGCTTTCAAGGCCTTATGTGACCCTGCCCAGCCCTCTACGTCTCTAGCCTCATTCTGGCTACCAGGCTGCTTTCTGCCTCAGGGCCTTTGGACTTGCTGTTCCCTCTGCCAAAAGGACTGTCTCTCCATTCTTCACACAATTGGTTCCTTATTTCCTCCCAAGACAGGCTTTCTTTGGTGACCTATCTGAAGTGGGTCCTCCCTTGTCACAGTCTGATTCTTATTTGTTTCCTCCATAAACATTTAACCCCAATGTTTATTATCATGTTTATCTGATCACCCATTTTTGTGTGTGTCTCTCTGTTATCTTATTAGTCTACCCACCACAGAGCAGGTACTCATTGGAAAGATGGATGGGTAGGTGGAAGAATCAGAGAGAGGGGTCGATGGATAGTCTTAGTGTCCCCCCCACCCTTGAAATCATCTTCATTTCATATCTGAAGATCCTGAGTGGCCCTCCCCACGCCCCCCCCCCCCCCCGACCCCGCCACCCATCTCACCATCTTTGTATGCTTCTACCAGTTGGTGGATCTGCTCATTGGTCCGGGAAGCCAAGATCTCAATGAGGCACTTCTCATCAGTGCCGATGCCCTGGAGAAAAGGCACACAGGAGTTAGGGGCCGGGACGGAGGACACCAGCCACCAATACTCAGGGTGCTCCTACCCCAGGTTTTGGGCACCAGTTGGGAGCTGCTGCCCTGGGACTCAAAAGACAAGGGTTCTGGACCTGCCTCTCCAGGCAGCTTGCTTTTGTAATGTCTCATTAAGAAACTTGATCTTGCTTTGGCTTTTTTTTTTTTTTTTTTTTTTTTTTTTTTTGGGTACTGGGGATTGAACTCAGGGGCACTCGACCACTGGGCCACATCCCCAGCCCTTTTTTGTATTTTATTAGAGACAGGGTCTCACTGAGTTACTAAGTGCCTCGCCATTGCTGAGGCTGGCTTTGAACTTGCGATCCTCCTACCTCAGCCTCCCAAAGTACTGGGATTACAGGCATGCGCGCCCGGCTAAGCTTTTTTTTTGCCTCGCTGTACCCCTGAAAGCCAGGTGGGTCACCAGTCTACTGGAGCCACTTGTGGGAAGTTGACCATGGCTCTTGTTTGACTGGGAAATATGGTCTCAACATGTGCCACCAGTGTGTCGGTAGGACAGAGGACTCTTTAAATTGGACTAAGTGATCTTCCTTGAATGGATTATCCAAGACATCCACCCAATGAAAGGAACCAAGCTAGCTCTTGTATACAAAATAAACATCTTAAAAAACAACTGAGAGAAAGAGAGAGATATTTTATCTTTCTGGGCCTCATTTTTTCATTTGTAAAATGAAGATGATGTTAGTTGCACTTCCAAACACTAAGAAAGATTGATAAGGCAATATTCTCTCACGTAGCCAAGTGTATCAGTTTATGGAATGAATTCATGATACTGACAGCAAAGACAGTAGCACTTTATAGAGGAAGTGCTAGGTATGACTAAGGTTTTTTTTTTTTTTTTTTTTTTTTTTTGTGTGTGTGTGTGTGTGTGTGTGTGTGTGGGGTGCTGGGGATTAGAACCCAGGGTCTTGTGCATGCAAGGCAAGCCTTCTGTCAATCGAGCTATATCCCCAGTCCTGATTAAAGCCTTTTAAAAAAAAAAAATTTGTAGTTGGGCGCAGTGACGCACACCTGTAATCCCAGCACTTGGGAGGCTGAGGCAGGAGGATCGTGAGTTCAAAGCCAGCCTCAGCAATGGCCAGGCACTTAGCAACTCAGTGAGACCCTGTCTCTAATAAAATACAAAAAAAAAAAAAAAGGGGGGGGGCTGGGGATGTGGCCCAGTGGCAGAGTGCCCCTGAGTTCAATCCCCAGTACTAAAAAAAAAAAAAAAAAAAAAAAAAATTTGTAGTTATAGATGAGGCTAGATCTCATGTTCCTTCCTTTATTTTATTTGTTTATATTTATGTGGTGATGAGGATTGAACCTAGTGCCTCATGCATGGCTAGACAAGTGCTCTGCTCCTGAGCTACAGCCCCAGCCCCTGATTAAGGGCTTTTTAATCTCTCCCTTCTTCCTGGAGGGCAACTCTATGACTCAGTCAGATTAAACTTCTCCTCATACCCTGAAAACACCTCCCCAACCTCTCTTGCCATTTCCCCCAGCCCCCTCCATACTCCTATCCACCAACTCTCCAGGTCTGGGGTTTGACTTGATCCTCTCACCTCCTGAGATGCCTCTTCTAGCCACTCCAGGCCCAGGACCTTGCCCTGCGGGCCTCTACTAGTGTGTCCCTGGCCTGTTGCATGTTGGCCACTTACTCAGGACTACAAGCTCCTAGTGTGGGGGCTGGGCCAAGGGCCCCTCTTGTGGGGTTTGCTTTGCTCTGACATCTGTCCGCATCTGCCTGCTCTGGGGCAGGGTTTCGGCAAGCTGCCTTTTGGAGCAGGACACAGCTGCTGGGTGGGTGTGGGCTCACCAGATGTTTGCTGTAGAGCCCGGGACCTTCCACTGCTACACCCCCATCCCCTACATGCACACATTCATCCTCATTTCTTACCGAAATGGCATCTTTAATTTCCTTGGCATCACAATAGGCAAGCGGCCTCATCAGGCCCACGATCAGCCGTTCGAACTTCCCCGTCAACTCATACTTCAAGTCAGCAATGAGGTCCTGGGGGGTGGAGAGGTGCAGTTATAATAATAAGAATTATATTTAATGAACACTTACTCCAACAGGCACTGAGTTTAGTAATCTCTCTGAATCACAGCTTTTGGAAAGATGTGCCATCGTCAGCCCTTAGAAACGGCCTTGGAGACCTCACGGAATGCGCCCAAAGTGACCCAGCCAGCCAACGGGTCCTCAGGTTCAAGTTCACAGCACTGTACTCCCCTCATCCTCCCAGTTGGCTTCCCTGTCCATTGTGTGTCTCTCCCACAGTCTGGGAGTCTACAGAGTGGACACCACTGAAGTCTTTTTTTTTTTTTTTTAATATTTATTTATTTGTTTTAGTTGTACAGAATGCATTTATTTACTTATTTGGAACAGAGGATTGAACTCAGGGGCACTCGACCACTGGGCCACATCCCCAGCCCTTTTCTGTATTTTTATTAGAGACAGGGTCTCACTGAGTTGCTAAGTGCCTCGCCATTGCTGAGGCTGGCTTTGAACTCGAGATCCTCCTGCCTCAGCCTCCCAAGTGCTGGGATTACAGGCGTGCGCCACTGCGCCTGGCTCAATGCATTTATTTTTATGTGGTGCTGAGGATCGAACCTGGGCCACGCACATGCTAGGCGAGCGCGCTACTGCTGAGCCACAACCCCAGCCCCACTGAGGTCTGATTCTCCAGCACAGCCCTGACACGTGGCACAGAGCACAGCATACAGCAGGCGCTCTAGCCATACTTGAGACTGAAGGAAGAAAAAGAGGAAGGACAAGTTCTGGATGCAGGAGTGTCAGCAGTGACCTGGAGAAAAAGACACAGGGAAGAACCAGAGCACAGGCGAGTGACTCCCCCCGCCCCCCCAGCAGCCCTCCAGCTGCCACGCTTACCTTGCCATAGAGGGACTTGTAGCTCTGGCAGATCTCCTGCCTCTGCTTATTGCTTCGGGAGGTGATCAGCTCCAGTATGGTCTCCTTGTCACTGCCTGGAAGAGGGGAGGGCACCGGTCACCCCACCCACTCTGCCTCCAGGAAGCTCACTGATGCTCTCCCTTTCTTGAGCACAGCCCTGCAGTCCCCTGAAGTCATTAGCTCATGAGGAGGAGGTGATGGGCACAGGATCCATGGGGACCTTTCAAGTCCCCACTGAAAAAGGTCATAGCACACACAACATCTCAGCTCAAAGGGCCCTGATCCAGCTCTTGCACCAATAAGGAAACTGAGGCCCAGAGAGGGGCAAGGACTCCCCCAGCCTCACAATGAGCCAGACTTAGACAGCCAGGTGCTCTCCTACCTGGTACAGGGTCCTTTCAATCACAAGACAAAAGTAAGAGAACAGATGCAGGATAGCCACATGCAGGATAGTGGTCACCCCAAGGAAAGGCAGGGGGTTGTCATCAGGAGGGGGCCCTACCAAGGAGACTTCAACTATACCAATGAAGCACTAGTTCCTAACTTGGAAGGTAGATCTATGGGTGAAGTTTCTATTATTCTTTATACCTTTTCTGTTGGCCTGAAATGTTTTATTATAAAATTGTGAAAAATAAAAGAAGGAGACAAAAAAAAAAGGAAGGGTTGTGGCTCAGTGAAAGTGCTTGCCTCGCATGTGTGAGGTACTGGGTTTGATCCAGTGTAAAAAAAAAAAAAAAAAAGGAAGAGGAGGAAGAAGGAATACATTTCACCATCTCATACCCCTCCTACACTGGAAGGACTCTGGGCTGTGCCCACATTTGGGACTACTCTCAACCTCCAGTGAATCCTCTTTCCTGCAGGACCCACTCAGGTTGGTCTAGCACCCACCGAAGCCCTTCATGGCATTGTACAGAGCCTCAGCATCCTGGCTGGGATCAAAGTCTGGGAAGTCTTGAATGGAGCCCCGGTACTTGGCACCCTGTGGAGAGACAAGCAGAGGATGAGGTGCTGACCTTGGACTTGGACTGGGCTTCCAGCCCCAACCTCTGGTCAGACACGTAACCCTGGTTCACACTCATCCCCCTTCCCCTGCAAAATCAAGTACTGATCACATAAACCACTAGTGAGGGTAAGGATGATTCTCTTGTACCACTACTACAACCTGCCCAGAGGACAGTGCCATTTCTCCAAGGGAGGGTGGCTTAGCCAAGGTCCACAGCCCCACACCACCTTCCACCCTTAAGGGAAGGTTTAAAAAGCTGGCTGAGTGGAGGGGATGGAAAGGAACCCTGTGAGAGTAACAGGTGCCCTCCTATTTTCATGGTGCTTTACAGTTCACAAAGTCCTTTCATCTCCATTAATGTGATTATTTTAGCAATTATAGGAGAGCGTAAGATGATCTCTATCACGGAGATGGGGCAGCCAAGCACAAAGAAGGGACCACTTACAGGAAGTCACACAGATCCCAGACCTCGTCCCTGCTTCCCCCTGCTCTCCAACTCCACAAACCTGGCCGCTCTCAGCGACTCAGGGTGAGGTCTTGGGCCCAGGGGACCTGGAACCACCCTTGAGTTCCATGCCAAGACAAGGTGCTACCTCTCTGGGCCCGGTAAACTGAACTGTGAACTGGCATCTAAGGACAAGCTGGCATGGTCCTTGCAGGCAAGGAGAGGAGGGCGGAGAGCCAGGAGGTTCAGACATCGAATCTAATCTGAATGCACAATGGGCTGGTTCACAGAGAAGTCAGATGTGGGTCAGCCACGCCGTGCTGAGAAGTCTGGGTTCCAGGAGCAGGAAGAGCAGGGAGAGCCGAGGACGCCAGAGCCCACCACTGAGCACACGGCACTTCATTTATGCTAGACCCAATGCTGGGAGCTGAAGATCTGGGGAGAGAAGAGGAGCCTAGCCCTGCCTTTCATGAGCTCCTTCCTAGCTCTGAGCAGAGAGACAAGCAGACCAATTAACATAAAGCTTGTAAGGAATACCTTAAGACAGAAGCAAGGTAATGTGGGAAACAGCAGAGGCTAATTCTAGCTAAGGCGGTGGGTGGGGGACAAGGTCGGGCTCCATGGAAACAGCTGTAGGGGTCATGGTGGCCCGCAGACTGTGCCTTCCAGGAGTGAGATGTGGACAGGCAGAGCAAGCCCCCTGCTGTCCTGTCTCTGCCAGGACCCACACTGCAGGACCCAGCCAGACGCCTGCATGCTCCTTGGTTTATGTCTGCAGAGTCTGTCTCCTCTGAGGTATGCAGCGTGGGCGCAGTGTTGCTATTTAAAGTCCTGATGGGGCGGGTGACCAGAAAGGGACACTGCCTTCTTCCCGCCATCCATGAATCCCCTGCAACCTGATCGCAGCCCTGGGCAGAGATGGAAAGATTAAGACAGGCCAAATACATGGACCAGGACACATTGTAAGGAGCTCAGAGAACAGAATGGTGACTTTACCTATGGCCACACTCCTTCTGCCTTACTTCAGATCTCATGGGCTAGAGCCTATGACATTCTGGAGGGCATCTTCACCTGGGCAGGCGTTCTGATCCAGGAACCCCAGAGGGTAGGCACCAGACCCACCCTGCGCAGGGCTCAGACACTGACAAAGGAGACTCAAGTACTTGTCACATGAATAAATGAACAGGAGACAGAACAACTGGCCTCCTCTGGGGATTTTACCTCCCACCCTTTGAGTTTCTCTCTGGATACTCCCAGCCCAGCAATACTAGAAAAGAAGAGCGGCCAATATCAGCTTCTGGGATGGGTGGAAAAACAAGAGGGCTAAGAGGTCAGAATGACTGCTTTGCAAGGGGCCTTAAACACCCTTAAGTCCTGCTTTCCTTTTGATTCTTGACTATGTAGAGGACAGGGACTGTGTCATGAATAAGACAAGTAACTGTGCATAAGGAGAATAACTAGGTACTGAGAATGGAAAGGGCTCAGTACCCGACAGTTGCACGAATCAATGAAGACACTCTTCAGGCTCTGAGATGAAGGTACGTAAAGAGGAAGGCAGGAGGAGTAGGGAGTAGGTGGAGTATTTCCTGGCATTGAATGCCTAGCAAAGTTCTTTCCAATGCTGGGAACTCCTGAGACCAGCACTGGGAGTACCAAGCTTTGAAAGATGCCACTAGGGCCAGGTCCTCTAGGGTCTGTCTGCCCCCTTTGCAGGCTGCTGTTGCCATGATCCACGGTTGCTTTTCTGTGCACCTGCCTGAGCCCACCTGCCCTAATCCACACTGACTCCAGCCTTCTTGCCACTCCTCCCCATGGAGCAAGGAAGGGAAAGTCCCTTAGGAACCACAAGTGGGCCAGGCGTGGTGGTGCACACACCTGTAATCCCAGCAACTTGGGAGGCTGAGGCCAGAGGATCGCAAGTCAGAGACCATTCTAGGCAACTTAGTAAGACCCTGTCTCAAAAGCAGAAAGGGCTGGGGATGGAGTTCAGTGGTAGCGTGGCCCTACGTTCAATCCCCTGTACAGCAAAAAAATAAAAAGAAAAAACCACACATGGTTCCAAAGACCCAAAATACAGAAGGCAGGTGACATGTCAAGACCACACAGAAAGTCAGAGGCCTGTCCTGGAAAGGAATCCAAGGCTCTTTCTAACAGACCAAACTTTCTTCCTTCCCCCTGGTTGCCATCTGGGGTGGGGCTGGAGATGGGAAGGGCCAACCATCACACAGCCTAGGACTTCTGCTCTGGCCACTGATGTTCCCCTTCCCTGTCCTTGAATTCTAAGCATTTATTTCACTCACCATGATTCCTCCATTAATCCTCTGCTGGAACTGGCTCCTTTGGGGGTAGGCCCATTTCCTCCCTGTGCCATTCTGGCCCCATTTTCAAGGCTATAAATAGGCAGTAGTGCTGGCCAAGCTTTTGTACCCTAAGTGCTTCTCGTACTCACACATGCTCCTGTTTCCAGGGCAGCTAGGGCCAGGGCCACCCTACAGTTCGTTCATTCATTCCCTCATTCAAGCAATCAAAGCAACATTTACTGAGCAGCTACTGAGTGCTGGGACCAGGGACCCCTGAGATTTCCTAGGCTGGAAGAGAAGATGCAATGATAGCTGCAAATATAATTCAGTGTGGCAGGTATTACGTTGAAAGTTGCACAGGAGCCAGAAAAAAACCCTTTCCTTTAGAAAGCCATGTCTAGCTCACCAATGCATTTCCGGCACCTAACACAAGGCCAGGAGCAGCCAGGCGCTCACTAAATATTTGTTTTATAAATGGAATCTATGAATGACTGAGCACATGTGCTGAGCAGGTCAGAGAAGCCCTCCTGGAGGTGACCTCTAAGCCAAGTTCTAAAGGATGAGTAACAGCTGGCCCCAGGGAGCAGAGCGATGGAAAAGGCATCATACAAGGAGCTACATGGCAGAGGGCTGGGGGTGGGGGGCAAGGAACATTCTGGAAAGCAAGCCCAGATTCTTGAATGCTCAGGGGCCGATGTCCAGAGTCGCTAGGATGGAGGCCAGGCAGGGATGTGGCTAGAGTGTGATGTAGAAGAGCAGAGAAAAGCAAGTCACCCAGGCTGTAATGCTGCCCAGTGGCTCCAGTCCTGGCTGGGCTGCCCTGGGCACACCACTCGGCTACAGCTCCTGGTTTGTCATCCTCATCCATTAAACAGAGCTTCCTGCTCAGGACACTGTCCCCAGTGTTGGAATTTAAAAAAAAAAAAAAAAAAAAAAAAATTCAGTTGACCCACACAACTTTTATATAGATGAAAAGCAGTTAAATAACAGCAAGTTTCATGTGGTTCAAACTGATGCCTTTCTCAAGGTTGATACGTGAGATCTGGAAAATGTTTAATCTGTCTGCTGGGGTCGAGGGGGTGTGAACAAGCACCAAGGTGTATTCCGAGTGTAGGTTCTTCAGAGCTCACAGTCAGATGCCCAAAGGCACCAACATCATGGAATTGTAAGCTGACAGGAGGAGACAAGGAGAAGATGGAAGTCTGCCCCCAGGATGAAGGACAGAAGAGATGGCAGCAAGCAGACTACCCTTTGTTTCCTCTCCACTGTGATCCCTTCTCCCTCTTTGGACAGTGCAGGTGAGTGGGGGTGATCAAAGAAGGGGCTGAAGGTGACAGATGAGGCCATGCCATGCTGGGAAAGGATGTCCACAGAGCTTGACCAAAATGTCCACTTAGAGACAAGCTTAGTGAGGCGCAAGCCCAGTCTCCTATGTAGTTCTCTACACAAGGATAACACAAGTGACCTCCTGTTAGACTAGTTACCCTGGGATCCCATGTGATCAGTCAGTGTAAGAGAGGCTGGGCACTTTGTATTGGTCACTTGTAAAGACACAGAGACAGCTTCTCAGAGCATCTGGGCCCAGCCTTCCCACCGCCGGTCAGTCATTCTCACACCCACGGTGTGAATTCTGTTTCTCTAAGTGCCACCTGGTATGGCTGCCCAGGCCTCTCCTCATCCACCTGACCCTGACTGCCTGTCACACCTGTGATAAGATCCTGGCTACAGGTACCCATAATGGAAGGAGGGGACAGCAGGGAAGGGACTTTCCATCCTGAAATATTCAGCAGGTCCTGGTGCCAGCTGGTGAGCAGCCCGGGCCCTGGGGCTCTGTGGTCTGAGGCCCCTCCCCGGCTGCTGCCGGAGCAGGTGTCCCCAGTCTCTCAAAGCAGAAGCAGACGTTCCCCAGAGAGACGGCTGGCTGCATAGAAAGGACTTCAACGGATGAGACTTGACCCAGGCCTCATCCCCACGGCTCCCGCAGTCCCCGGCACCAGCACCTGCCCTTCTCGCCATGACCTCAAGGCCTTTTTATATTCAACGTTGCATTCTGACCCAGAACAATCCGTGAAACCGAGGCCACAGAGCTATGCCTCCTGGGCACTTCTGTGACACTGAAGTATTTCCTCATGCTTTTGGGTTTCAGGTTCCCCTCTTCTGGAAGGAGACATGGGAGGGCAGCACAGTCACCATGGTGGGAAGAACAGGAGGGGGGATCAGACCTGAGAAGAGTGTGTTTGCATGTGGGGGTTGGGGCACTAGAAACAGAGTGAAGAGCTGGAGCAAGAGACACGAACTCTAGCTCAGTGGCCAGAAGCCCTTTGTCATCTTCCTCTAATATTGTCCTCTGCAACCTCTCCCTGCCCCAGCCGCTGCGCTCTGAGCACACCAAATTACCCTTCCTCTCCGAACCACACTGTTCTCTCCCTGCTCTGGCCTGCTTTAGTCATTCCTCCCTAGATCGTGCCTCAGCCCTCTGGTGTCTCCTCTGAGTAGTTCTCCACAGGCCACTGTCCCTGTCCTCTCAAGCTGGGCTCTCCCGCTTTCCCTGGAGCTCCTGTACTGCCCCACCAGAGCACTGTGCATGAGTTACTGACCCCTCCCAGGGGAGGAAGGCCCCCTAAGGCCCTGCCACTATGGGACTTGATTGCAGGGGTCTACGGGTCCCTGGTCCATGGCAATAAAAACCACTGATCACCCAGGAGCAAGGCCTGGCTCTAGAGCATTGGCCTAGAATTCCAAAGATCCAAGCCCCAGGTCCTGGTTCCTCTTGCCCACTTGGGTCATCCGGTATCCTGCAATGCAAATGCCCACCTGGCCCGACTACAAATGGGAAATGGGGAAACGGCAAGAGTGCTCCCCTGGAATCTTGCCCATAACCACAAATACTCTCTCCTTGTGGTCAGAGGCCACTATGCAAAGTGTGTTCCTTGGGGGCTGGTAGGGAGGCCACACTAGGGTTCTCCTGAGGGTGCTGGTCCTGTGTCACATAACACTGCTCTACACAAGCTCTGTGTATCCTCTAGGCCCCAGTTCATGGGGTGGCAAGTCACAAAAATAGGGGTGAAGTTCTCAGCACTGAGTTCAGCCACCTTATAAGGGGCAAATGAGCCCCAAAGGGAGTGAAGAACTCCTAGCCCCAAAAGGGCCAAGTCCAGCATCTCTCAGTTTTATTCTCCCCCTCCAATGCCATCATCCCACTGACCATACCTCCTTCTGTAAGGCTGGCCACCAGGGACCACTCTCAGGCAAACTCTGGCATAGGGTGACCCCTTGATCTGACTATGAATAGTCACACAGGAGTTCAAGTTCCAACATGTCTCATATTCTACTCCCCAGCAGCATGGTCAGACAGCATGAGAGAGTGAGGTTAGAGTCTTCCAAGCCAGGGAAATATAATCCTGAATGCATGTGACAGGGAACATCCCCATCTCCAGGGCAGAGATGACTTTATTGCTTATTGGCTTGCTGAGTATCTATTTCCTTCCTTGGGGAACCACTCCTGGACCATGTAGTTCACGTGGAACCAACTCGACCTCCTGGTTCCCAGAGAGGGCATGTTACCCAGGCCAAGCCAGCAGGAACAAAACCTGAGTCTTCCCCTGGAAGCATATGTTGGTTTCTCCTGGTCTACTAAAGCAGAGGAATGGAAACCTGGAGCTTCTGGTAACTTATGTGCCAGGCAAAGAAGGACCTACTCAAGAATAAAGCCAGGCAGAGGAAGTCCACTCACAGAGAAAGAATCCTGACTATGATTTGGGCCCCTGGATCTAGCCAGACCTAAAGTCCTGTGCTGCGTGATCATTTGGGCCAATGAGCATCCTTTTCTGCTTAGAATATTGTATATCTTCATTGGTGACTTGCTTCTGAAGAGCTGTGACTTGCAATAGGACTTAAAAACATTTTCTGGTCCTTTTAAGCTGAAGGTTATCGGAGGGTCTCTGCAGGAGGTCTAATGACTCTAGGGGGACCCCAGGCCCAGGGAAGGCAGAGCATAACCTAAAGGAGAGAAAGGTCCCCTTACCTGTGCTGGTTTGGCCATGGTGTCAGGTTCGACAGGAGAAACCACTGTGGAGAAGAAAAAGAGTTCTTGAGATTCCCCTGAACTCTGCTCCTCTCCTTTCTTCACCCCCACCCCAATTTCCTTTCCAGCCGCCTCAAGCCCCTCAGGTTAAACCACATCCAAAGACCTGGTCTGGCTCAGGACCTTTTTTCAGATGACAATCCATAGACTAGATGGTGTCCAGACAGTCACAGCAGGGAGAGCCAAGAGGGAGGGCGGGCAGGACCACTGACCCAGCTGCCTGCCGGCCCTGCAAAGCACTTGTCCAGACACTAACCCTCCTCACATCAGTCCTTCCAGGCATCAGAGTACCCCTTTCTAGAGGAGGAAAGGGAGGCTGGGGCACTACAATGTGTGATCCGAGGTCAACCGGCTTAGAACTGAATCCGGCCATTTCATCTTCAAGTCAGAATCCAGTTCCAGAGTCCTTGCTATCTGCACCTTGCACGACCTTTCTCCAAGTCACCAAGAATGGCCTCAGAACCCAGGATTTCCGGTGTGCAGACAGAGGCAGGGGCTCCCATCTGCACCTCTCCCAGGTCTACCATCCTAGCACAAGGCAGTAAGCATTTACTTACCACCTACCCTGAGTTAGGCCCTGCTCTAGAACAGCAGGGTATAAGAGATCTGAGAGCCCAGCTTCTCTGGAGCTTGGGCCTTAATGGGGCAGAGTGACGACTGCATGCTTCAAGTTGTGATAAGGACACTGGAAAAGGCAAAGCTTGGCTGAGAGAGTGACAAGGGTACAATCTCAAGTGGCTGCTCAGAGGGTGTCATGAAGCCATCACAGAGCTTGGTGTGGCTCAGGTGGCAGCAAGGAGGGAAGGAGGTTGACAGGACTGGGGCAGGAGGCCAGTGCCTCAGGCTACTGCGAAGACTGAATTTTTGCTGGACAAGTTGGTAAATGCCTGTAATCCCAAAGACTTGGGAGAGAGATGCCAAGAGGATTGAAAGTTCAAGGCCAACCCAGGCAACTTTGCAAGACACTGTCTCAAAAAAGCTGTGTAGGTGGGGTTGGGGGTCGCAAGGCGCTGGCTGGGGATTGGGGATGGAACTCAGTGGGAAAATACTCCAGTTTCTCTCCCCATTACAAAAAAAAAGGTCTGATTTTTTTTTTTTTTTCTCTGATGAGTCAAGGCCATTGCAGGGGATCTGAACAAGACACATGATCTCATGGAAGACCAGTAAGGGGCGGGATGTCAGGAGCCAGGGTCTACAGTGAAGAAACAAGAAACACAGGTACATTACCAAAAAATAAATAAAAAAGGGGATGTAACTGGTTTGGAAAGGGGAAGGGAAGTGGGCAGGTGCTGGGCTAATGAGAACTCTCAGCAGAAAGGCAAGAGATGAAAGCTAAGCAAACTTCTCCAGATAAAAAGAGGAGAAATGAAGGACCTTTGCTTTCCATAGTAAGCAGGCCTGTGTGATCTCATCTCTTTCAACCATGTCTATGTATTGCTTTTTTTTTTTTTTTTTTTTGTACTGGGTATTGAACTCAGGGGCACTCAACCACTGGGCCACATCCTCAGCCCTTTTTTGTATTTTATTAGAGACAGGGTCTCACTGAGTTGCCAAGTGCCTCGCCATTGCCGAGGCTGGCTCTGAACTCGGGATCCTCCTGCCTCAGCCTCCCAAGAGCTGGGATTACAGGCGTGTGCCACCGGCTATGTATTGCTTTTTAAAAGTAAAAATAACAAACTTACTCAGTAAGACCCACAAGGAACAGAACTGAAAGGGGGCAGCAGGAAGGAAGGAGACAGCCCAGATCTATGCTTTTTATTCCTCTACATATCCCTCAAACCTCGGGGGAAATCTTGCAGACCCCAGGCCCTGACCTCAGTCCACAATCCTATCCTCTCTCTGGGGGACACTGGACATGGTGGGACACCGTGGAGAGAACGTAGGTTTTAGAGTCAGACCCACCTGAATCGGAATGCCTGTTTTGTTATCTGTCAGCTGTATAGCCAAGGTCTGACTGCTCCATTTCTGGGTTTAAGTTTATCTTAAGCCAAAACTGGGGCTTTCCCTTATCTGCCTTACAGGGTTGTTGGAGGATGAGACTGAAGTCATCTCCAGGGCAGAGGACAGCCACATTCTCAGTAGAGGGTGGAATTCACTGTACTGGCGTGGGGTTGAGGACAGGAGCTTTGTTCACGTGTTCCCACTGCCTGATGAGTTCCCCAAACTGCAGCAAAGGACATTCATCACATTGGGTTGGGAGTGAAGGGGACCTGCCTGCAAACCCAGCTCAGCTGGGCTCAGCTCAGCTCTGCTCAGGAGGAAATCCTACTGTCGCCCTGGCAACCAGGGGCCCCTTGGTACAAATATGCAGCTTTCACCAGGAAATGGAAACTACATCCCCTCACAGTGTGTGTGTGTGTGTGTTGGGGCACTGATAATCCACCCCAGGACTGGGCTGGAAGCCAGCTCTGGATTTCCATAGGTCTGGGGCATGGTGGGGCGGGGGTCAAAGGGTGAGGGAACCCCAAGCCTAGCAGAGAATCCACCTACATGAGGTCCCGGAAATCAGTTGACAGGGGAGGGAGGGCTGAAGTCTATCACCTGCACACTGAAGCAATTTCCTTTGGCCTTGTTTGCTGGAAACTTTGGTAGCTGGCTGCCGCCCAGAATCATCTGGAAGAAAGCCCCTTTCCAAGGAGAGATGGCTCCAAGGAGGGGCCTCTAAGCCTTTGGGAAAATGGCCTCAGCTCTGAGAACAGTTTTTGTGCGGCCCGTGTTGAGTGCACGTCTCCTGCGTACGTGGGAAGCGAGCTTCTGCCAGAATTAGACACTTAGACTCCAGTTCAAATGGCCAGTCTCCCTGTGGATCCTGCTAGGGGTTCAGAGAAGCTCTGGAACAGATGTGCCATTTACACTTACCCCAGATTTAAGAAAGCCTCTGATCCCTCCAGACCCTACTTCTCAAGCTAGGTGAATGTTTTATATCCAGTGTGCCAGGATCCCTGCAGGGCGCTGAACGATCCACTGCTCTAAGCTTCTGATTTCTGAGAGATACGGCATCTCAGGATGAAAAGTGACTTTCCAGGGACTAGACAGCAGCAGGTCACAGCAAGCCCTACACAGCTGTAGACCCTAGCTGCACTGGGATATCAGAAAGATGCCAAAGGAAAAGACCCAGATTCTGGTTACTAGTCTGTCCCTATGTAACCTTGGATAAGTTGGGCCAACTCTGGGCCTCAGTTTCTCCATCAAAGAAGATGGGAACAATATGGCTGGGGCTGTAGCTTAGATGGTAGAGCATTTGCCTAGCATGTGTGAGGCACTGCATTCAATCCTCATTACCACATAAAAACAAACATTATAAGGTTTTGTGTCTGTCTACAACTAAAAAAAATTTTTTTTAAAGATGCAAACAATATATAAACACTCCCTCTTTGGGAAGATCCACAGTTGATATGAGGGGCGTTTATAGATTTCAACCAGGGATTTTCACAGCAGAATGCAGGTCCTGGCAGGACTGTCCCCCAGATCACAGGATTCCACCTCAGTTCCTCCCCGATTATGCAAGTTACATCACTTTGTTGAAATAGTTGTTCAAGCCTGGCAAACACAGTCTCTCTCTCCTCCCAGGAACTCTGAATCTTTTCTGATCTGTACACCCATAAGAATTCTTCACGGCTGATCATTCCAGAAATCCAGCCAGGGGTAGAGCCGCCTGGGTGGCTTTGTTGTGTGGCCACCCACTACTGTCACCACTGCCCAATCCTGGAGAGCTGGTCAGGGGCAGGGTCTCCCCAAGTCATGCAAAAATGTGGGCTTTGAGGCCCAGCTGTCCCCCAGTTTGGGATTCAGATAAGTTACTTTAACCAAACCTCAATTTCCACGTTTGCAAAATGCTTATAGAAACACCAACTCGTGCTATGAAATTATAGACGAAAAGCACTTAGCACGGTGACTGGCACATAGTAAAGGATCAATAAATGGTAACTTATTGTTAAGACAAGCACAAACATTTTCAGAGACTGCAGCATGGTAATAAATGCAGGTTTTTGCAGTCAAGGTCTTCACGTTCAAATCCTGACACTGCAAAACTCCTAGATAAGGACCTTGGGGGAGTTATGTAACTTCTCACTGAGAAGACAATCCTGTTTGGTTTTTGTGGGGTACTGAAAGATGATGCATAAAGATCACACAGCTTTCTGTGGGAGAGTAAAACATCCTACCCCCAAATGTCTATCTGTCTCTCTTTCTCTGGTACTGGGGATTGAACCCAGGATGCTCTATCACTGAGCTGCATTCAAACAGTTTTTATTTTGAAACAGGGTCTTGCTAAGTTGCTGAAGCTGGCCTTGAACTTGTGATCTTCCTGCCTCAGTTTCCTGAGTCACTGGGATTATAGGTGTGTGCCACCACGCTGGGCTCCAAACATGTTTCTTTGGCATATTTTGAGTTAGTTATTCAAAGAAAGCAGACACAAGACAGGCTCTGCAAAGCTGTCCTTTTGCAAACAGTTGACATCTATTTTAGTAAACAGCAGATGCAGGCAGAGGCAGTATCTAATATCCCCGTTTCTGTGTTGAAAGTATCTTTTCACAGGAAGATGAAATTGGGGGTCTGACACCTGGCTCAGACAGAGGAGCACAGGTAGCCTTACCTGAAAGACTTCATCTGCTTAACAAGATAATTATTGCTCACAGTGACATTTTCCCCTCACAACCTTCCACTGCCTACTCCTCCTCCTTCCTTCCAGAAGCTCCAGCCCCCAGTCCTTTGCTTAGCGCTGTACAACATTCATTGGTCTTGTCCCTCATTCATTCTCATACTCTGTTCCTGGCTTCCATGTTGAGGCACACCTATAAATGTGCATTTCCCCCCTGTAAATCCGTATAATATCAATTCATGTCACAGATTAAAATTATCAAAACTACCTGGACGTGGTGGAGCATGCCCAGCCACTCCTGAGGCTGTTGCAGGAGAATCACACGTTCAAAACCAGCCTCAGCAACTTAGTGAGGCCCTAAAGCAACTTACTGAGACCCTGTCTTCAAATAAAATATATATATTTAAAAAGGGGGGTGTGGCGCTGGAGATGTGTTCAGTGGTTAAGTGTTCCTGGGTTCAATCCCTGGTACCAAAAACAAAAACAAAAACAAAAAAAAACTTTGGAGGGTGCTTTTAAAACACCCCCACACCTCTGTGCCTCCAGGATGCCCAAGGGGCTATAACTTGAGCTGGTCACACTTTTGCTCACCAGTCTCCCATGGTGCCTGGGTTGCCAATCTTCTTAGCTCAGCGTTCAAGGCCCTTGTGGGATTCTTCCTGATGTAGCTGCCTTCACCTCCCACCTCTTCACCCATAACACCCTCCCCTCCCCCAGTGCAGGAGCACTCTCCTCCAGCATTTTCTATCCAGACTTCTAGAACCTAGACCTGCGCTTCCGCATTCTGGCTTCATTAATACAACCCTGGGGACTTTTTCAAAATCCCCCAGAGATTGACTCAACTGTTCTGGGACGAGGCTTGGGCTTTGGTAATTTCTAAAAACTTTTCTAGGTGATTCTGATGTGCGGCCAAGAAGGTCGAGAACCACTGTTGCCTGCTAGATTCAAATGCCGCGTCTTGCAGAAAGCCAGGAGCAATCTCTCCCTCCGTGGAAACCCTGCAGTGTTCCGAAACTACGTTTGCCTGACTGGCTTTGGTCGACCCTTGTGAATTTATCATTCTTCCTTTGTATGGAGGCTGCCTGCCTCCCAAGTATTCCAGGAAAAAAATCCATAATTCAAAGGAAAATCTTCTAGGCTATCTGATTCTGGTCTTTCATTGTCTTTGGGCTATTTATAGATCGGTAAGTTGTAGATTATTGATGGTAATGCCAAGTAATTCTAATACTAGCTCATTAGATCCTGTTCAATGGACTTCCCTCCCCCTCAAGTGGAAAAACCAGTTTTACCTCTAGTTGCATATTCCTTTCAATATAAAGGCATTTACAATTCTCTTTTGAGCTGGTTATCTGCCTGGTCTTATCATTGATTAATGAGGACAATAAATTTTTTAGCCCAAGATCGTTTTTTTTTTTATACCTAGGTGAGTCATGATTTTACCCTTTTTGGAAAATTATTATATTTACTGTATATGCTTCTCTGCTGAGCCCCCTAGAGAGGTTAAATCCTTGCCCTTGGCAAACGGAGGTGGATCTTTATGATTGTCAAGTGCAATGCCCAGAGTGGCTCTAAAAGCTTCCATTAGTAACGCCTTTGAAAAGTCACAGGAAAAAAAAAAAAAATGAAATCATCTAGATTAGTGGTTTTCAAACCATGCTTTACTCCTCAATTCTGTAGCCAAAGAGAAAAGAACTTGAGTGGTTAGGTTACCTGCCCAACTCCATAAAGAACATTACTGATTAACCCAGGACTCATTTTTCAAAAAAAAATACCTATTGAGGGCTGGGGTTGTGGCTCAGCGGCAGAGCGCTCGCCTTGCACGTGCATGGCCCGGGTTCGATCCTCAGCACCATGTAAACATAAATGCATTGCATTGTGTACAACTAAGGTAAATAAATAAATATTAAAAAAAAAAAAAAAAACCTATTGAGCAAACTAGGCTCATTGGTAGGAGTTGGGGGGGGGGGCAGAACAGAAAATGAGACAGATGAGGCTCCTGCCCCCACAGAGCTGGCAGTCTAATATAGCAGTTTGCAAAAAAAATTTTTTTTCTCCTATACACCACCAGTAACAGAGAAAAAACAGCATTTAGTATGATGAACAAAAATATACTTTAAAAAATATGGTATTAAAAGTACATGTAAGGGGCTGGGGTTGTGACTCAACAGTAGAGCACTCGCCTAGCACGTGCACAGACCGGGTTCCATCCTCAGCACCACGTAAAAATAAAGGCATTGTGTACAACTAAGGCAAATAAATAAATATTGAAAAAAATCTTAAAAAAAAAAAAAGTACATGTAAGAGTCTGACAGTCTCTTCCTGTATCCCAGAATATCATCTTCAGTGAGTCCAGGGTGTGTATACTCTGCTTGGAAGGCCCTGGTTTTTATGAAATCTACATTTTTTTCCCAGGTTGGGATTGTAGCTCAGTGGTAGAGCACTTGCCTAGCATGGGTGAGGCCCTGGGTTCCATCCCAAGCACCATACACACAAAATCTAGATCCTTCCTCTCCTCCTTTTTCTGATGTTTTTCCCCCAGTCTGCAGGAAGACACCAGGAGCAGTCTATTGCCCTCCTGGAGCCTCCACTGATGGAGGAGGGTAAATGCCATCCCTGGCCCTGGGCCTGGGCACACCCCCCCACCTCCAGGCACTCAGGTTTCTTAGAGAGCAGTGTCTTTGCCCTCCTGACCCAGAACCATTGATTCTCAGCTGGACAAAGCCCTGGGAGATCATATGGCTGCCTCAGCATTGGAAATGGTGTGACCTGGGTTTGAATCCCAGCTCAGGTCACTTTTGAAAAGGGCAGCAAATGTAGTGACTTTAGGTATAGTCTGGAGCCAGACTACCTGAGACTGAAGTCCCAACGTGCTATGTGTAACTGTGTGACCCTGGACAAGTATATAACTTCTGTGCACCTGTCTCAATGGGGGTAGAAATAGCACCTACCTCAAGAGCTACGGTAAGGGTGAAAGAATTAAGGAGTACAGCACTTAGCAGGGCATCTGGTACATGGAAAGCACTAGAATAAGAGTTTGTGATTGTTATTTCTTCATTAAACTTTGAGGGTTGGAAATGTCCAATCTGCAAAATGGGTATAAATAGTAACAGCACCTAAGTTATCAGCCAGGGCCTGGAGAATGGTAAAGGTTCAATAAATAATGGTGGTTACCTTTTTTATGATTATTATTTAAGGAGAACAAAGATGGCATTTTACAAAATGAGGAACCTGAGGCCCAAATCACCTGTTTTCTCAAGCACCACACCCTTCTCAGATTATAACAGCAACACTTGCTTCTCTGTTTAGAGCACTCTGCAGTTTACAAGATACTTTCATATCTGCCACTCATGAAGGTATCAGCCTCATCCTTTTTGCAGATGGGGGATCTGAAGCTCAGAAAAACCCCATGGACAGTCATGGAGAGTGATTCCTCTAGAGCCAGTCCCTGTGGGGGCTTTTCAACCCCAGGAGGAAGGGATACTGGGAATGCAGATGGGAATGTGGCTGGATTCTAAGCCAAGCCAGGAACTGTATAAGCATAAAGATGCCCCCCACCCCCACACACTTCCTCTCCATTGGCAGTTGAGGCAGAGTGGGGGTGGGGAGTGTGCTCAAGAATCAGTGTAGAGACCACATCCTGTGCTTTGTCCCCACCCAGGAAGTATCTTGGACAGGCTGGTGGAAGCGAGGCTGGAGACACCCCTGGGCTTCCCCAAGAAATACCAGAATGGTACACCAAGAACCATACAAACCCAACCCATTTTACCAGCTGGGTGTCGCCAGCACGGGTCTTTTCCCTCTATAGAGGAAGGAACAAAAGCGGAGAGGGTAGTGGGTGTGCCCAGCTGGTTAGTGGCAGAGCAGAGGCTGGGTCTGAGGCTAGAGCCTGGTGTTCCAGGGTGTCCTCAGGGTGCTGCAGTGCAGATGTTCCAGACGCTGGCAGCCAGCCAGCACTGCAGGGTCTCCCCACCTCCACCCATCCCAGGATCTACCTCAAAAGACCAGGCTCTGCACTCCCCGGGGGCAGCCTTCTTCTCTGCACACTCAATCCACATTCTGCCCCAGCAACAGCTGTAGGCCTTACCAGAAACCACAAATAATTTCTGTATCCCAGTGGATGGTGCCTTGGGAACAAAGGATAGAAGGCAGAGGAAGATGGATGAGTGACTGTCACAGCTGCAGAGGGGATGGAGGTTTTTGCCTCCCTCCCTGGCCAGCCCCACCAATTCCCAGAATCCTACATCTTAGAACAGTTGAATGCTAGAACACCAGCCCTGGACCTGATAGCCAGTCCAGTGGGCAACCAAAGCCCAGAGGCGAGGGGCTTGTCCAAGGATGCTAACACATCTGGAACTGCAAGCCAGCTTTCTACTAGCAGCAGGCCAGTGTCCTCTGCAGAGCTCTGGGCCTGCCAGCTAGAAGGTCAAGGTCCATTGGGGCTAAAATGGCAGATACACCTAGAAAGGCTAAGCAGGTCAGGAAATCCTATCTGGGTCAGTGGAGCCAGTGATTTTATTTTATTTATTTATTTTGTGTGTGCTTGGGATTAATCCTAGGGACACTTTACCACTGAGCTACATCTAAAGTCTTTTTAATTTTTTCATTTTGAGACAGGGTCTTGCCAAGTCTCTAAGTTTTTGCTAAGTTGTTGAGGCTGGACTTGAACTTGTGACCCTCCTGCTTCAGTGGCCTCAGTCACTGGGATTGCAGACTTATACCTCCACTACTGCCACTGCAACTTACTGGAACTAGTGATTTTTTTAATACAGGGATTTAGCCCAGGGGTGCTTAACCACTGAGCCACATCCCCAGCTCCCCCCTCCCTTCTTTTTTTTTTTTTTTTTTTTTGTACCGGGGATTGAATTCAGGGGCACTCGACCAGTGGGCCACATCCATAGCCTTTTTTGTATTTATTAGAGACAGGGTCTCACTGAGTTGCTAAGTGCCTCGCCATTGTTGAGGCTGGCTTTGAACTTGAGATCCTCCTGCCTCAGCCTCCCAAGTGCTCCCTTTTTTAAATTAAAAACATTTTTTTTGAGACAGGGTCTCACTGAGTTGCTGAAGACCATGCTAAATTGCTGAGGCTAGCCTCCCCATGATAAATTGCTGAGGCTAGCCTCCCACTTGAGATCTTCCTGCTTCAGTCTCCCCAGCCACTGGGATTATAGGCATGTGCCATCCTGCCCAGAGGACTAGTGATTTTAAAGTGTTTTTAGGTCAAGGGGGGTAAGAAGTAGTGGAGTAAAAGGGCATTCTAGGGGGAAAACTGGAATGCTTTCACAAACCCGGGAGCCATATGCCCAAATCTGGAATTGTCAGGGAAGACCCACCAGAGTTTAAACAAAAGAAGGGGAGGGAAAAAGCAGACAAATCCTCCCCAAAGAACTCCGTTCTCCTCCCCTTTCCCCTTCCAGGGCCTGTAAGGGTTGGCCCAGGCATCTCAAACCTGTAATCAAGATTTCCAAACCTGTGAATGGGTCTTGGCAGCTGACAAATAAATACATTTTTACGGCCATTGTTTCCTCTGAAAGGGGATGGGTTTATCAGCTCTGGACTTGGGAGAAAGAAATGGAGGCTCAGAGAGGGAAAACCACTGGCTCAAGATCACACTGCAAACTCAGTGAGACCCTGTCTCTAAATAAAATACAAAAAAGGGCTGGGGATGTGACCCAGTGGTCAAGTGCCCCTGAGTTCAATCCCCGGTACCACAAAAAAAAAAAAAAAAAAAAAAAAAAAAAAAAAATCACACTGCAAGGTGTGGTGGCTCTGGGATTTGGATTTGGGGTAATTTATTCCCATGCCAGCATTCTAGGAGGCTTCAGATGGCTTTGGGAAGGCATAGAACTGTACTTAGGGGAAGCAGAAAAAAGGATGAGGAAACCGCCACGGCACAAGAGCCCTTGGAGTCGCCTTAATAGGTAAGCAGGGGGGCCCAAAGCGGGTGGGGGGAATGGGGATCCACCAGACCCCTGAGGTATGCACGGTAAGTCCTCATCCGTCATACCCAGTCCTGCCCCAATGCCACACACAGACCATTTTATATGCGGCTTGAGGGGGTCCACTCTTCATACTCTCAGTCTTTGGCCTCAGCCACATCTTCCCTGAGAGTCCTTAGATCTGCCTCCAGCTGTCCCCCCTCCAGCTGTCCCTAGCCCTGTGCCTTCAAAGTTCCTTCAGGTCCGCAAATTAAGGCTAGCAGGACCAGCAGCCCACCCTGCCCCGCGACCACACCCTCTGCAGAGCCGGGGCTCCCCTCCCCCCCCAAGCAGGGGCGCTGTCTGCCGGAGCTTCTCCGCCTCCAGCCTTCGATTTGCTCCCTCGCTGCCGCAGACACACCCAGCCCGAGCCACTCTCGGGTTACCGCGCCCTCCTGTCCCGGAGCCCAGCGGTTCCCCGCTGCCCGCGCCGCTTCCCAGAACCAGCTTGATGGGCGTTTGTCGCTTGTCCCTGCAGCCTTCGGCAGGACTCCCCTCTCCGACCTCAGCCCACTCACCGCGCGGTGGAGGCCTCTGGTCGCCAGCGGACGGACAGACGCGCGGACGCGGAGCTCGCTGGGTCGCAGCCCGTTAGCTGAGCAGCAGCAGCCGCAGCGCGGGGCGGGCAGGGCGGACAGCGGGCGGCTCCGCGCGCGCGACACGTGGCGAGCAGAGGCCAATCGGGCTCTCCTGCCTCCTCTCCCCCGCCCCCGCCCCCCCACCCCCACCCCAGAGTTCAGTGGCTTTTGGAATCTTAGAATGTCACCAGCTTGGGGTTGGGGGGTGGTGCCCTGCGGGAGAACCTCGAACCTCAGTCAGTTCGCAGACCCCTGACCTGAGATCTGGAGAGGGTAGGGGGATTTGGTCAAGGTCACGGGGGCTAGAAGTCAGAGCTCCCGATTCCCAGTTCTGGACACTTTTCCCCAAATTCCGGCAGCTCGCCAAAGCTTTGTTGAGAAACAGAAAATTGAGATTTGCCAGAATTGCGGCCCAGCACCTTATCAGCCTGATCAGATTTCACGTCTCAACGGCCCCATCGGGTCAATGGCGTTATTTACTCACTTTCCAAGGGAGGAGACCCCAGAGGTGGACAGCTTCTTGATGAAGGTCACGCAGCTAGAAAATTTTGGAGTCGGGGTTCAAACCGGGAGTCAGTGATTCCAGAGGGACGCCTATTTGTGCTTGTCTCTGGGAAGTGCTGGGGGGTGGGTGGGCAGAAGACCAAAAATGGTAATCCATTGAAAAACTAAAAGCAAATTATTTGGGAATCCAGAGGGCATAGAGAAGTATTGACCCCGCCCCAGAGGATTTGTAAAATCTCCTGGAGAAAGAAAGCCGCCTGTAGTACAGGTCACTACCTCCCATTCTCGCCCCCCCCCCCCCCCCCCCCCCCCCCTTTAGAAATTCTCCTTTTGAGTAAAGATTCCCAGCTTTAGCTCTGGGCTGCCAGCTCAACTGCAGAGTCTCCATTGGCAAGACACAACTGCACTGACTTTCAGTTTAGCTTCTTCAAAGCACTGTCCTTGGAAATCTGTCCTTAGTCCAAAGACTCTAAACCTTTAACAAGGAATCTGGTCGGAAAATATGTCCTTTCATTTTTCCATTCCCCCATTTTATTGAGTACCTGCTGCATGCCAGGCACTGAGCTAGGAGACCCAAGTGAGCACTGTATGAAGTGGGGCGCTGACCTGACCTCATGGAGCTTCTGCTAGCAGGGAAGTCAGAGGATTGCACTGTTGCAATGAAGTTCAGGGTGTTGTGAGACTGCAACTATGGAGGGCTAGGACAGCCCACAGAAGGTGGATCCATCCTAACCTAGGCCTCTGAATGAGAGGGTGACACTAAGGTGCAACCAGAAAGAAGAGTGAAAATTAGTGGGAGACAGAAATTAAAACAATCATGAGATCTGAAGCAGCTGGGGGCTTGGTGGCACACACCTGTAATCCTATCAACTTGTGAAGCTGAGGAAGGAGGATCCTAAGTTTGAGGCCAGCCTCAGCAATTTAGTGAGACCCTGTCTCAAATGATAATAAAGATAATAGTACTAGGGATGTGGTTTAGCGGTAAATTGCTCCTGGGTTCTATCCCCAGTACCAAAAATAAATAAATAAATGGGAGGGGGCTGGACCCCAGGAGGATGGAGGTAAGATCTACTTAAGCATCATAATAGTACTGTCATTTATTGAGCATTTTCTATGACCAGGCATTACTATGAGCATTTTACTCACAATGTCACATTTAATCATCACAGTCACTTAATAAATATGTGTTTAGCACCTACTATGCCGTATGCACTATTTTAGAAACTTTTTTTTTTTTTTTTTTTTTTTAGTACCGGGGATTGAACCCAGGGGCACTTAACCACTGAGCCACATCCCCAGCGCTGTTTTTGTATTTTATTTGGAGACAGGGTCTCACTGAGTTGCTTAGGGCCTCGCTAAGTTGCTGAGGCTGGCTTTGAACTTGTGATCCTCCTGCTTCAGACTCCCATGCTGCTGGGATTATAGGTGTGCACTTCGCCCAGCTATTTTAGGAACTTTCACAATGAACAAAGATCTCTGCCCTTGGGGAGTCCAGCAGAGGGGAAACAGACACACAATAAGTAAATACAACAATATAGTAACAGATGATATGGGCTGTGGACAAAAAGAAGGAAAGGCAGGTGAAGAGTCCCAGGGTGACAGATGAAGTTGTAGTATTATGTAGGATATTAGACAGAAGCTTGATATATGACAGAGATTTGATATATGAAAAAATGTTCAACATCATTAGCAACTAAGGAAATGCAAATCAAAATTACACTGAGATTTCCTCTCACACCATCAGAATGGCAGTGATCAAGAATACAAATAATAAAAAATGGAGAAGAGGTGGAGAAAAAGATACTTTTACACTGCTGGTGGGATTGTAAATTAGTGTAACCACTATAGAAATCAGTATGGAGGTTCCTCAAGAAACTGGGCATGGAACCACCCCATATGACCCAACTATATCTTAACTCCTGCATACTTATCCTGAAGAATTAAAGTCATCATACTACAGTGATACATGCATACCCATGTTTATAGTGGCACAAGTCATACTATGGAACCAGCCTTGGTGTCCATTAACAGATGAATAAATAAGGGAAATGTGGTATCTATTCACAGCGAAGTTTTATTCAGCCATAAAGTAAAATGAAATAATGTAACTTGCAAGACAATGGATGGAACTAGAAACCATTATGTTAAGTGAAATAAGCTAAACTCAGTCAAGGGTCTTGTGTTTTCTCTCATACATGGAAGCTAGAAAGGAAAAGGTAGAGGGGGGAATCTCATGAAAATCAAAGGAAGATCAGTAGAATAGAAGAAAGGAAGTGGGGGGAGGGAGGAGGGAAAGGAAAGGGAAAATACTGGGGAACAATATGGGGCAAATTATATTGTTATATTGTATGCATGAATGAATATGTAACAAGTCCCACCATTATGTATAATGGTAATGCACCAATAAAAATTGTGGGGAAAAAAAAAGAGAGATTTGAACAAAGACATGGAGAAAATGAGGACCTGAGCCGATCCTTTCACATGCTAGGCAAGCGCTCTACTGCTGAGCCAGCACAGCACCCCAGCCCCAGAATGCCTTTATTTTACTTGTTTTATTTTTATTTTTATTTTTATGTTTTATTTTTATTTTTATTTTTATGAGGATTAAACCCAGTGCCTCATGCATGCTAGGCAAGCGCTCTGCCACTGAGCTACAGCCCCAGCCCTAATTGTGGTTTTAATTTGCATTTACCTACTAATGACATGGAGCACCTTTTCATGTGCTTGTTGGCTATTTCTTTCTATGTCAGTTTGGGGAAATGTCTATTTAAATCCTTTGTCCATTTTTTAATTGAGTTGTTTGTATTTTTGTTGTTGAGTTATGTGTTTTATATATTTTGGCTATGACATACTTTTAAAAGGGTCACCAAAGACTCCTCTGTTGAGAATACTAAATACCACTGGGTGGCAAGGTAGGAAGGAGATTTTTTAGAAGGTTTTCAGGTTATCTAGGCAAGCGACAGAGGTCACTCATCACTGTGGTATAGATGGAGGTGGTGGGAAGTGCTTAGAGATGATATATTTGAAAATCCACTGAACATGATTTCCTGGAGGACTGGATGTGGGAGATAAGAAAAAAAGGAGCCAAGAATGATTTCCTGGATCTTGGACTGGTCTTGGTGTGAGATGTTCCCCCAAAGCTCCTGTGTTAATGCCAGAGAGTTTGGAGGTAAAATGATTGGATGGTGAGAGCTGTAAGCTAATTAGTCCATCCTAGTTTGAATGGACTACCTAGTTGGTAACTGTAGGCAGGGGGGCATGACTAGAGGAGGTGGGTCACTGGGGGTGTACTCTGGAAGGGTTCATCCTTCTTGTGCTCCCACCTTCCTGGCTGCTATGAATGGAGCTGTGCTCCCCTGCCATGCCCTCTGCTGAAGGAGCCCCAATTAGGAAGGGCTATTGCAGTCAGCTGGAAGCCATAAGTTCCACCTGATAATAAGTATGTATGTGACGCACCTGTAAATGCACGTGAGGCACCTGCAAAGCTAAAGGTATATAACCGGGTGAAAGCGGTCGGAGTCAGGAGAAGAATGAATTCATTCAGCCAGTCATGCAGTCACTCGGTCGGAAGAAGAGTTCGGGTCGGAGAAGAAGAAAAGAATCAGAGCGGCCAGAACGTAGGCAGAGCGGTTACAGAAGAGAAACCAGGTAGAAGAAGTAATTCCTGGTCAGAGTCAGGCAGAGGCTCCCGAGGAAGAAAGAAGAAAGAAGAAAGAAGCTCTAAAAGCTAAGCTCTCTCTCTCTCTCTAAAGAAGAAATCTCTCTCTTTCAAGCTCTCTCTCTTTCTAAGCTCTAAGAAGAAAAGCTCTATCTTTCTTTCTCTCTAAGCTAAGAAGAACAGAAGAAAGAAGAAAGCTCTCTCTAATCTTTCTCTCTAAGATCTTTCTAAGAAGAAGAAAAATCTTTCTTTCTCTCTCTAAGCTCTCTCTAAGAAGGTAGAAGTAAAAGTAGTAATAGCTTTACTCTGCCTCTGAGTTTTCCTCCCGCGGCGCCGTGGCTGGCCATGGCAGGCAGCTTACACTCTGCCACCATGTTCTGCCTCACTCTGGGGCCAGAGCAATGGATTTGGCCGACTGTGGACTTAACTTTTAGAACCATGGGCCAAAATAAACCTTCCCCCCTCTAAGCTGTTCTTGACAGGTATTTTGGTCACAGTGATGCAAAGCTGACTAACACAGCTAGAGTGGTGTAGCTGCAGGTGGTGGGAAGTGCTTGAGATATGTATGTGAAGGTCAACTGAGCATGATTTCCCAGAGGACTGGATGTGAGATAAGAAAGAGAGGAGTCCAGAATGATTTGCTGGATGTAGGACTGAGTCACTGGGAAGATGGAGTTGCCATCATCTGGGATGAACAAAGTGATAGGATGAGCAGTTTTTTTTTTTTTTTTTTTTTGGGGGGGGTACTGGGGATTGAACTCAGGGGCACTCGACCACTGGGTCACATCCCCAGCCCTTTTTTGTATTTTTATTAGAGACAGGGTCTCACTGAGTTGCTAAGTGCCTCGCCATTGCTGAGGCTGGCTTTGAACTCACGATCCTCCTGCCTCAACCTCCCAAAGTGCTGGGATTACAGGCGTGCGCCACCACGCCCGGCTGATGAGCGGTTTTGAAGGTAGAAGTGGGGAAAAGACCAGGAGTTCAGTTTTTGACCAGCTTAAGATTTCTGGTAGACATCCACAAGGAGATGTCAAATAGGCAGTTGGATAGATAAGTCTGGAGTTTGGGAAATGAGGTCCACAAGGGAGAAGAGAACTGAGGACCAAGTCTGAGAACTCTTTCATTAAGATCTGGGGAGGAGAGAAGGGTTCAGCAAAGGTTAGTGGGAAAGAGTGAGAGAGGAGGAAACCACCTCAGGAGAGCGTTAAAAGTGTACTTGAAGGATGAGGGTGTGATAGGTATGTCAATGCTGCTTTAAGGTCAAGCAGAACAAGGCCTAAGAGTCCATCATTGGATTTAGCAGTGAGAAGGTCAATGTTTCTCTTGCTGTGAAGAGTGAGTGGTGGAAAGCTAGGGGCAAAGGCTGGATAGGAACTGGTTTAATATAACAAGCATAAACTACTTATTTCAGGAGCTTTGCTACAAAGGCTAGCAAGAAAAAGAAGCAATGGGAATTGGTGGCAAGAGAAGGCTTTTTTTTTTTTAAGATTGAAAACAGCACATTTATATCTTTATGGGAATGTTCAGATAGACAGTAGAAAACTGCAAGGGAGTGTTGGGGATATAGCTCAGTTGGTAGAGTGCTTGCCTTGCATGCACAAGGTTCTGGGTTCTAATCCCAAACCAAAAACAAACTGAAAAGGGGAGAATTACTGAAACAATATTTAGAGACAGAATGGGATCTATTATAGGGTATTATTATTAATTTTTAAAATTTCTTTTGTGTGTGTGTGTGTGTGTGCAGTGCTAGGCTTTATGCATGCTAGGCAAGCCCACTACCACTGAACTACACCCTCAGCCCATATCATTGTTCCTTTTTGTTTGTTTATGGTACTGGGGATTGAACCCAGGGGCATTCTACCACTGAGCTACATTCCCAGCACTCTTTTATTTTTCATTTTAAGACAGGGTCTCACTAAATTGCTGAGAGTCTTGTTAAATTGCTCAGGTTGGTCTCGAACTTGGGATCCTCCTGCCTTGGCCTCCTGAGTTGCTGGGATTACAGGTGTGCCACCATGCCCAGCTGTGTCAGTATTCTTAATTTGCAGTAAATATAAGTGAAGCTCAAAGGAATTATCACCTTTGTGCAAAGTCAGCCCAAGTGACTGAGCCAGGGTTAAAAATCAGGTTCCCACTGGGCATGGTGATGCATACCTGTAATCTCAGTGATTTGGGAGGCTGAGGCAGGAAGATTGCAAGTTCAGAGCCAGCCTCAAAAACTTCACAAGTCCCTAAGCAATTTAGTGAGACCCTGTCTCTAAATAAAATATAAAAAGGACTGGGGATGTGAGTTAGCGGTTAAGTACCCCTGTGTTCAATCTCTGGTTTCCTGCCCCACCCCTCAAAAAAAAAATCAGGTTCCCTTGACTGTAAATTGCTGAGCTTCAGCCGCAAGTAGAAATGTAGTTACTGCTCATTTTCTTTGAGCTGATCATCTCACTTCTGGGAATCAGTCCTAAGAAAATAATTTGAAGTATAGAAGAAGCTTGAAGCCCAACAGTGTGTTTTATGTGAAACAAACAAACAAACAAACAAAACTCTATATTGAGGAATAGCACACAGCCTCACCTGCTAATGGAAACAAACCCTGGAAAGAAGCAAACAAAGGTGACTTCATCTTTTGGGCACTCTTCCAGACTCCTTCCTCCACAGATTGGCCCATTCAAAAGTGGCTGTGTGGGAGATGATTCAGACCCTGAACAATGGATTAAGATTCCAGACCTCCTTACTTCCCTTCTCTGGGTCTTGATTTAAAAACTCTGGTTATGGGGAAGAGAAAATTCAAGATCGCCAGGCTGCCCCCAGGGGAGCCGAAATGGTCAGATACTGCCACCTGCTGGCAAGTTCCAGCTCTGCCTGGCCTGGGTCAGGAGAGTTGTGTAGAGCTGTGCCTTCCCAGAGAGTAGTCGAGCTTTAAGGTTACTGCCAGGAGTACTGTTGTAACGACAACCAGGAAGACACTCTTCCTCCACAACAATGCTCCTAAGGCCTCTCTCAGTGCCTGGCATTCCTCTACTAGAGTTAAGGATGGCTTCTCTCCATAGGAGAGAAAATAAGTTTCTAACCACTTGGCATGAAACAGATTATTTTCTGCTAGGGATTCTCAGCAATATGAGGACGTGTGATTTGGGCAGAAAGGTCACTTTACAAGGTAGAGCGATAGAGAAGCAGTGAGCATACCAAAGACAGGCTTAAAAACAGAGTAAGGGCTAGGAGTGTAGCTCAGTGATAAGAGATGTGCTTAGCGTGCACAAAATCCTGGGTTCATAGGCTGGGGTTGTGGCTCAGTGGTAAAGCACTTGCCTGGCACGTGTGAGGTACTGGGTTCAATCTCTCAGCACCACATAAAAATAAATAAACAAAATAAAGGCATTGTGCCCATCTACTAGTACAAAATACAGTGTGTGTTTAAAAAAAAAGGTAAAAAAAAAAAAATCATGGATTCGATCCCTAGTACCTCTCCACCCACTCAAACCCCACAGATCACTTTTCTCATTATTTTTGTTTTTCTTACTGCAAAAATAATAGTTGTTCATTAAAGATAATCAAAAGATAAAAAAGCCATAATCTTACCATCCAAAGATAGCCTACATTAACATTATACTAATACATCATTCTTTCATTATGTAATAATAGCAACAACAATATTTATGGAGAACTTATATGGAACACGTATACTTGTGTTTCTTTGTTTTTTTTTTTTTTGGGGGGGTGCTGGGGTGGAACCCAGGGTCTTGCACATGCTAAACACACACCCTGTCACTGAGCTACTCCACTAACCCCAACATACACAATGGAAACTTATTGCAACTATTATTTTATCAAAACTTAATTTATTATTACGCCGGGCGCGGTGGCTCACACCTGTAATCCCAGCACTTTGGGAGGCTGAGGCAGGAGGATCGTGAGTTCAAAGCCAGCCTCAGCAGTGGCGAGGCACTTAGCAACTCAGTGAGACCCTGTCTCTAAATAAAATACAAAAAAAGGGCTGGGGATGTGACCCAGTGGCCGAGTGCCCCTGAGTTCAATCCCCGGTACCACAAAAAAAAAAAAAAAAAAAAACTTAATTTATTATGAACATCTTTCTATGCAATTAAATATTCTTCTTAAGTAATTTTAAAATAACTTCATCATCAAATTCATTACATGACAATAGTATATAATTTGCTTTTCTAATTACCTATTGTTGGACATTTAGGTTGATTCTAATCTTTATAGCATAGCTTTGAGAGTGTTTTCTAAAATTTGAACTCCAGATTAAACAGTGATGCAGATTTTTAAGACTTTTGATAAATATTATAAACTTGCTTTCCATTGAGAAATCAATTCATGCTTTTAATTGTTAGGTAGATGAGAAACTCTTACTGGCTGCCAAGTTAGGGAACCTGCTTGGATTCCAGTTGGCTGAATTTGGTTGCCTGCAAAAGAAAGCAAGCAAATGATGGAAAAAATAAAAACGGAATTTATTTGCAGTTTTGGCTAGAACTGGGGAGAACCAGCTGAATTGTGTCCACCAGTGCTATACAAGCAGTTAGATTTATAGAAACAAAACCCAGGAAATTACATACATAGATTTAGCTTGGCTGTACCAGTCAGAAATGTCTCAGTTTAGTTTCCTTCATGCCCACCTGGGTCAGGGCTCAGCTTCTCAATTTCCATTCTCAGCAGGAGGAAACTTAGGATGCAGAAAAGCAATGATCAGGAAATTGCTTTTAATATTAAAGGGGCTCTATTTCAAAAACTGTTGAATCTTAGAATCTACCTAAGTAGGTCATGCATCACTTAATGAGGAAGACATATTCTGAGAAATGTGCCTTTAGGTGATTTTCACAAACCTAGACGGGCTATCCTGCTACATACCTAGGCTGTGTGGAATACAGCCTATTCTTCTAGGCTACAAAGTTGTAGGGTATGTTACTGTGCCAAATACTAAGGCAGTTGTAACACACTGGTATTTAGGCATCTAAACATAGAAAAGGTACAGTAAATATACGCTATAAAAAACAAGTGGTACCTGTGTGTATCATATTTTCCATGAATGGAGCTTGCAGGATCAGAAGTGGCTGTGGGGAGTCAGTGAGGGAGAGGAGAGAGGATGTGAAGACTTAGGACATGACTGTACCAGGCTGTGGATTTTATAAACACTCTCTATATAGACTATCTTAAATTTATAAAATTATTTTCTTTCTTTAATAAATAAAGTCATCTTAAAAATAAGGTCAACTCAATCTTAAAAATTAGAAAACTTACAGTAAGATGTATACTTATAAGAAATTGTAACTTTTTTGATTTTTAAAAACTCTTTGATTTTTTTTTTTTTTTTTTTTTTTTGGCACTGGGGATTGAACTCAGGGGCACTCGACCACTGAGCCACATCCACAGCACTTTTTTGTATTTTTATTAGAGACAGGGTCTCACTGAGTTGCTAAGTGCCTTGCCATTGCTGAAGCTGGCTTTGAACTCGGGATCCTTCTGCCTCAGCCTCCCAAGTGCTGGGATTATAGGCGTGCCCCAGTGTGCCCGGCTGACTTTTTTTTAAATGCAGCTTAAGACACAAACATGCACAGTGGTATAAAATATTTTTCTCCGTGTCCTTACTTACTCCATAGCTTCTTTTCTATTTTTAATTAAAAAAATATTTTTTTAAACCAGTGACTCAGGAGGCTGAGGCAGGAGTATCTCAAGTTCAGTGCCAGACCCAGCAATTTAGCAAGGCCCTAAGCAAACTTAGTGAGACCCTGTTTCAAAATAAAAAATGAAAAGGGCTGAGGATTTGTGGTTCAATGGTTAAATGCCCCTGGGTTCAATCCCCAGTAGAAATTTAAAAAAAATTTTTTTTTAAATGTTTTCGTTAAAAACTAGGACACACACACACACACACACACACACACACACACACACACACAATCAGCCGAGGCCTACATAGGGTCAAGAACAATACCATCACTCTCTTTTACCCCCTCATTTTGCCCCACTGGAAGGTCTTCTGGGGCAGTATCATGCATGGAGTTCTCATGGCTGTGCTAACAATGCATTCTTCTAGAATATTCCTGAAGGACCTGCCTGGGGCTCTTCTTCCAACAGATGTTACTCTTTGCAGAAATATGTCCATGGCGATTTGCTTGGTTTGTTTCTTTTTCTCATTATAGATTTGCGTAACCAGCACTTAATGTACCATGAGCATTCCTCTGTAACCTTCCGGTGTTGGGGACTTTGTTTTCCAACTTACTGAGGAGCTTGTTGAGGTCTGTAAAAAGCTTCTGCCAAACCCTTCACTGTGGATTTTCTTGAAGGTTCTCTTTCTTTGCCGGTCTCCTTTTTCTCTTGCCTCTTCTTCAGCTATGCATCGTTGTGTTGTAGTTTTAACAACTCCTCACCGGCCAGTTCCTCAGGAAACACCTCTGGGAGTCCCAGTGTCATCCTCATCCACACCCAGGTTAAAGGTGTTTGCCATCTCCACCAGAGCCTTGTGGATTTTTGCAACATATTCATCCTTGACAAACTCTCTGATATCATCAACAAACCTCTTGAGAGTCCTCTTCCAGATGCCATTTGTTTGCTCCTCAGTGACATCACCCTAAGCCCAAGCGAGATTCTTGATGTAGTCATAGATGTTGCAACCCTACCAGAATTGCATTAGTGAATTCTCAATATCTTCCTCAGTTGCAGCAATAGCCTGAGCAAAGGACTTCCTCAGGTACTAGATCTTAAAAGTGGCTATAACTTTTTGGTCCATTGTTTGGATCAAAGAGACGGTGTTTGAGTTGGGCTTTGTGGTGCGCGCCCCATGGCAGGAGGACTACAAGTTCGAGGACTGCAAGTTTGGCAACTTAGGGAGACCTTGTCTTAAAATAAAAAAGTAAAAAAGGTTGAGGATGTAGCTGAGTAGTAAAGCACGCCTGGTTCCCGCATGCCTTCTGCATGCCACCTGACAGCAGGTGCTTGTGATATGCTTCATGTCCCTGGGGTTCTCACTACACTTGGTCACTAAGGGCTTCAGTCTGTAGCCTGCAACATTGCCCCCAAGCAAGACTTATCCTGTCACCCAAAGCCTTGAAATCTGGCATGAACCTGGCCTTCTTGTGGGTCAAAGTCTATTTCCAGAAGAGGGAGTTTCCATTCCTATGGAAGATTTGCTCTGGAAGGTAACTTGCTTCCACAATCAGCTTATCTAGGGTTTTCCAAAGTTCTTCAGGCGCCTTCAAACCTGCACTCAGACTCATGCTCACCTTCACATTGTGTAATGAACAACGATTTTTTAAAAATATTTATTTATTTACTTTAGTTCTACACAATGCAATGCATTTATGTTTACGTGGTGCTGAGGATCGAACCCGGGCCGCGCACGTGTGAGGCGAGCGCTCTGCCGCTGAGCCACAACCCCAGCCCAACAATTCTTGAATTGTTGAAATCTCCCAGAGCTAGAAGTAAATTCAACATCTGGTGTTGGAACCAGCCTTTTTTTCAATATCAACAGGGTTTTTGCTTTGATGCCCAACTGTCATGGTGCTGAGAGGTATTTCTGTGTCTGGTCTTTCATACGGGTCATTGGAAGTCTCTTTGTATCTTCTTGAATTTTTAGCACTTTTCAAATTTTTGTTCATCTTGTTGCCTTCAATGAAGCAGATCCCTTGATAGCTTCTGCCACTTTGTTCTTGTTCTTCAGCTTCGTACTTGTGTAGAACAGGACGTGCCTGGCTGGAAGGCAGTGACCCTCAGTGATTTTCCACCTTCATAGTCCTTAATCACTTTTTCTTTTTTTTTTTTTTTTTTTGGTACTGGGGATTGAACTCAGGGGCACTCGACCCCTGGGCCACATCCCCAGCCCTTTTTTGTATTTTATTAGAGACAGGGTTTCACTGAGTTGCTAAGTGCCTCGCCATTGCTGAGGCTGTCTTTGAACTTGCAATCCTCCTGCCTCAGCCTCCCAAGTGCTGGGATTACAGGCGTGCGCCACCGCGCCCGGCGTATCACTTTTTCTTTTTAATTTGTTCTTTTTTAGTTACACGTGACAGTAGAATGTATTTTGACATATCATACACACATGGAGTGTAACTTCCCATTTTTGTGGTTGTACATCATGTGGAGTTACACTGGCTGTGTATTCATATGTGAACATAGTTATGTCTGATTCATTCTACTGTCTTTCCTATTCCCATCCTTCCTCCCTTTCCTTCATTCCTCTTTGTCTAATCCAGTGAACGTCTATTTTTCCCTCCCCGCCCTGCTTATTGTGAGTCAGCATCCGCATATCAGAGAGAACATTTGGCCTTTGTCTTTTTGGGACTGGCTTATTTCACTTAGCATGATAGTCTCCAGTTCTAGCCATTTACTGGCAAATACCATAATTTCATTCTTCTTTATGGCTGAGTAATATTCCATTGTGTAATATTCCATATATACCACATTTTCTTTATCCATTCATCTATGGAAGGGCACCTAGGTTAGTTCCATAGCTTAGCTATTGTGAACTGAGCTGCTATAAACATTGATGTGGCTGCATCACTGTAGTATGCTGATTTTAAGTTCTTTGGGCTTAATCACTTTTAAATTTGTTTCCATCTGGCCGCTTACTAGCAACACTAGTCATGGATTTTGTACACTTAGGGGCCATAATGAATAAAACGACACAAGTTTAAACCAAGCACAAGAGAAAAATGATATAATATAGAGATGTTGGCAAATCCAAGATGGGTCTGCTCTGGCATAACATAGCCTATGGTTTTACAGTAAATTTTTCTTTTCTTTCTTTTTTATAACCAGGAATTGAACTCAGGAGACCTCAACCACTGAGCCACATCCCCAGCCCTGTTTTGTATTTTATTTAGAGACAGGGTCTCACTGAGTTGCTTAGCTTCTTGCTTTTGCTGAGGCTGTCTTTGAACTTGCGATCCTCCTGCCTCAGCCTCCTGTAATCCTGCTGGGATTACAGGCATGCGCCACCACACCTGGCTTTTTTTTTTTTTTTTTTTCTTTTTAAAAGTAGAAATAATACACTACAAAACATTTAACTATAATACACTATAAGAACATATTTGTTCTTTTTAATTATATATGACAGTAGAATATAATATGTAAACCAGTAAAACAGGCTTTTATTGTCATTATGGAGTTTGTAATAACAAACTGTATGTGCTATGCTTTTATATGACTGGTGAAACAGTAGGTTTGTGTACACCAGCACCACCAACAGATGAGTGGGGAATGCTTTGCACCATGAGGTTACAATGACTGCAACATCACTAGGTGATAAGAATTTGTCAGCCCTATCAAAATCTTATGGGACCACAATTGCATATACCCTCTGTTGTTGACTAAACCTTTGTTATGCAGAGCATGACTGTATTCTTAAGTCAGGAAATGTGTTTGCGTCCATTATCTCTTCACAATTGAGGTGAACAGGACAGGCTCAATAGTCCTATCTACACCCTAGGAAGCTCTAGAACTTGCCTTGGATAACACAACTAGTTTTTAAAATATTTTTTTTAGTTGTAGATGGACACAATACCTTTATTTTATTTGTCTATTTTTTAAAATATTTATTTATTTGCTTTAGTTGTACACAGTGCAATGCATTTAACGTTTACATGGTGCTGAGGATCTAACCTGGGCCACGCATGTGCTAGGTGAGCACTCTACCACTGAGCCACAACCCCAGCCCCTATTTGTCTATTTTTATGTGGTGCTGGGGATCGAACCCAGTGCCTCATGCATTTTAGGCAAGCGCTCTACCACTGAGCCACAACCCCGGCCCAAACACAACTATTGAATGCCTGAATTCTCTAATGTGCAAGACTCTTTCTTTGACCCCAGGCTGTTTCTTGGGTCCCATAAACAAACTCACCGCTTTCGGTTTAACAGAACTTGGGTCTTCAAGAAGCCTTCTTTGAACTGGAGAATGTCAGGCTGATTTCCAGTTCCAGAGTTTACTTGACCTCAAAGGGGAAACTTCTAGAAAGGTAAAACTCAATGTGAGAAGGGTAGGCCTGAAAGCAGCTGTAATCAGAAAAGGGTAGCATAGTGATTTAAAGGACAGTCTTTAAATTAAAAATCAAATAAACAAAAAAGCCCTGGATTTCTGGTTCTACTACATTCTAGCCAAGTGACCATGAACCATTTATTTATTTTTTGTCTGAGTTTCTGTTGTCTCAGTTATAATACATGGGCATTATAAGAGTACTTATGTCACAATATTGTTGGAATTCACTGATACAATGATATAAATCATTTAGCAGCAACTACCACAGTCATGAAATGAAAATAAGTATAAGCATTGCTGTTTCTGTTCACTAAATGGGTAGAGGCCTGGTCTATTAATAATAAGAGGTGGGAGTTAGTTCTGGCTGGGTGACCTTGCACTTTAGTGTTTTTTTTTTTTTTTTAATATTTATTTATTTACTTTAGTTGTATACAATGCAATGCATTTATGTTTATGTGGTGCTGAGGATCGAACCCAGGCCGCGCACATGCGAGGTGAGCGCTCTGCTGCTGAGCCACGACCCCAGCCCCTTTAGTGTTGTTTTTATCTGCACAATAAATAGGAGAGAGGGGAATGGAATGAAACACCCTATTCTGATTCCCTGCGTTGTCATAAGTAAAGACATTCAACATTCCAAGACTCCATTGACTTCTTGAAGTTCTGTTTGTTTCAAGTCTCTATGAGATTCAGATTCTGACTCTGAGATCCTCTTTCTGGGATTCCAAGATGCCAAGATTCACCCAGAGTCCTATTGAAAGATTCTCTTTGCATAAGACATTCACTCTGCTTGGAATCAAAGTTCTTCCATGCCTGGGAGCTGCCTGCCTGACTAGCTCTTGCAGTGGGTTTCTTCTTAAATAGCACTTCTCAGCAATTCCTTTCTAAACCATCCTCCAACACACTTTACATACCCCTTCTCATTGGATTTCTCTTTTAGTTCTTTTTTTTTTTTTTTTTTTTTTTTTAGTTACTATCTTTGTGTGTGTGTGTGTGTGTGTGTGTGTGTGTGGTGCTGGAGTTTGAACCCAGGTGTGCTCTACCACTGCACTACATCCCTTGTCCTTCTGTCTTTTTTACTTATTTTTTAATATATATATTTATTTGTTTTAGTTGTACACGATTTCTTTATTCTTTCATGGTGCTGAGGATCGAACCCGGGCCACGCATGAGCTAGGCGAGTGCTCTACTGCTGAGCCACAACTCCAGCCCCTATTTTTTATTTTGAGCTATGGTCTCACTATGTTACTGAGGCTGGCCTTGAACTTGTGATACTCCTAATTCTTCTGCCTCAGTCTCCTGAGTTGCTGGGATGATAGGTGTATGCCACATCTTGTTCTTTTACATCATAATATAGACCCCAATTGGTAGTTATATTTTTATTTATGACTTTAGTTAATGTCTGCCTTCTTCATGTATCTAGTCCTTGGTAAAGTATATACTTAATAATAAATATTTAATGGATGAAAGCTAAATGATGGCCACGCATGGTGGCACATGCCTGTAATCCCAGCAACTTGGAAGACTGAGGCAGGAGGATTGCAAGTCCAAGGCCAGCTGGGGCAATTTAGTGATGCCCACTGATTTCATAGGGAGTGGTCCCGTCTCAACCAGGACCCTGGAGGGTTTTTCCCTGCTACAGGCCATAGTTAGGAGGCAGCAAAACTGCAGGAGAGCAAGAGGCTCAAGGCTACATTTAAGGGAGTTGAGCTGTGGTGTTTACTTAGGTCATAAACACACAGGAGGGAAAGTTGTTCTAGCGGCATGTCTCCTTGAATAGCGTTCTTTCATTTAACATTTTTTTCCCCAAGAAAACTGCAGCCATTTGAACCTTGAGATGCCAGTCCATGCTCATTGCCACATTGTTTTTAACTCCAAAATATTAAAGCAACCTCAGTTCCCTTTGACAAGGAGTGGATAGATGGTGGCACAGCTAAACCATGGAATACTATGGAGCACTTATGAAAAAAAAAGAGGTAGCTCGATGCAAGAGCCAAAACTCCCTGTTGAGTGGGGGGGGGGGGGGGGAAAAGCAAGTTTAAGAAAAATACGTATGGCATCAAACCATTTACAGAAAAGAAAAAGAACTTATAATACTGTACACATATACACATATGTATATATAAATGCAGAAAAAGAGCTGGGTGCAGTGGTGCACACCTGTAATCCCTGCTACTTGGGAGCCTGAAGCAGGAGAATTTCAAGTTCAAGTGTAGTCAGGGCAACTAAGTGAGACCTTGTCTCAAAATAAAAAAAAATTAAAAATAAAAAGGGCTGGGAGTGTGACTCAGTGGTAAAGCATACTTGGGTTTAATCTCCACTATGTGGGGGTGGGGATGGTGCAGAAAAAGCTCTGCAAGACATCCCAAGGCAATGAGAAAAGAGGAGGGGCCACATGTGGGTAGGAGATGGGCTGGTCCAATGGAACTTAAGCTTTATCTGCTTTTCTTTTTTTGAGAATGAATTTTATTTGTTTAAGTGAAATTATGTTTTAGAAATACCATCTTGTGGGGCTGGGGTTGTGGCTCAGCGGCAGAGCGCTCGCCTCGCACGTGCGCGGCCCGGGTTCGATCCTCAGCACCACGTAAACATAAATGCATTGCATTGTGTACAACTAAAGCAAATAAATAAATATTTAAAAAAAAAAAAGAAATGCCATCTTGTAGTGAAAAGTTCAACAAACTTTCTGTAAGGAGCCAGACAGTAAGTATTTTAGGCTCAGTGGGCCACAAGTTCCGTTGCAACTATTCTGTTGCTGGAATGTACAAACAGTCACAGACAATGTGTCAAGAATGAGTGTGGCTGTGCAAAAAGTGCTCAACATCTCTAGCAATTAGAGAAATGCAAATCAAAACTACTCTAAGATTTCATCTCACTCCTGTCAGAATGGCAATCATCAATGGCTGGGGTTGTGGCTCAGTGGTAGAGCGCTCGCCCTAGGCATGTGCACGGCCTGGGTTCGATAGAGCGCTCGCCTAGCATGTGCACGGCCTGGGTTCGATCCTCAGCACCATGTAAAAAATAAAAAGGCATTGTGTACAACTAAAAGCAAAAAAAAAAAAAAAAAAAATGGCAATCATCAAGAATACAGGCAACAATAAATGTTGGCGAGGATATGGGGGAAAAGGTACACTGATACATTGCTGGTTGCGCTGCAAATTGGTGCAACCACTATGGAAAGCAGTGTGGAGATTCCTCAGAAAACTGGAAATAGAACCAACATTTCACCCAGCTATCCCACTCTTTGGTTTATACCCAAAGGACTTAAAATTAGCATACTATAGTGACATAGCCACATCAATGTTTATAGCAGCTCAATTCACAATAGCTAGACTATGGAACCAACCTAGGTGTCCCTCCATAGATAAATGGATAAAGCAAATATGGTATATATACTCAATGGAATATTGCTCAGCTTTAAAGAAGGGTGAAATCAGGGCATTTGCCAGTAAATGGTTGGAGCTGGAGAATATCATGCTAAGCGAAATAAGCCAATCCTACAAAACCAAAGGCCAAATGTTTTCTCTAATATGTGGATGCTAATTCACAATAAGGCATGTGGTGGGGGGGCACTAGGAAAAAATAGCATTAGATTAGGTAGAGGGAAATGATGGGAGGGGAGGGAGGGGATATGGGGATGGGAAAGATAGTGGAATGAAATAGACATTATTACTGTGTGACTACATGACCAATATGATTCTGCAACATGTACACTTTGAAAAATGAGAAATTATATCCAATCTATGTATGATATATCATAGTGCATAAATGCATTCTACTGTCATGTATAACTAATTAAAACGAATTAAAAACCTTTATTTATGGACACTGAAATTTTAAATTTGAAACATATTATTATTATTTGCTTTTGGTACTGGAGATTGCACCCAGGAATGCTCTACCACTAAACTACATTCCCTGTCCTTTTTATTTCTTATTTTGAGATAGGATCTCACTCAGTTGCTGAGGCTGGCCTTGAATTAACAATCCTTCTGCCTCAGCCTCCTGAGGTGTTGGCAGGTATGTGCTACCATGCCTGTATATAATTTTAACTTGCTACCAAATATTTTTTCCCCATTCATATAGGTTATGTCAAAGCAGCTTGCTAGCCAGCTATATTTGGTCTACCCCCGCTTCAAGGCTAGTTCAAGCCCTACCTCCCACCTAACCACACTCACATATTTTGTCCTCAGGCCCCTGAATGACCCTCCTGTGACCCTCAATGGCCCCTTCAGCTCCCTCTCAATGCCCCACATCTCTGCTTGGGGACTCTCCTTTCCTGAGCAGGGATTTGAATAGCTCCATTCACCTTGGCAAGGGGAGCTCAGAGAAAGGAATTTTGTTTGGAGTCCTGGAGAAGCCAAGACCCAGGACTTTGATTTGCCTTTGAAATCGGGCCCCTGCCTCTCCCACTCCAGGGGTCCCTGGTCATTCCCCTGCTCACACCCTGCTGACCCAACAGTCTTCACCTCAGCTCCAGCCTGTACCAGCATGGACCCCAGAGCCATGTTCCTGGCCTGTTGCCTACTCGTCTATGTCAGGTATGGACACCTCTTTCCATCTTGGCAAATCTTTTTGCTTCCTGGATACCCTGAGATCTCGTCTCTGGTTTTTGCAGGAGTGCACTGCTGACAGTGGCAAAAGTACGGAGCCCTGGAACCCACTGCTGAGTTCCAAGCTCAGCTCCTTCACTCACTGTGTGGTGTTGGCCGGGTCCCATCACCTCTCTGAGCTCAGTTTCTGTCCCGAGGATGACAGATGGACTGGGTGCTTTTTGAAGCCTTTCTAAACCTAACAGCCCTCTTTGATCTGAAACTCAGAGGTTCTCATTTTAATTCTCACAATCTGTCCCTCATTCAGTGGTTCAGAGAGTGTGGGACTCTGGAAACTGATAGAACAAATACTTGACCTTCTGCTCACTGGTGAGATTGATCGAGACGAAGGCTCTAAGACTCAGTGCATTGAGAAGTAAAATGGGGAGATTATAATATCAAAATTATAGGGTCATTTTGAAGATTAAATGATATAACATTCATACATGTTTAGTCTAGAGCTAGTGCATAAGCTCTAAATAAGTGGTAGCAATATTATTTTGATTTTAAAAGCCCATCACACTAAATTATATAATCCCTAGAGTGTGTGTGTTTTTCCCTAGGTTCTTTAACTCGAAGCATCTGCCATTTTGTTCATAAAGATCAATAGTTTTAAGGTTCCATCAGGGGCAGGGCCTGAGGATTTGTAGCCTAGAACTTGATAGTTGATAGATTCCTAGGAGAGGTCAAGGCCTCAGAGAGATATCTCCTCTATCTCTCAGCTTCCGGCCATCCCAGGAAGAGGTGGGGGTTGTGTTTGGAATAGGATTTAGAGAGATGTTGTTAGCCCAAATTTCCTCCTCTAGATATTGGTTGGTCATTGGCAATATTTCTATCTCGCGCCCTCAGAGGCTCCTTAAGGGGCCTCACAGGAAGGGAAGGGGCAGGTACCTTTGTGGTAAGAAAGGAGCTGTTTAGCAAAGGGCTGGTGTTGAGACTAGCAGGTGTTTTGAGGATGAGTTGGAGGATAGAGGTGAGGTTATCTAGACATATAAAACATGAGCATTGATGGGCTGGGGTTGTGGCTCAGCGGTAGAGCGCTCGCCTAGCACGTGCGCGGCCCAGGTTTGATCCTCAGCACCATGTAAAAATAAAAACAAAACAAAACAAAACAAAACATGAGCATTGAGTGGAAGCTGAGAGTCCAGGGATTTAAAAATCTATGTTTTGTTGGGTGCTGATATACTTCTGTTATCCTTGTGACTTGGGAGGCTAAGTAGGGAGGATCAAAAGTTGGAGGCCAATCTCAGCAACTTAGTGAGACCCTGTCTAAAATAAAAAATAAAAAGGGCTGGGGATATGGCTCAGTGGTAAGTGCTCCTGAGTTCAATCCCTGGAACTAATACATAAATAAAATAAAATAAAAACCATGCTTTGAGAAATTCTACTGTCCTACTGCCTGACTTGAAGGGAGCTGGGCCTGGGGATGGCTGGAAGGAGCCACTGGGGGTGGTGACAGAGAAACTGGATGGTGGGTCTGCAACCCCTGCCTTCTTCAACCAGAAAACCCTATTACTATTTCTTTTTCTTCACCACCCCCCTTTGCGGTATGGGGATTGAACCCAGGGACTCTCTATCACTGAGCTACTCCCCCAACTCTTATTAAAAATTTTATTTTGAAAGCCAGGCGTGGTGGTGCAAGCCTGTAATCCCAGCACTTGGGAGGCTGAGGCAGGAGGATCGCGAGTTCAAAGCTAGCCTCAGCAATGGCAAGGCACTTAGCAACTCAGTGAGACCCTGTCTCTAATAAAATACAAAAAAGGGCTGGGAATGTGGCCCAGTGGTCGAGTGCCCCTGACTTCAATCCCCGGTACAAAAAAAAAAAAAAAAAAAAAAATTATTTTGAGACAGGGTCTTGGCAATTTGTGAGGGCTGAACTTGAACTTGCAATACTCCTGTCCTAGTCTCCCAAATAGCTGGGATTATAGATGTCAGTCACCATGCCTGGACATTATTTCTTTTCCTTTTCTTTCTTTCTTTCTTTCTTTTTTTTTTTTTTTTTAACATTGACCTTTCTGTATTTCAAGAAGAGTATTATTATCTATCTAGAAGTGTTCTGGTATCTGTGTATCTATCTCTTGATTGGTTTGTTTTTAAACTTGAAACATCTCTGGTTTAGTCCAATCCTTTCATTTTACAGATGGGAAAACTGAGACTCAGAGACAGAAAAATTAACTACACTAATAGGTATCATCAGATAGGATCCTTCTAATTTGGTGGCATTGGCAAATGGCAAAACTTCTACAGCATTCATGTCCTCATCTGTAAACTGCTGATGTCAGTTAAAAAAATCCCTGGTACCAGCCGGGCGCGGTGGCGCACGCCTGTAATCCCAGCACCTGGGAGGCTGAGGCAGGAGGATCTCGAGTTCAAAACCAGCCTCAGGAATGGCGAGGCACTTAGCAACTCAGTGAGACCCTGTCTCTAATAAATTACAAAAAAGGGCTGGGGATGTGGCCCAGTGGTCGAGTGCCCCTGACTTCAATCCCCGGTACCCCCCCCCCCCCCCCAAAAAAAAAAATCCCTGGTACCACTTTATAAATGTCAAATAAGATGGTGTGCAGAAATCCTTTTGCCTATTGGGTGCCCAGAAATTTTTAGCTATGGTCATAGTCATTGCAGCAGGTTCTGAAATTAAACTTTGCATTCTCTGTTAGTCTTCCTAGGTGGCTTGGCTATGCCAGAAGCGCCAAAGCTGTAGAAATCCTGTAATAAACCCTAGAGAGGCCCTGCCCTGAGGCCCGGCCGTGGTGCTCAGCCCCAGGAGGTGGAGTCTCTGCTAATGAAGATGCATTTGCAGTCACCCTATAATTGGGGCTTGTTGTGGGCACTATCAGAACCAAGCTAGCACAGACCCAGCTCTGGGAGCCACTCAACACAAACCCTGGTCAGATTTCAACTCTAAACCCAAACAGGAAGGTGTTCAGAATCCAGAGACTTCCTTGCCGGCCAGCTTCTTGAATTCAGCCTTCCCATTTTGGCAATCAGAAAGCCAGCCAATGCTTCCAGGCCCTTCCTTTTCCTTCCCTCTGATTGGCTTGCTTTTATTTCATGAAAGGCCCCTATCCATTGAAGGTTTGGCTATTAAATAATTGGTTTTATATTTGTTTTTTGTTTTGTTTTTGGTACCAGGGATTAAACCCAGGGGCACCTAAGCACTGAGCCACATCCCCAGCCCTATTTTTTTTTTTTTTTTTTTTTTTTTTTGGTACCAGGGATTGAACTCAGGGGCACTCAACCACTGGGCCACATCCCCAGCCCTTTTTTGTATTTTATTTTAGACAGGGTCTCACTAAGTTGCTGAGATTGGCCTCCAACTTTTGATCCTCCCTACTTAGCCTCCCAAGTCACAAGGATAACAGAAGTATATCCCTGGTACCAACAAACAAACAAACAAACAAACAAAAAAAAAAACAGTACTTGTGACAGGCAGTATTATAGCTCTCTCTCAAGATGTGCATTTCCTAATCCTCAGAGCCTCATGTGGCTCATAATAGTTAAGGCTGAAGACAGAATTAACTTGCTGGTCTACTGATCTTAAACTTGGGAGCATGTGCTGGATTATTCATTCAGATGGGCCCAGTATAATGACAAGTAGAACAGGGACTTAGGAAAGAAAATCAGAGATGACAGCGTTTGTCCAGTGTTGCTGACTTTGAAGATGGAGAAATAGGGCCAAGAGTCAAGGAACATGGGTGCCTTCTAGGAGCTGGAAAAGGCAAGAAAACGTTTTCCTTAAGCCTCTAGAGGGAATGAAGCCCTGCTGACCTTGATTTTAGCCAGTGAGTCCCATTTTAGACATCTCACTTCCACAACTGTAAGATAATAAATTCATGTTGTTTTAGCCACTAAGTTTGTGGTAATTTGCTTCAGCAGCAACAAGAAACTAATACACTGTTCATGATGACAACTGTTTATTGAGTTTCTATTGTGTGATGGGCACTGTGTTCTAAGGGCTTCATTTATATTATTATCTCTTTTAATACTCATAATAGTCCTCAAGGAATAATAGTCCTTGTGGCTGAAGAAATTGGGGATCAGTGAAATTCAGTGATTTGGCTAAGGTTACACAGCTAGTTTGTGATGAAGCAGAGATTCAAAGCCTGGTAGCCATGGCTTAAAAGCCCATGATCCACACTCACGGGGCTCACCTGCCCTTCTCTGTCTACCTCCTTAGAGAATTCCTATTTTTAGAGGTCAGACATTAGTGTTCTTGGTCACCTCATTAATATGGTGAGTCCAGTTATTCTCTCGGTGGCTAAATTTTTCAACCTGTGAGAAGCCGGTCATAATGCGCACTGGGTGCCCTTTTGGGGTTATGAAAAGGATCAAACCGAAATGTGGGTGGGAAGTGGCTCTGTGAATTGTTAAGTGCTCTCCCCATGTGACAGATTCAGAATAAATTTTTATCCAAACTATTAAAAATTTCCTAAAACGATTGTGACATCTTTTTTTCCCCCTCTAAAGCCAAGTGTGGATTCCAGGATAGAAATCTCTAGCAGGATCTCTGGGGAGATCTTTTGAATTGTGAAGATCAGAGGACTTGGGTTTGAAAGCGGTGGCCTGGACTGATTTAAGTTGGCTGATCTGCATACATTGATGATGGTGGTTTGGGCCATGAGAAGGACAGTTGCTATAATTTCTCTTACTGATGCCCAAACAGAGCCCTTGCTCCAATCAGGCCCTGTCATCCCCACCAATAATGGGGTGGTCCAAGGCTTTCATGATGGTATTAGCATGATGGTTTAGGAAGATGTTTCTGATGTTGTGTGTCAGGCAGATTAAGAGATATGGTGACAAATTGGGGCAACTGTGAGGGTCCAGAGGTGCTTAGAATGGGTGGTGTTGGTAATGATGATGGAGAGAAAAGGATGCATCTGGGAACTATTGTGCCACCTTCTCTGTATGAAGAAGGCATCTGATGGCCTGATAAAGGGTACACAGGGAAGGTGCCAAGCAGCGCAAGGGCGTTAGGGATTACATTTGCCAGGCGTGGACAAGGTCAGTGGGGAGGAGAAGGCCCAATCAGAAGTTGTGCTTGAAGTCAGGGGGTTTGGCAAGCCAATCAGGAGCCGTGGGTGGGACCAATAAAAATCCTAAAGGTGACTGGGGAGAGTAGAAAAGATTGGGCAGGCGGGGTGGTGAGAGTCCGGAGGATGTGGAGAATGTGGAGGATCCTGAGCGAACCAAATGCTGCCCCCTAGGCGTCCCGGGTCATCCCCATCTCGTGCCCCGCCTCCACCACCTGTCCACCAACTGTCCTTCAAAATCAAGCCCTTTAGCCAGCCGGGTCGGAGGCTGCTGGTGAACTCCAGGGACACCGGGGAGGACAGCTGCTGGGCTCTGCACTGCCGGAACCGGCATGCGCAGAAGGCGAGGACCACCAGGGAAAGACCTGTCTTCTTCACAAGTCCCTAGAGTCAGGGTTTCCAAGGATGTGTGTCAGGGGAAGTCCCCCAAACAGATCTCTCAAGGCTTTCCTTTTAGACCACCTGTAAAACGAGGGGAGTTCTAGTCATTTTCTAAGATCCTTGTGACGTTCTGAGATTCTGTGACTAGTTTCGTGGAAAGCGGAAGAGTCTAACTTTGTCCAACTGAAGAAATTGCACGACTCATCTAGGCTCAGCAATGTCTCTTACTTAAATCCAGTCTTAGGGTAATCATTCAACCTAGAGGTTCCTGTCTCTCACTGACCACTAGAATGTTAAAAACAGATTCCTGCCGGGCGCAGTGGCACACGCCTGTAATCCCAGCACTTGGGAGGCTGAGGCAGGAGGATCATGAGTTCAAAGCCAGCCTCAGCAATGGCGAGGCACTTAGTAACTCAGTGAGACCCTGTCTCTAATAAAATACAAAAAAGGGCTGGGGATGTGGCCCAGTGGTCGAGTGCTCCTGAGTTCAATCCCCGGTACCAAAAAACAAACAAACAAACAAACAAACAAACAAACAAACAACAAAAAAAACAACAACAAAACAAACAAACACACACACACACACACACACACACACACAACAAAAACAGATTCCTGGGCCCCACTTCCATTAGGACTGACTGTATGGTGTGTCTGGGCAAGCACTATAGGGCATCTGGAATCTTCAGATTTCAGAAATAGTAGCCAGAACTTCTCAACTCCTCACTTGCAGAGCTTCCTCCTACCCCTACTTGGAGGCAGGCTCTGATTCTCTTGGTCTGGGGGTGATGCCCTGGAATCGGTCATTTAAAAACCATCTCAAGTGATTCTTGTGTGCGGCCAAAGTTAAGAATCATTGTATTTGTCTGATTTTGGAGCCACATCACGCAAAACAGAAGCCACTAAACAGATAAGGCTGTTTTAAATGAATTGAAATAAGATGAAATTAAAAATCAAGTTCTTCAGTTGCACTAGCCACATTTCAAGTGCCCAGTAGCCCCATGTGGCAAGTTGTTCATATTGGGCAATACAAATACAGAACATTTCCAGATAATTCCTGCATGTTGCACCATCATGAATCCAAGAATCTGATCTAAGAGTGTGTTGTTAAAAGTATTTTGAAGGAATTTGGTGAATTTTTGCTTCCCACAGCCTGGTGCCTGGTATTCAATATCTCATTTGCTTCTTATCAGCTCCACAAAATAGGCCAGAATGGGATTATTGCTCTCAATTGACTAAGAAGAAATAAGTCCCACAGGAAGAAAGTGAGTTGCTTAAGATCCCATAGGCAGCAGAATCCGTGACTTCAAGTTTAGTGTTTCCTATAATATTTTCACATAGAAGGCTCCTTAGAGAGCAGGAAGTCTGTATGGTGCAAAATGAAGACCAGGCCCAGTTCAGTGGCACATGCCTGTAATCCCAGCAATTCTGGAGGATGAGGCAGGAGGATTGCAAATTTGAGACCATATCGGGCAAGTTAGCATGACCCTTTTTCCAAAAAAAAAAAAAAAAAAAAAAAAAAGGGCTGGGGGTGTAGTAGCTCAGTGATAGAGTATCCCTGGGTTCAATCCCCAGTACCATAAAAAGAAAAAAAAAAAAAAAAAAAAAAAAAAAGACCCTACAAAAAAACAAACAAACAAACAAACCAAAATGAATGCAGGAGAAGAAAAGGTTTAAGACATATAAAGACAAAATTGGAATTAGTAGGCTTGTCTTGACTTAGCATTCTCAGTCCAGGACCCCTTATGAGAGAGGAAACATGGAGAATGGGGAAAGGCAGAGAACGTGAGGTTTCCAGGCCCCACCAGGGACCTCATGCTCCTGGGTGGTGGTAGGACAAATCTATCCTAGGCTTATTTTTCTCTCTCCCTCATTCCTAGACCCAGAGGAGCTCTTTATACCCACAGAAGACTACTACTAGATGGTGCAGCTGTAGACCCATCAGCCAGTGCTGCTTCCCTGCCAGGTGACCAACCCCCTGGCCCAGGTGACTCAGTACCAGGAGTTCCCTTCTGAAGAGGTCCCAGTGGATGGGACAGACATCTCCTTTGATGTGAAGAAGGGATTCACCATCCACTGACCCTGGGATTCCTTGGCTGGCTTTCTCTTCTGCTTGGCCAGCCTAGGTGGCATGAAACAAATCTCTACCAAGTGCATGCTAATCTATATCAACTGTGTGTGAATTTAGGGCCCCGAGTGGGCAGGGAAGGGAGGGTTATGGAAAGAGATGCCTCCTTTGGGAGCCTCAGGTCCAGAGGGTGTGAATTATGGTGCTCTAAACAACCCAATGGCTTTTAACAACACTCCATGTGGTTAACCATGTTGTCCAGAACACCTTATTTCCCCATATAACAGACAGCCAACCAGCCATCAATCTAGGATGCATCAGTTCAGCCTATCCATCATCTATGGTCAGTCAAGTCAAACTATTCCATTCCTCCATCCTCTCTCAAATAAACCATTCCATCCATCCATTCCCCATCATGTCAACCATTCCTTCATCCACCTATATTCCATTAACTCTTAAAAATTTTTTTTGTAGATGTAGATAGATAGAATGCCTTTATTTTATTTGTTATGTGGTGCTAAGGATCAAACACAAGTACCTCATGTGTGCTAGGCAAGCATTTGCCTCTGAGCCACAACCCCAGCCCTTCCATTAATTCTTTTTTTAAATAAATATTTAATTTTTTTTAGTTATAGGTGGACACACAATATCTTTATTTTATTTCTTTATGTGGTGCTGAGGATTGAACCCAGTGCCTCACGCATGCTGGTGAGCACGTTACCTCTGAGCCACAACCCCAGTCCTTCATTAATTCTTTATGCCCAATTCATACATCCTTTGCTAATTCAACCACCTCAACCACTCATAAATTTAACCTCTCCATCCATCCATTTAATTCAATTTAACTACACTACCCATTCATTCCATTCATCCATCTCTCCATCCATTTACCTGCCAATAAGTCAGTCATTATAACAACCTGTCAACATGTTTTTCCCCATCTTTTCTTCCTTCTTATTTGTGGTAGATCCATCTTTTTCCCCTCAACCCACCATCCAAGCTTCAACAACATCAATCCAACTAGGAGAGAACTTCAATGGGACCTGTGTGGTTCTGGGTGATCTAGAGATTGCTGTGGACTTTAACTGGGAATATCCAGGACAGGAGGTAAGCAGAGGGCAAGGGGAGGCTGTGTGCATGTGTAGATGCCGTGGAAGTGTGTTGGGGCCGAGGGGTGGGGGTGAGGGTTTGGAATGAAGGCCAACAGTGATCATTGCAAAATGGAACCACTGTTGGGAATTGCCGAACCTAGTGACATGGGGCAAGTCACTTCCTTTATCTGGGCTTTGGTTCCCTCATTTGTCAAATAAAGCTACCTTTTGGTTCACTGCCAAAGAATGTATCATTTCTTTGTTAATTTATGCAATAATTGCTAAGCATTCACCACATGCCAAACATTGTACCAGGTGCTGACACTATAATGATAAGCCAAAGAGATATGGCTTCTGCCACCTGGAAGCTTATAGTCAAAGCAGGGAGGGGGAAAAGGGAGACAGACACACCCAATCACGTAGGGAGTACCGAGAGCTACAGTGACAACAAAGCAGAGCAATGTGATTGGGTCTACTTAGGATAGAGTGGTCAGGGAGTCATCTTCAAGGGCATGACCTGGTACCAACCACTTGAAGATGAGGCCTGAGCACGTGCTCAGTCCTGTGGCTGTGCATGTGATAGGATACAGGCCAAACATCCCAATGGCTGTTTCCTGGGTATCCATTGTGGGCCCAGAGCTCTGAGGCAGTTTTTTAGAGAGTGGGTGGTGGTGACACTCTCTGCTTTCAAAGAATTTAGCCCTGTCAACTTCAAATATCTAGAGAATATCTGTGCCAAATAGTAGAATGCTACCAACACCAAGGATTTGAGGAATTCTTAAAAAGCCTTCCTGGCAGAGCTGGAATTTAACAGGAGTTTTGAAGTATGGATTTAGGTGGGCAGAAGGCCTTCCTGGCTTATGGCAGCAAAAGCATGTCCCTCATACAAGACCAGAGACCTACCTCTTTCTCCAGGTGCTCTGAGAATGCAGGGGAGCTGCGTGGGTCATGCTAAGGGACCCAAGAATCATTCTCCAGACTCTGAGGAGCCATCAAAAATGCTTGAGTCGGGCGTGGTGGCGCACGCCTGTAATCCCAGCACTTGGGAGGCTGAGGCAGGAGGATCCCGAGTTCAAAGCCAGCCTCAGCAATGGCGAGGCACTTAGCAACTCAGTGAGACCCTGTCTCTAAATAAAATACAAAAAGGGTCGGGGATGTGGCCCAGTGGTCGAGTGCCCCTGAGTTCAATCCCTGGTACCACACACACACACACACACACACACACACACACAAAATGGAAAGAGTGGAACAGAAAAACCTGTGAGGGACAGTCATCCAGCCAGAGGCCACTTAAAAGTATAGGATGGAGAAAAATGTGTTCTGCAAGCTGTGACCATTTTCAGCAGTCCTGAAAGGAAGGTCAGTGGAATCCAGCCAGGGTGTTCAGTTCCCCCTTAACTTCAAGCACTCCAGCAGCACCTTACTCCAATCTTAGTGGTCTGAACCAGTATATCATGAACTCCCCGAGTTTACCTCTGTGTTCCCTGCAGTGACAGGCCAAGGGTTGGTCCCAGTCAAGATGTTATAAAGAGGAATTCTGGCGACCTTAAGAGGTAGAAAGGGTGGGAAATTTGTCAGAGAAGGAAACTGAGACCCAAGCAGGGAAAATGAAGAGGTGGTCTGGAGCTACATGGCTTTGCTAAATGAGCATTTCACCAAGCATGTTTCTCCAGAGTGCTAACATGCCATAGAGTTCTCTCCCACCCTGCCCACTGCCCAAAAATGTGTTTAAAAAACAAACAACAACAAAAAACACTGCCTCTACCTAAGTATCACCTGCACTGGAGAATCAAAACACATGCACACGAGGGATTCAGTGATCGGTTTCTAATTTCCCTTTGTTTAACTCAGTGTTTCCCAAAACATTTCTGATGATGGAGTCTGCACTTTACCCTCCTTGGGCAAGAGCACCCAAAAACATCCCCATAGAACCAGAGGATCCAGGAACCCTCACCAGGAAATGCTGTGACCCATGTTAACTTTGGAACATTTTTTTCTTTCTTCCTTTTTTTTTTTTTTTTCTTTTGTCTTTTTGGTACTAGGGATTGAACCCAGAGGTGATTTACCACTGAGATATATCCTCAGCCCTTTTTATTTTTTAGTTTGAGTCAGGGTCTTGCTAGGTTGTTTAAGGCTTCACTAAGTGGCTGAGACTGGCCTTAAACTTGTCGTCTTCTTGCCTTGGCCTCCCGAGTTGCTGGGATTACAGATGTGCATCACAGCACCTGGCTGGAACACTTCTTGAGTAGGAAAGGGGACCTCAGCTCCTCTCTAGGAACTTGGGAAACTTTAAGGTTTTCTCAGAGAACCTGCCTTTTAGGTGGTCTGATACAATATGTCATCAAGTGTGGCTTTGGGCAATCACTTTCCCTTTCTCTGAAGGGATACAGGGTACCTCTTACCTGCTTGCTGGTGCCCAAGTCAGAAATGGCACTGGGGGTAGCTAATGAACAATTCCGTTTTGTCTCCGGTACCTGAGCTGTACCCCTAGGTTAGTGAGTGGTCCAGTAAGATACACTGGGAGAGGAGAGCCAGGTACAGCAGGAGTCAGCAAGCACCTTGTATGTGGAAGAGACCCAGGCTGGAGATGGCTGGCATCTACACCTGCCAGGCCACCAACCTTCCGGGCACAGGCTCTGCCACCATTCATGTCCAAGTGACCCAAAGCTTTCCTGTCTCCCATATTCCTTCTTAGCTTGCCCCACGACTAAAGGCATTTGGGTGTGGAGCAATGGGCAGAAATGGGGAGAGGGACCTGTGGGAATCTCAGGATTTGTCTTGTTAAGGAGGGACCCCACCAGAGCAAGAAATACCTTCTCATTCCCTCCTTGCTTTCTCCCACTGTTATCATCCTCGTCTCCGTAGCAGCATCACTCCATGCTCTGACCTGTTTTGAAGGTCATCTTCCACCCAGTCTTCACCCTGATGCCAGGCTGCACCTTTGGTGGCAAAGCTAGGACCAGTGGGGCTCAAGTAAGTAGCTGAGGGGGCATCCCAGAACCATCAGTAAGCCACCCAGGCCCAGGGATTAATTCTTCAAAGATCCCTGATGCTGGCAGAGGCCCTCAGTGAGAATTTACCTCCCTCCTTTTCCAGAAAAACACAGAGACCAAATAAATAAGTTATTGCATGTTTTAGTTTCCACAGCTTGTCGGCCCCAGAGTAAAGGTATGATCAGAGTTGATCTCCTATTCACACCCACCACAGGGTACACAAAGGAAGCCCCCTGCTCACCACAACATGCCCCTTGCTCAGCCCTGCCCCTCTTAATTCAAAGGATGCTTTCTAAAGTGCATTCTGCAGCCTCAAGTGCTTTCAGGGGGTCGGGGTGACGGTGTAGAGTAGAAGCTTCGTCAAAGAAGTTTGGAAGATGCTGGGGACTTGGTCCCCTTCTTGGAGAACTGCAATGCATTAGCATGTTAAAGTTCATGAGAGTCCTGCAGCGTGCAGATTTGTTTAACTTGATTGAACCTAGAATTTCCCAAGATTCTGTGCAGCAGATTCTTTTTCAGTCATGCCTATTAATGTCCAACAGACTAGTAGTATATCATTGACATACTATGAAAAAAGTTGCATGAAAAATTCCATGAGCATGTCATTCCAGAGCTGGCCTCAGGACCCCTAGAGAACCTGATTTGCCATGGCTGGGAAAGCAGTTCCGCACGCCCTGAGCCCTCTCTCGTCCCTGCTCAGCAAGGGAAAGGGAGAAACACGGTCACATCTGAATTTCTAGAGTAGAATTGGATGGAGATTGTATCCAAGGGAATGAAAAAGGTGGTCTGGGAAGATGCCAGCACAGAACACCTGATGGGAAATGTGGACTGACTTTTCTTACATTCTGGTTCAGGGTCTGTGGCTGGAGCTGGGGCTGCAGGCAAGATCCTTTGGCTCTTGTGTTCTGTTTGCTCTGCTGCTAAGGAGGGAGAACAGCAGGCACGGGAGGGGTGTGAGGAAGCACTCTGATGACCATGCTCGGTGCCGGGGTTATTATTAGTCTCTAGCTGACCTGAATCTTCCTGAGAGAAGACTAGAATCCAAACACTGTCAGGCTGGACCATCCTACTGAGGTCAGTCACTCCAGCCACCTCTTTTACTGATGGAGGAGTTGAGGGCCACAGGGGAGCCTGGGGCCTGGGATCAGGGGTGGCAGAGGAGGAGTGAAAGAAAGACTGGCAGGGTGGGGGAAGGTAGAGGAAAGAGGAGCTGATCTTTCCAGAGGCCAGGAGAAGAAAAAAAGCAAAAAGGAAAGACCAGACGACAGAGAGGTGAGGTCCCAGTCCTGACTGTGGGGTCTGCTCCCCTTCTGATTTCCTCATCTGTAGAGGGATGAGGTTGTATCTCTGCCTGTTGAGGGTCCTCAGACCCAGTAAAATGGCCCCTGGGCTCCACTGGCACTGAGACTGAAGGACCAGGAAGTGGGGGGATGAACCATGCCCGCCAAAGGCAGGGGAGCTCTGGCCATTGGCCCTGGCCTGACCAGAGTCTGACACCAGGAGTGAGGTTGGCCAGGGTGGCTGCCTGGCCCCGCTAGCCCCCAGAGCCCTCAGAGATCCCCCTCTAGTCACTTGCTTTTTCCCTGATTCACAGGATGTGTCTACCCTCCAATCCTTAGTCGGACCTTCAGACAGTCCTAGAATTGACATTAAGTGACTTGAGTCATTTGACAGTGACTGCAGTCATCTTGGAGCAGGGGTAAACTGAGGCTAAGAGAAGGCCAGGGTAGAAGTAGAACACCTGGTGAAGTTGGCAAGTCAGTGAGTTGGCAGCAAAGCTGACGAGCTGGGGCCAGGGGTGGTCTCCTCCGTCAGACGGCCAGAGTGGCACAGTCTGCCGCTGGGAAAAGCCTCAGAACTTTCCCGATATAGACAGACAGAAGGCAGAGGGAGGAAAGGCCTCTTCTTGCTTGTTCCCTGGGCCAACTCAAGGAGAGGCACTACTCGGGGCCTCCAATGGCCCATGGGTGATCTTTGTGACCCAAGACCCCCAGGGCTCCCTGGGCATAGACCCAGTCTCCTCAACTCACTCCCACCCTTCTTCCTTCCTGGAAAAAGAACTGATAGGTCTTGTCGTCTTCTCCAGAAAGTCTTTGGCAGGAGCTATGACCATAGGCATCATGGTGGGCCCAGACCCTGCCCCTTATGTGGCAAGGAAGGAGACCTCTGTGGGGGTAACAGAGGCCAGGGCGAAGGTAGAAGAGGCATCTGCCCCAAGGACCCGGTACAGCAGCTCCTCCTTCTCCTGCTGCAGCTGTTGCCGCACCTGTGACTCCTTCTCCAGAGCTTCACGGGTCAGAAGCAGGTCTTCCGAGAGCTGCCTGTGGGTGCAGACAGAACCCAGGGTTGCTACCAGGAGCAGCTGCTGCAGGTACCAGCCCATCCCTCTGGGAGGCCTTCCTGAGATAGGCCACCAGCCTGCTCCAGGGCCACACCCACCAGCCTCTTTTATTTGCAAGAGGCAATTCAATCTGTTGACCAAGTGCATAGTCCTCACAGGCAGATAGTCCTCACAGTTCTGCTCCAGAACCTAGCTGTGTGATCTTAGATGAGTTATTCACTCTCACTGAATTTCAGTTTCCTCATTCATAAGATGGGAAAAATAATAATAATAGGACTCAGGTCTTCGAATCATTATGAGGATTCCATGACAGAAGATATAAGGTATTCAACAAGGTATGTCTGACACACGATGTGAGCTTTCGTTTACAAAGTCATTAGAATTGATTCATTCCACGTGGGCCTGTTCAACTCCAGGTTTCCTGTTTCCTGCTCCCCATGTTGGGTTTTCCAATAGAGTCTACTCACCCAAGACAGGCACATGCAGATAGTGACTAGGGCATTGGGACTTAGGTTTCTAAGCAGAGCTGGTCCATTGGATTCCTGACTCACAAGGAAAGAGGAGCCACATTCCCTAGACAGGCACCCACCTGTCTATACATTTCCTAGGCTCTTCTGAGACCCTCCCAACTGGAGATTATGGCAAAAGGATGGGGTGAGAGAAGAAGAGGCAGGGGGATAACTACCTTGACACCACCACATGGTTCCGGGCTCGGACTTGGAGGTCCTCATACTCCTGTTGCAGGGTTGTGATTTTTTCCTCCAGCATCAGATTTTTTTCTTTCTGTAACAAACCAGAACAAGCTCAGAAAGCTACCAAAGTCACATAGCCCAGCGCATGCTATGACCTCCTTCTTATCTATGGTGTCCAAAAACATTCATTCTAGTCAAGATGCTACATTTCACAGAGCAATAAGTTCACCAAAAATAAAGCTAAAGAATTAACAAATGGTTAAAACTTTTAATTTTGCTACAGGATGTGTGGACATGGGGAGGCCAGGGAGACTTCCTCTAGAATAGCACCATCTGTTTGGATTCGGCCCCAAGTTTATTTCCCTTCTCCTTCCTTCCCCTCTACTCCCACCCTTTCTTTCTTCTTGTGCTGGGGATTGAACCCAGTGCATGCTGGGCAAATGCTCTACCACTGAGTTGCATTCCTACCCCCTGAGCCCCAGGTTTCCGAGGCCTCTGTTCTCCTAGAGAGAGAACCACTTGTGTCTTCAATGCCCTCAGCTCTCCATCCTGTTCTTATTTTTTATTTTATTTTATTTTATTTTTTGGTACCGGGGATTGAACTCAGGGGCACTTGACCACTGGGCCACATTCCCAGCCCATTTTTGTATTTTATTAGAGACAGGGTCTCACTGAGTTGCTAAGTGCCTTGCTATTGCTGAGGCTGGCTTTGAACTCGTGATCCTCCTGCCTCAGCCTCCCAAGTGCTGGGATTACAGGTGTGTGCCACCATGCCCGGCTTCATCCCTGTCCTTATTGATGCTGGTCTTCCACATCTGCCTGGCCTTTCAGCTTCTCCTCCTTCCTCAGTCCTTCCCTGCCTATGACATCTTCTAGCTCCTCCTGATTAGCAGGCTGCCTGTCCCAAAGCATCACCCAAGTTATAGCGACATAAGTATCCAAGAGAAGTGCAGGACCCAGCTGGCAAGGAACCCCTCCCTAGACTGGCCATAAACCAGGTGAAGAGGTGAGCTGTGGGTGGCAGGTCAAGGCCAGGATGAACCAGGCTGGGCTTCCCTTCCTGGTTTTACAAAGGAAGTGCCCAGCAAGCAGCAGCCTGAGGCTGCATCCCCTAGCCACGGACCACTGTTTCCATGAGGATCAGCCTCTTGTCTAGCTCATGAATCCGCTCATTCTTCATCTCGATGACAAAGTGCAAGCTCTCCAGCTCCTGCTCCCAGAACTGGCTGGGACTCCCATAGTCCTAGACAGGGACATAGAATGACCTCATCAGACCATCAGGTAGAGAAGGGCACGGGCTACCTCCCTCCTCCCCATCCTGCCACCAGCTCACTGTTTGACTTTCACAAGTCACACCCCTCTCTTAGCCTGTGGTTACACTGTCAATATGCTTCATCTCATTTTACTCTAATAACACCCCTTGAGGCTTGTGTCTTCACAGGCTAGAAGACTTTAGTTCAAGTAGGCTGAGTTGCCTGTGCTAAGTGGTGGGTTTCCTATGTCCACCTAGTTCTCTCTGGATCCCTAAGCTGTGCCCTTGACTGAGCCATATGCCTTTCTCTGAGATCCTCAGTGAAAGGGAGACCCTCTTGCTTCCAGGCTCTTGTGAGAGCATCAGGTCGGAGCCTTGCTCTTGAAGATGGGCTCACCTGTCCTGTTGTCCAACCCTCATCTCCCTGAATATTCAAGAAGGAAAGGCCCCCAGGTGTATTGCACCTACCTGGATGTGTTTCTTATAGTTTCGGCTCAGAATGGACTCTTCCACCTTCTTTTCATCGTGGCCTGAAAGGCCTCCAGCTGTGAGGTCAGTCCTGCTATGGTCTCCTGGAGAAGAGAGCAAGAAGAAGATGATCAAAGTTGGGCTCGTGAAAGTGGATATCACCATATCCCAGAGAAAGAGAAGTTTGGGGTTCTTTGGTCTGTCTTTGGCCTACCCTGTACAATGATGCAGGTTTAACCTACTTCAACCACAGCCTAAAACATCCCCGTCCCACCTCTTGCTATTTAGTCTTTTGTAGCTTCACAAACCCTTGGGACAAAGATCAGTGAACTTGGCATTCAAAGCCCCCCCAAAAAACAGGCTCAATAAGTTTTTCTAGCCTGATCAACCTCTGTTTTTCCTGTGGCTAAACATCATATCATTCCTCCAACTGCAAGGGACATTCTTGTCTCCGGTTTTCCCCTGCCAAGAATTTCCTCCCTCTAGACCTTGACCATTGCCTTCAGCATAGAGTACAGCCCCTTAATATGGCTTACAGGCTCTCACCTCCTGGCCCTCTCCTACCTCTTCAACCTCAGCCTTTCTCCCAAACTCTACACCCTAGCATCCTTCACTTCCTTCAGTTCTTCAGGTGTTCCACACTTTTCCTCTACGCTTTTGAATAAATCGTTTTGTTCTGCCTAGGGCATGCTCACTTCTTACTTTTTTTAAAAAAATATTTATTTATTTGATTTAGTTGTACACAATGTGTTTACTTTTATGTGGTGCTGAGAATCGAACTCGGGCCGCGCACGCGCTAGGCGAGCGCTCCACCACTGAGCCACAATCCCAGCCCTCTTACTTTTCTTTACTGAAGAATTCTAACCTATCTTTCAGATTCCAGCTCAGATCTCATTTCCTCTAGGAAATTTTCCCTGAGCAGTCAGTTGAGTGTCTTCCTTCATGCTTTCACAGGTCCCTGGACATCTACCAGGGTTCTACTCAAACCATAGCCCATGCTGTCACCAAGATCTTCCCGACAGTCCTTGGAAAAACAGGCCAACCCTAATCACAAACTGGATCTTCTTGAGCTAAGAGTCTGGTCACCACACTAAGGGGGCTTGGACACATGGAAGAAAGTCACTTTGGCCCCTCATATCTGGAGGCCTCCAGTTTGGGCTGCTTTCCTGCTGGTCCTACCCTAACCCCACTATTCACTGGCATGGCCCAACCCTTCTCACCTGAAGAGCAGCTTTGGCCTCCTGGAAAGAGTGGGTAAGGGCTTCTTTCTCCTTTTCAAATGAGGCCTGGATGACTGTGGGAAAAGAAGATCTCTATAAGTTCAGATACTTCTCCTCAAAGCCTTCTGGCAAGCCCCTAAAAGTCAGGAAGAAGCAAATGATCTCCTGAGTCACTTTTGGACAAGAAATGGGGAATGAGCTTGTTCATCCTTCTATTTTCTAGGCTTACTTGAGAGCTGTGCCAGCAATATACTAGGTATTTAATAAAAGTTCATGGAAATGGAAACAAACTATATCCTAGTTTATAACTGTGAACTCTACCAGACTCTGCATATCAAGCACACCTCACTGAGGCTAAGATCCAAAGTTTTTGCAGCAAGCTTGTCTCCTGGTACCATATCAGGTCATGAAAAATACATAGGACCAATGTTTTGTAAGCTAGGTTAGCCAAAGCACAAAGTCATTAAATTATTGCCTGTCAATCAAAGTACAAAGCTATGACACATACATTGGATTTGTGGCCATGGAAATCTACCTGATCCTTATCTGTTTCTTCAAAACTGAGACCTTGAGAAAATCACATCAAACTTCTAAGAGTCCTGTTGCTTCAACTGTGAAATGGGGTCAACAAGCCTGCCCTAGCCGGGCACGGTGGCGCACGCCTGTAATCCCAGCACTTGGGAGGCTGAGGCAGGAGGATCGCGAGTTCAAAGCCAGCCTCAGCAATGGTGAGGCACTTAGCAACTCAGTGAGACCCTGTCTCTAATAAAATACAAAAAAGGGCTGGGGATGTGACCCAGTGGTTGAGTGCCCTTGAGTTTAATCCCCAGTACCAAAAACAAAAACAAAAACAAAACAAGCCTGCCCTGCTTGTCTTCAGGGGAAGACTCAAAATCACAAGAGAAAGGAAGAGTAAGTAAGAGCTTTCCAGGTGAGGCAAGGTTGTACAGACCTGGAATTGTTATTACTTTCAAAATCAGTACAGTTATATTTATCATCCATCTTCCCTATAAAGTTCATTTTGAAAAATTTCAACCTGTCTCAGCTGAAAGAAGACAACAGAGAAATGGTAAGTGGCCAGGAAAAGAAATAGAACAGAGAAGACAGGGAATGGGAAGTTTAATACTTTGTACTTTGATTGACAAGCAATAATTTAATGACTTTGTGATTTGGCTAACCTAGCTTACAAAACATTGGTTCTATGCATTTTTTAAAAATGTTTTTTCAAATATTTATTTATTTGTTTTAGTTGTACACAATGTATTTATTCTTTACGTGGTGCTGAGGATCGAACCCGGGCTGCGCACGTGCTAGGCGAGCGCTCTACCACTGAGTCACAATCCCAGCCCCTTGGTCCTATGCATTTTTCATGGCCTGATATGGTACCAGGAGACAAGCTTGCTGCAAGAACTTTGGATCTTAGCCTCAGTGTGGTTGGATGCACAGTTGGATAGGGTTCACAGATATAAACCAAGGGGGGGCAGGAAGATGGTAGTGACACAAAAAGACTATTCAGTAATATGAATGTGATAGAGCTGTCAAAAATTGGTAAGACCAGTTGTATAAAAACTATAACCCTAATTTTTTAAATTGATGGGCTAATTTGTTAAGTTGCTTATTAAGACAGGATAAAGTAAGATCAAAAAACATGTTCCATCTGGTCTGTCCAACTGTGTAGCTATAAAATTTGGACAGAATGAATGGAGCATTTATTTGTGGACTCTGAAAAATAAATGGTTGTTGGGTATGGTGGGCACATGACTGAGTCACTGTTCTCAGCAGCTTGGGAGGCTCAGGGAGGAAGATTGCAAATTTTAGGCCAGCCTTGGCAACTTAGTAGAACCCTTTCCAAAAATAAAATATAAATAAAAAATAAAATGGCTGCGGATGTAGCTCAGTGGTATAGTACCCCTGGGTTCAATATCTAGCACTGCAAAAAGGCGGCGGGGGTTGGGGGAGGGACAACCAGAATCTCTTGTATTCAAATACTGAAAATGTCCAGAATACAATCCAAAATTGCTCAGCATACAAAGAAGCAGAAAAATATCAACTTGTCTAAAGGATATTCCACAGATGCCGGTATTGAGATGATATAAGTGTTGGAATTACTGAGTCTTTAAGACAGCCCTTATAATAATGCTCCAAGAAGTAAGAGTGCATACACCTTGAAAAGAATGGAAAACAAGAAATTCTTGGGGAAAAAAATAGAAGACATGAAGAATTAAAAAAAAAAAAAAGGAAATTTTTAGGAGTAAAAAATATGATAAATGAGAAAGAACTCACTGAGGAGAATCAATAACTGAATGAAGATGATATAAAAAAGAGCCAGTGTACTTCAAGAAAGATCAATAGAAATTATCCCTTCTGATCAACACAGAGAAAAAAATATTGGAAAAAATGAGCAGACACTCAGGAACCTGTAAGATAATCCTTAAGTGTCTAACATTTTTTTCAATTTGGTGACATTTTTAATGCAAAAATAAAAGAACAAGGTCATTGTAATATATATGAGAGTTATAGCAATAATGAAAAAGGAGGTAAGCATTACTCTTAATCCCAATGCTCAGACACAGCTCCTGTTGTCATTTCAATGTGTTCTTTTCTACACGTAGTAGGCATGATTGAGGACACATATGGGTTGTAAATATTTCCCTATGTCATTAAACATTCTGTAAATTCTGCACTGGTCATCCATTTTTCATTCCCAAGCACTTACACCTTGTTGGCTATTAATCTTCCCTCTCTAAATAGCAATTATTACCTTCACATGAGGGATTTTCCTGGCTGTCATTCTAGTGCAGTTCCCTTTATTAAATGAAATGTCTAACATTTATCAACCGGTCAAAGAAGAAAAGAGTGTGATATAGAAAGATTATCAAAAAAAAGAAGCAATTTGGCAAAACACAGACCTTTCCAGACTAAAGCAGCTCACTGAACCCCAGAGTAAACTGAATGAAACACACAGAGACACAGAAATCCATACACATTTCTGGGAACCAGTGACAAAGAATAAATCTGGTATGGAACCACACACACAAAAAATGGCACTTTACTTATAGGGAACATCAGGAACATCGGTTTGAATGAATGTGGATTTCTTATCAGAAACCTTTGAAAGTAGGGGCTGGGTTATAGCTCAGCAGTAGAGCCCTTGCCTACAGCCTAGCATGTACAAGGCCCTGGGTTCCATTCCCAGCACTGAAACTCTATAACCCCCCCCCCAAAAAAAAAAACCCCCCACAGAAACAAAAACAAAAACCAAACAACAACAACAACAACAACAACAACAACAACAACAACAAAGACCTTGGAATCTATAAGGGAGAAGAAAGATTTTAGAACTGTGGAAATAAAAGAACGTAAACCCAGATTTCTATATTCAGTGAAACTATATTCCAGGAAAGAAAATGAAAAAGACATCCTCAGATGGAAAACCGAAAACAAAAAACTATTTATTCATCACCAGTAGACCTGCTCTAAAAGAATGACTAAAGGAAATTCTTCAAATGATATCAGAGGGAAACTTGGAACTTCAGGAATGTAGGCAAAAACAGAATTGGAAAATACCTAGGTAAATATAACAGACTTTCTTCTTTTGAGCCTTTACAAATATGATTGATGATTTAAAAGCAAAAAAATGATAAGCTTGTGTGATGGAGGATTCCAGGTGTTGTAGATGTAAAGCACAAGACAGGAACAGTGGTCCCACGTTATGAGGGTCTCACTTCCCATGGTTTCAGTTACTTGTAGTCAGCCACAGTTCAAAAATACTAAATGGAAAATTCCAGAAACAAACAACTCAGAAATTTTAATTAACTTTTATTATGGTTTGTAATTGTTTTATTTTATTTATACATATTGTTGCTAATCTTACTGTGTCTAACTTATAAATTAAATGTTATCACAAATATGTACATAAGGGAAAAACTAGTACATACAGAGTTGATGCTACCTATAGTTTCAGGCATTCACTGGGGGTCATGAAATATCTCTCCCATGGATAAGGGGGTACTACTACAACAAAAAGGGAGAGGACAGAGGAAACTTCATGATGGTAAGTTTTCTACATACTATTTAAAAATGTAAAATATGAAATTGAAGTAGACAAGTAAATGTATTATAATCATTAGAACAATCATTTAAAAAACACACAAAGAGAGTAAGAAAAGCAATAGATAAATTAAAATGGAATACTGTACTAAAAGTTGTTGAAATACTCCAAACTGAAGCAGGAGAGGAAACAGGCTAAAAGCAGGGAAAACAAACAGAAAACAAGTATTAAAATGGAAGATCTAGGGCTGGGGTTGTGGCTCAGCGGTAGAGTGTTCGCCTAGCACGTGCGCGGCCCGGGTTCAATCCTCAGCACCACGTAAACATAAATGCATTGCATTGTGTACAACTAAAGCAAATAAATAAATATTTTTAAAAAATGGAAGATCTAATTACAAGCATTAAATGTTAAAACACACCAAATAAAAGAATATATGAGAATGGATTAAAAACAAAAAAAAAAAAACAGTGATATGCTTGTTTTAGTAAGCTTTCCATCACTGTTACAAAATACCTGTGATAATAAACCTGAAAGAAAGAAAGGTTTACTTTGACTCATGGTTCTAGAGCTTTCAGTTCATGGTAGCTTTGCCCCATTGCTTTGTGCCTGTGATGGCACAGTATGTCAGGGTAGGAGTCAGTGGTAGGGGAGTATTTGGTTGGGAAGCATGGTGCCAAGATGCAAAGAGATACATGAAAAGGGGCCAGGATCCCAACATCCCCTTCCAGGGCACACCCCAATGATCTAACTTCCTTCTGGTAGGCCTCACTCCTAAAGTTTCCACCACCTCTCAGTAGTTCCTTGGGCTGGGAACCAACCTTTCATCACATGGGCTTTAGGAGGACACTGAAGAGCCAAACCAAAGCAGAATTATTTAAAAGAAACCCACTGGAAATATATGTCATAGGCAGGTTAAAAGAGTGGAAAAAGAAACATTTACTAATAAAGATGTAGAAACTGTGTTAATATTAGACAAAGACCTGAAAGGTGTAGTAGACAAATATACAATGATAGTCAGAGACTTCAGCATTTCTCAGTATCCAGTAGAAAACAGACAGAAATCAGCAAGAATACATAACGGAATGCTACCATCAACCAAACTTGATCTATTTGATTGATTTGTAAAATATTCAAACTAAAAAATCAGAATATAATTTCTTTTTAAGTACACATGACAGCTTCATAAGATAGACTATATCCTGAATCATAAAATGAATCTTACCAAATTATAAAAGTAGAAAAATAAAAACGATGTTCTTATTCTCTGACTGTACTGGGAAAAAAAAATGGAAGTCAATAACACAATGAGCACCTGAAAAATCCCCAAACTTGGAAATGCACTTCTAAATATTCAATGAGCCAAAGAGGAATTCTCAAGAAAAAATAGAAAATTTTTGAACTGGGAAATATAAAAAAAATATTGATTATAGGATATGGATGAACAGTAGTTAGAGGAAATTTATAGTACTAAATGCATACATGAGGGAGGTTTCAAATAAATAATCTAAGCCTCTAGCTTAAAAAATCAGAAAAAGAAGGGCTAACTAAACATTAGCAGAAATAAATAAAAAGAGAAATCAATGAGATTGAAAATGGACAAAAAGGGTGGAAAAAAATCAATGAAGCCAAAAACTTGTTTCTTTGAAAGACTGATATAGGAAAAAGAACACAAATTATGAACATTGGGAATGGAAGAGGGGACACCACTACAGATACAACAGACATTTGGAATGATGTTAAGGGAATACTATGGGCAATTTAATGCACATAAATTTGACAACTTGGATGAAATATACCAATTCCTCTAAAACTACAAACTACTAAAATCTCATTCCAGGTGAAATATATAACCTGGGCATTCCTAAAATCATTAAAAGAATTGAATTTGTAGTTAAGTGCATTCCAGAAAAGAAATGTCCAAGCAAAGATGATTCCTCTGGCAAATTCTACTAAACATTTAAAAATGACATAGGGGAAGGGAGGGAGCAAGGGGGGATGGAGGGGAAAAAAGAAAAGGTGGTTGAATAAGATGGATGTCTTTATCCTAAATGCATGATTGAAGTTTGAATGGTATGAATACACATTGTATACAAACAGTGTTTTGTAAAAAGATGCTCTATATGTTTATTATGAATTATATGCATACTATTATTATAAATACAACTCTGAATAAAAAATAAATTTAAAAAAATGATATAACACAAATTGTATCTTTTTTTAAACAGAAATTCTATCTAATCTCTTCTAGAAACAGAAGACAAGGAACCATTTCCCAACTCATTCCATGAGGCAAGCTTTATCCTGATTCCAAAACCAGACAAAATAAGAAACTACACATAAATCTCTCTCATGAACATAGCAGACATCATCAATAAAACATTAGTAAATCAAATTCAGCAATATGTGAAGGTGCAATTTAAATATTTAAAATATTTAAAAATTATTTAAAATGTTTAAAATATTATTTAAGCTGGGCATGGTGGTGCATGCCTATAATCCCAGCATTTGGGATGCTGAGGCAGGAGGATTTCCAGTTCAAAGCTAGCCTCAGCAATGGTGAGGCACTTAGCAACTCAGTGAGACCCTATCTCTAAATAAAATACAAAAAAGGGCTGTGGATGTGGCCCAGTGGTCAAGTGCCCCTGAGTTCAACCCCCAGTACCAAAATAAATTTTAAAAAAATTTTAAAAAATTATTTAAAATATTTAAAACACTTTAAAATATTTTAAAAGATTTAAATATTTAAAAATCAGATACTGATTAAATATTTGAAAATCAATTCAATCACTATATGTTAATACGGTCTAAAGAAGAAAAAGCACAGGATCTTATAGGTCATAGATCTAAATGCAAAACCTAAAACCATAAAACTTTTGGAAGGAACATAGAAAAAAGTCTTTAACCTGGGTTTTAGCAGAGTTCACAGACATGACACCAAAAGTACGATAAAGAAAAAATAATAAGAAATTGGATTTTATCAAAATTGAAAGCTGTGCTTTATGAAAGACGTTATTAAGAGAATGATAATGCTCCCTACAGAGTAGGAGAAAATATTTGCAAATACAAAGAACTTGCATTCAAAATATAAGGAGATCTCTCAAAACTCAACAGTAAGAACCAATAAGTTTAATAAAATGGGAAAAAGACATGGACAGATATTTGACCAAAGAGGACATGTAGACAGCAAAATGATTATTAAAATGCAAACTAAAGCCACGATGCGATGTCACTGCACTAGCAGTACAACAGCTTAAATAAAAACCGGTGACAACAACACAGGCTGGCAAGAAGGAACAGTGCACCTGATCCTTCACTGATGGGCAGTGTCGACTGGGGCCACTCTGGAAACCCGCTCAGCTGTTTCTCGTAAAGCTGCAGACATTTACCACATGAACTACCAACCCCACCCCTATGTATTTACCCCAGAGAAATGGACACTGATGTCCATGCAACAACCTGGCCACGGATGTTTAGAAGAGCTCTATTCATAATCACCTCAGGCTGACAACAAGCCCAGTGTCCTGCAACAAGGGAAGATGTGAAGAATGGACCACAACTCAGCAAGGAAAAAGAATTATTGCAAGGCACAGCAACTGGAGAGAACCTCAGGGGCATCATGATGGGCAAAAGAAACCAGTATAAAAAGTCAGTAGTATTATTTCATTTATACAGTAGCTCCCCAAAGACTAAACTCTAATGATGGTGAACAGGTCAGTATGACAGGGGTTGGGTTAGGGAGGATGTGAATATGAAAGTGTAGCCCCAGAGCGTTTGCAGGGGGTGGTGACAGAACTGTTTTATATCCTAATTATGATGATGGTTTCATGAATCAATATGTATATTAGAATTTGTGGAACTGTACACCAAAAGAAAAAAAAAGTCAAATTTCTTGTATGATAATTAAAAAATAAAAACAAAAGCAGAACATAAAAAACAAGAATCATTGAATATAGAAAATCACTAGTCTCTTCCAGTTACTTCTGCCTCCCCCCTAAATAAATGTATTCCCACATATCTTCCCCAAGCTATGCTTTTATTCATTCATTTAATATACACTTATGTAGCACTTAATATGTGCCAAGCATTTAAAAATAACTATTAATGAATTCTGACTGATGGGAAGAATGTAAGACAAGAAATCCCTTGCCCTCTGGGTTTTAGAGTAGGCTTTTTTTGTTGGGGGGGGGGGGTAGCAGAGATTGAACCCAGGGGTGCTTAACCACTGAGCCACATCACCAGCCCTTTTGTATATTTTATCTAGAGACAGGGTCTCACAGAGTTGCTTAGGGCCTTGCTAAGTTGCTGAGACTGGTTTTGAACTCATGATCCTCCTGCCTCAGCCTCCTGAACTGCTGGGATTATAGGTGTGTGCCATTGTGCTTAGCTAGGCCAATTTTTATTTCACAGATTTTCAGTCATAAAACTAATATCAAGCTGAGTGTGGTGGTGCACGCCTGTAATCCCAGCACTTGGGAGGCTGAGGCAGGAGGATCACGAGTTCAAAGCCAGCCTCAGCAATGGCAAGGCACTTAGCAAGTCAGTGAGACCCTGTCTCTAATCAAATACAAAAAAGGGCTGGGGATGTGGCCCAGTGGTTGAGTGCCCCTGAGTTCAATCCCCGGTACCAAAAACAAAACAAAACAAAACAACCTGATATCAAAGCAATGCTTGGAGAACAAGTTTCTCTCATAATTTTCTTTTGGTGGTTCTGGGGATTGAACCCAGGGCCTTGTGCATTTGAGGCAAGCACTCTACCAACTGAGCTATATCCCCAGCTCCCTCTCCCATAAAATTTTATAAGGCAGAGAAAGTAAATTTTAGAGAGTAATGGAACTGAGATTCAAGGAAGCTGAGTGACAGTCCCAGTTGATTACAGGTTATGCTAGTACTGAAACAAAACACTTTGAATTCCCAAGAAAGGGCTTCAATCCCATTTTGAGATGTTTTGTACTAATGTTGCAATATATTTCAAAATTCTTAAAATTGTTCAGACCTCTGTTCTAGTTACTTGATTTTGGAGAAATCTAAAGATTTAATGTGAAATGGAGGCATGTCTTTATGTAAAAGATATTTAGAGCAGTATTATTTATAATAGCTAAAATTTAGATGTCCAGATTCACAGGAAATAAGCAAAACCATGTGTGCTGTGGTCTAATCTATAAACATTTCAGTAGCAGCATGCTTGGAAACACATTTGATACAATGCTAAATGAAAAGAACAGGATGTAAAATTTTACATATAAAACAACAATAATGGTGTTTTTAAGACAATAAATAACTCTAGCCAGGCATGGTGGCTTGCAGGCCTGTATTGCCAGTTACTCAGGAGGCTTAGGAAGGAGGATCATGTGTTTGAGGCCAGCCTAGGTCTCAGAAAAAAAGTGTGTGTGTGTGTGTGTGTGTGTGTGTGTTGTGTGTGTGTGTGCGTAGACATTTTGCAACCGCTAGAAGAAAACATAAGAGAAACATTCCAACACATGGGTGCAGGCAACAACTTTCTCAAAAGGACTCCTACAAGCTCAGAAAGTAATAAATAGGATGGCATCAGATGAAAAAGCTGAACATTGTGAAGACAGAGCCTACAGAATGGGAGAACAATCTTTGCCAGGTACTGTTCCAACAGAGGATTAATATCCAGAATATCTAAAGAACTCAAATACTCCAAAACCAAAGAACAAATAACCCATTCAATAAATGGGCAAATGAACTAAATAGACACTTTCAAAAAAGGAAATACAAGTGGCCAACAAATATATGAAAACAATGTTCAACATCTTTAGCCACCAAGGAAATGCATATCAAAACTATACTGAGATTCCATCTCATTCCAGTCAGAACGACAATCATCAAGAATACCAATAACAGTATATGCTGGTGAGACTGCAGGAGAAAGGAGCTCCTATATATACACACTGTTGGTGTATATGTAAATTAGGATAGCCAATATGGAAATCAGTATGGAGGCTCCTCAGAAAACTAAAAATGCAACTGCCATATAATTCAGATAAAACACTCCTCAGTATTTATTCATAAGAACTCAAATCAGTGTATTTTAGAGATATATGCATTCCCACATTTCTAGCAGCACAATTCACAATAGCCAAGTTATGGAATTTGCCTGAGTATCAGTCAACAGATCAATGGATAAATAAAATGTATATATAGCCAGGTGTGGTGGCACATGCCTGTAATCCAAGGGACTCTGGAAGCAGAAGGATTGCAAGTTCAAGGCCAGTCTCAGTGACTTAGTGAGACCCTGTCCCAAAATAAAAAATAAAAAGGTCTGGAGATATAGCTCAGTGGTAGTGCAGTGGTAATCGGTTCAATCCCCAGTTCCCCCAAAATGTATATATACAAAATAGAGTTTTATTCAATCATAAAGAAGAACTTAAAATCATGTCTTTTGTAGGAAAACAGATGGACTAGAGAATATCATGTTACGTGAAATAAGCCAGAATCAGAAAGACAATATACTTTTCTCTCACATGTGGAAGCTATAGGGAAAGAAAAAAAAAAAAAGAAGTTATCTCATGAAAACAGAAGGGAGACCATTAAGGTAGAGGAAGAGGATTCGGGAGGGAGAAGGGAAGGAAAGGGGAGGGACTGAGGAAGGAGACTGAACAAATTATGTTATATATATAAACATGTCACAATGAAACCCACTATTCTATGTAATTAATATGCACCAATAAAAAACTTTTTTGACCTTAATATTCTCAAATGTGGGGACCTCAGTCAATAAATTTGTCAAAAAAATTGGTACCCCTCTTTTTCAAAAGAAGAAGAGGATAGATAATTCTGGAGAAATAGTATGCAAATACTGAGATGAAAATAAAAAATCAGTATGGCATTTTCAAGGTCAATTTAAACATTATCAAAATATCTATAACCTTTTCCAAAGACGACATACAAATTGCCAACAAGCACATGAAAAGATGATCAACGAAACTGCCTTCAGGGAAATGCAAATCAAAGCCACAATGAGATACTACATCAGACATGCTAGGATGGCAATAATCATGGGAAATTCCAAGAAGATATATGAATGACCAACAAGCACATGAAAAGATGCCCAACAAAATTAGTCATTATGGAAATGTTAATCAAAGCCACAATGAGATACCACTTTACATTCATTAGGGTGTCAATAATGGAAAACAACAAATGTTGGGAAGGACACAGAACAATTGAAACACTCACTCCTTGCTGGTGGGAACAGAAAGTAGTATAGCCACTGTGGAAAACAGTTTGGTGGTTTCTCAAAACATTCAGTATAGAAACACCATATGACCTAGCAATTCTCTTCCTGGGTGTATTCTCAGGGGAACTGAGAACAGCTGTTCAAGCAGGTGCTTGGACTAGGGCACTATTTACAGTGGTTGGAGGGTGGAGGCAGCCCAAATGTCCTTCAACTGATGAATGGATGAACAAAGTATGGTGTGTCCTTTCAATGGAGTATCATTCAGTCATGAAAAGGAATGGGGAGCAGAGGCTTTGGAGCAGATGCATGGATGAACCTTGGAAACCCCATGTTGGGTGAAAGAAGCCAGATGTGAGGGGCCATGGGGTATACAATTCCATTTTATGAGTGCCTAGAATGGACCAGGCCATGGAGACAGCAGACACGTGCTTGCCAGAGGCTGGCAGGAAGATAAGATTTAATGGGCTTGTGGGTGTGGGGTTTTCTTCTGGGGTGACAAGAATGTTCTGGAACTAGATAGCATGATGCTTGCATGGGATTGTGACTAATGTCACTAATGGTAAATCTTATGTCTATTTAACCAACATTACTTACATACACACATACACACACACACACACACCACACTTTGCCTCTCCAATTCTACTAGGAGTTTATTTTAAAAATAAAATCATGAAGGTTACAAAGATTTTACAAAATGAAGTTCACTGTGTAAGTATCACTACTATTACAAACAATGGCAAAAATTTGGAAATTACCTGACTATAACAAAGAGACTCAATTAAGTGAATAAGGGAATTCACAGCATTGGAATGCTATGTAGTTACTAAAACTTATTGAAGAGTTTAATGACAGGATGCTAATGCAATTGAAAGAAAAAAAAGATATACTAATCTGTGTGTAAATATGTGTATTCTATGCATTTATACAGCAAAATAAATGAAAGAGATCTGTCTCAAAAACATAAAAATAGCTAGCTCTGGATAAAATCAGATTTATAATTTTTTAGTAATAAAATAATAAGTGCTCATAAGTATTTATCAAGTATCTTTTACTGATCTAAATTCTGTGTCTATCATTAAACCATTTAATTCTCACAAAGACCTTGAGAGGAAGGCAAGTAATTTTTTTCAAGGTTACACACGTGTGTAAGTGGTAGAGCTGGTTCTGGAGAATGAGATCTTAATCTCTATGCTATAAGACCTTTACATTTAATTCATAGATTCTAAATTTTCTGTGATGATCACATTTAGTTATATAAGAAGAGTTATTTATAAAAAAAAATACTCAAACTAACCATAAATTGTAAGAAATGTCATCAGTGTGGAAATGTAATATGGATATTTAAAAATCTCCTATTTGCCTAGGTTTTTAAAATTTCCTTTAATGAATATGCATTACTTTTAAAATGGAAAAAAAAAAAAAAAAACACTCTCAAATAAGGCAAAGTAAAGCATAAAGCATAATGCCAGGCTTTAAAAGTCATGCCCCAAAGGAAAACTCCATTATCCCTCTAGGGCCTAGAGCCCCATAAACTCCAGCTTTGCGACAACATTGTTGCCCACTGGGACAGGAGGTGGGGCCAGTGGAGGCAGTGGGCGTGGCCATGAGGAGGAGGAGCCTCCCGCCACCTCCCCGCTGGAACATCTCCATCCTCACCTTGCAAGGCTTCCTCGTGTTTTCCTTCCAGGACTCTTCGCTGCTCTTCCAGCCTCTCCTGAAGCTCTAGTGTCCGCTCCTTTTCCACCTGGGGGCAGAGGGTCCCGGGCAGGAGTGAGACTGAGTAGGTTAACACTGCGACTCGGAGCCGCTCACATCCTGCAGCTATGTGGAGCTGGTGATCAGAGCCCCAAACCCTCCTTGGAAAGATGGGAAAATACAGCCAGAGAGGGCGGAAGACTTCCAGGAGAGCAGACAGGGTAGATTTTGCCCTCTGTAGGGTTGAGAAAGTATTCCCAGAGAATTATCTAGGAGGAAAAGGACTTGGAAGGCTTCTAATCCTGATCCTCAGTCCATGTGGGAAGCTACCCCGCTGTTTCCTCTGCTTGGGTGCAATGACAGATGGCTCCTCCACTCTCCAGGCCACATACTCTAACCACGGGTAGGCCTTACTGTTACAAGTCAGCTCTACTTTCTGCCATCAGGTCCCAGACCTGGGATTACATGGAGCCAGTCTGCTCCTGAGCCCTGCAGGCAGCCCCTCAGAGATCTGAGCACAGTCGCTGTGTTCCCAGCGCTTCCCTTCTCCAGGCTGAAGGCTCTGGGCCATTCTCACTGTCCCCGCCTTTGAGATGTTCTCCAGTCTTGCCGAGTTCCTCTGAGCCTTGGGACCAGCGCCTTTCCCCATCAGGCATGGACTAACTCATTGTCTGTATCATAAGGACACCCAACTTGACGATCCCTAGGGACCCTTACCAATCTCGTGGTTAAGGACGTTACTCCATCAAAACAAACCAAAGACCCACAGACACGTAAGTGAATCCACTTTCATAAACCAAGTGCTCACTGCACCCAAACTAGGAACTACCTGGAGGACAGGCTCCAAACTTGGGTCCTCCTATACCTCTCTTACTGCCTGAGGCAGCCCCCTTCCTGCACAGAGGTCACCCCCAGTGAGTCTGCTAGATGAATATGGAGTCTAGAGGGAAATTTCTTAGAAACAAATCATCTTTCAATTTAATGGCACAATTAGTCCATAACTATAGAACCACTTTTAAAAAGAGACTAAGTTTCCGAATTTTGAAGATTTATATGTACATAACATGTTTTCTGTGTATAATTAAAGATAACCAGTGGAAAAATTTAGAGAAAATTTATGTACTCCATCCTAAGATCTTTCCTAATGCTCTACCTTTCCCAGTGGTGAGGGAGGAATCTGAGGCAGAGAGAGGGGAAGGGTTAGTAGCCCAGATGGGAACCAGGAAGGGGAAGTCCTGAGCTGTGGTTGCATTGAGTTGTCACATTTCTTCAGTCTCTTTTATCTGGAATTGTTCCTCAGTCTTTCCTCATTTTTTGTGAACCTGACATCTGACTATTAAGCTGGTACTTGTTTAGGAAATCCTTCCAGTTTCATTTCCATTTTTTTTTTCTTGTGGTACCAGAGATTGAACCCAGGTATACCATCAGCCCTTTTTATTTTTTGGCAGGATATCACTAAGTTATGGAGGCTGGTCTTGAAATTTGGGATCCTCCTGTCTCAGCCTCCTGATTATAGGCATGTACCACTGTGTCTGACCTGGTATAATTTCCAAATAATTTTTTTTTCTTGGTACCGGGTATTGAACTCAGGGGCACTTAACCACTGGGCCACATCCACAGCCCTTTTTGTATTTTATTAGAGACGGGGTCTCACTGACTTGCTAAGTGCCTCACCATTGCTGAGGCTGGCTTTGAACTCGCGATCCTTCTGCCTCAGCCTCCCAAGTGCTGGGATTACAGGCTTGCGCCACCGTGCCCAGCTCCAAATAATCTGTTTTAAAAAATATTTTTAGTTGTAGATGGACGCAATACCTTTGTTTATTTATTTTTATGTGGTACTGAGGATCGAACCCAGTGCCTCACATGTGCTAGGGAAGTGCTCTACCGTTAAGCTACACCCCCAGCCCTTCAGATACTTTTTTAAAAAAAAAAATTTATTTATTTACTTTAGTTGTACACAATGCAATGCATTTATGTTTACGTGGTGCTGAGGATCGAACCCGGGCCGCGCACGTGCGAGGCGAGCGCTCTGCCACTGAGCCACAACTCCAGCCCCCCTTCAGATAATTTTTAAAGCCCCAGTGTCACTTCCTCAGAGGACTTCTCTGATGCCCAGACTTGGTTAAATGCTTCTTTTATGTATTCTCACAGCCCTCTAAACTTTTCATAGCATTTATAATTGGAGTAAAATGATTCCAGGTAGTTGTGTTTAGTGTCTGACTTTTTGTCTCAGTCTGAGAAGAAATTATGCTGCCGTAACAAACCATGGTGAGGTCTTAACTGATTAAAACAAAAGGTTGGTTTCTCACGTGTCCCTATCCGTGTTGGGTGGGCCAGCGTTCTGCTGTGCAGGGATCATCATCCAGGAGTCAGGTCCATGGAGAGCCACAATTTCATACAATGCCAGTCCCTTACACTAGTCAAACAGAAAGACCTCAGTGGTCTTGAACCAACAGTTAAATGCTCAGCCTGGTTCATCCTTTCACAACTCATTGACTAGAGCTAGTTCAATGGCCCTGTCCAACCATGACATGGTCCTGGAGGGGCAAATAATCCAGTAGCACCAATGACTTTGACTCATCAAATTAAAGGTCAGTCTTGTGAATGCAGCTGCCTGCTGTGACTGCCTTAGCCACGTGCCTGCCCTGTAGTGGCTGAAATCAACATGTATTCAGCGGATGGAGGACTCCCTTCTTGGCAAAGAGTACAGGATGCTTATAACAATAAATGCCAAAAGTAGACCTGGAATTATAGCAGGAAAAGAGTGGGGCAGGGGTTCCTGGGACTTACCTGTTCTGCCCATTTCTTCTTTTCCTCTTCGTGTTGCTGGAGAATTCTGGTTATGTCCTTCTGGTGCTGCTTGGCCCCGTCAGATGCACGTGGTTGGACAGCAGTGGCTGTAGAGGAAGAAAAAAAAAAAAAAATCCACACAAAGTAGAGATAGAGCCAGGACCAGTAGAGAGGGCGTGGAAACCTGGGGCAAAATGATGAGAACCGGAATCTCCACCTTAAGAGTGGAGTCACAGCAGCCCCTCAAGCTGGCTGGCTTTGGAGAACCTCCTTCAAAGCAGCGGCCAGTGGTCATCTGTCCCTTAGTAATGACAGCAGAACTGATGGCTCACAGGACAGTTTGGTCCATAGCGGTGTTCCATTTGCTCCAACTAACATCTAAAGTAGAAAATAAGTAGTCGCCAAGATTTGATGAGTGGGAAGCTTCTACTTATAATACTGATCTCTAGCTTTCCTCGAATAATCTAAAGAACTGACAATGCATGGCTTTATGTCAGTTGGGGGCGGGAGCCGAGGTTAGCTTTCCTTTCCTTTGGCCAGCTTGTGGCTCTGCAGTCTGCCCTGTTCTTCAGCTTTCCCAACTTAGGATGCACATAAAGGGATACCTTGTCATTCAGTTTACCTGCTGGGGGTTGTGAGCATCTTAGTGTGTGACCCTCCACCTTTGGCATCTCGCCAGCTGGAAGCAGAGGGGCCAGTTTTGAGCAGGAAGGAGCATAACCAGGAAGTCTACCCTTTGCTCAGGGAAACTCCTAAACAGGTGCTGTCAACGCCACTTGGAGTCCAACAGGCTGGCCATAACCAAAGGCTCAGCTTCCCAATACATGCAATCAGGATAACAATGGTACCTACCTCATGGAGCTGTTGAGATCATTAAATCATAAAACAATGGCTACCCAAATAATAAAAGCAGGTGAGGAATCCAGAGAGCTGATGAAACCCAGCCTGTCCCAAGCACCTCACAGGTACTACTTACTTAATTCTCATGACAACCAATGCAGTGGATACTATTATTGTCCCCACTTCACACACGAGGAGACTGAGGCATATGGAAGTCATGCAGCTTGCCCAACACCACATTCAGGGAAGCAGGGATCCAAACCTGCAAAATCTGATTGCACCACAAACACTCCTACTACAACCATATTGTGTCTGTTGGTACACAAAAAAATATAAAGCCAGGCCCTTTGGAGGTACTCAATGAATGTTCTTCTTTTTTTTTTTTTTTAAAATATTTATTTATTTACTTTAGTTGTACACAATGCAATGCATTTATGTTTACGTGGTGCTGAGGATTGAACCCGGGCCACGCACGTGCGAGGCGAGCGCTCTGCCACTGAGCCACAACCCCAGCCCTCAATGAATGTTCTTTATTGTTCATTAGATGTTTTCCCTAAATGTCCATCAGTGCTCATGACAACCATTTGAGATTTTCAGTGTTAATATTATTAGCACTGTTTTTTTTTTTTTTTGGGGGGGGTGCGGGGGATAGGGGTACCAGGAATTGAACTCAGGGCACTTGACCATTAAGTCACATCCTCAGCCCTATTTTTGTATTTTGTTTAGAGACAGGGTCTCACTGAGTTGCTTAGTGCCTCGCAGTTGCTGAGGCTGGCTTTGAACTCAAGATCCTTCTGCCTCAGCCTCCCAAGAGGTTGGGATTATAGGCATGTGCCACTGTGCCTGGCAGCACTGTTTTTTGAGAACTTCACAGGCAGGGTCTGGCAAAGGGCAGGTCTAGAAATGTGAGAACCAGGGAGAAGCCAGCGTTGTGGACACGTCCGCTAGGGCAGAAGGAGGAGTTGGTGACCCTCAGTCCTGAGCTGCAAGGACCATGAGCAGACAGACAGGGGTTAGCTGAAATCAGTGGTCAAGGCCAGATAGCCCAGACTCCCTCGAAACATCTGGCTCAAATGTTGGTCCATGAGGTCAATACCAGACAGGCCCCAGTTGGAGAGAAACTTAGTTAAAAAAAAAAAAAATACTCTTACTAAAACTGAAGATTCTTCAGCTCCACTCCCCAAGATTCTGTTTTATTTGTGGGGAGTACACAGAATCCCTATCTTTGATGTTCAATAGCTCTTTTTTAAAATATTTTTTTAGTTACACATGGACACAATATCTTTATTTCATTTATTTATTTTTATGTGATGCTGAGGATCGAACCCAGTACCTCACATGTATGAGGCAAGTGCTCTACCACTGAGCCACAACCCCAGCCCTACAGCTTGTTTTTATAGAGTCAGATGGGAGAACCTCTGAAGTCTGGTCCAATGGTGTATCTGGTACTCGAACTTCACCTACAATATCACCGACAAACTCCAGGCTGTAATTATATACCTCAGAGATGGGGAGCTCATCGTATTACCAGGTAGCTGTGAGGATTTTAAACCAACAACCACACAAACAATTCTTTGAGACTGGGCTGATTTGGGTGTGCATGTTGTTGCGATCTCGAGGCTCCAGTGCTGACCTCTGCTCACACTAAACAAAGCTCATCTCTCTTCTCCATCAGGGCACTTCAGACGACTGGAGAAAACTATTGTTTTATGGCACCCTTTTCTTTATGGGTGGAATGTTCTGGGTTTCTTCAACTGTTCCTTAAAAGACATATTTTCCAGATTCTTTACCAACCTGATTTTGCTCCACTGTATTCCCTCCAATTTTCCTAAATCCCTCTGAAAATGTATTTTCCAGAAATGCACATGGCATGCTGGGTGTGGATGCCAACAATTGAGGACAGGAAAACACAGATCAGGATTATCACTCCCCCTGATTTTAGATGGATACTCCTGTTAACATTAGCCAAGATCTCATGGCATATTTTAGTAGCTTGATTGGCTTTGTTGATTATAAGGTAGATACCTCATGAGTGTCAGCGGGAGCATTTATGGGGTTGGCTACTCACCTGTGTCCTTATTAAGGAGACCCAGTTCTTGTGCTTCTGGTTTGGGTGGCTGATCTGGTTCTTGGTGCCTCTGGAAGAAATGAGATGACACCGTGGTGAGGGTCTTGGGTGGGAGGTCAACATGAGGATGGATGCTACAGTGAGATTCTTCCAGGCACAGGACGGGACTTTAGTTACGGCAGACCCTGCCCTTGCCTGGTCCATTTAGGCTCCTTCCTCACAAACCTCAGGTGGCGCTCCCTCGGCCCTGGAAGGGGTTCCTGGGATGTGATTTCTCATCATTCCCCAGGCAGCCCTCCGTGAGAAGTTTGATACTGGTTGACCTTCCCTCATTCTTGCAGTTTGGTGCCTGTTGCCATCCCTGGCACACCCTGGCCCACATCCTCCCTCTCCTTGGATTTGGCCAGAACTTCTGCTGTTACCATATCCCAGCTATTGTCTTAAGGTGTCCGAAAACTTCCAGTCCTCTCAGGGTCTGTGGCTACCCCAGGTTCTATCCAAGTTCCCTTCAGAGTTATGTGGTATTTGGAGGCAGAGCATCAGAAACCCATATGCTGGCCTTATTCTCCATCCAAAGGGGCTGCTTCTGCCAATATGAAACGGGGACCATCCTACTACCTTGCTGCATGGGAGTGAGATGTGATACTCAGCATGCTGTGCTGTCTTGCCTCGACTCTTTTTAATTTTTAGAGCATAATGGGTATGAATATCACCAGTTTAAAGATGAGAGGCCGAGACTAAGTGAGGTTAGAAGTTGGTCAAGGTGGCTTAGGGGCTCAGAGCCAAGTGTCTGAGCCTCACCTAGTAGACATTTTAGCCACCCTTGGCCATTGGAGGCTGAATCTAAGATCAAAGAAGTTCTTGATGCAAAAGGGCTCTACATCACACTGCAGTGCCAGTGGGGCCCAGATTGCATAAATGAAGCTTTTTTTCCTTTTTCTTTTTTCCAGTACTGGGGATGGAACCCTGGGCTTTGTGCATGGTAGGCAAGTGTTCTACTACTGAGCTCCACCCCAACCCAAGCAATATTTTTAAATGGGAGAGTTGATAGGGGTTGGCAAGAAAGGATGCTGAAAGAAAGTATTTGTAGATTATCACTATCATTTTGTAAAATGGAGGGCATTTTAACCTTCCAACATAGTAAGAGAAACTCTAGAACAATTCTTCCAGTGTAGGGGAAAGGGAAATGATGCTCTCAATCAATCTCTCTCTCTCTCTCTCTCTCTCTCTCTCTCTCTCTCTCTCACACACACACACACACACACACACACACACTTTCAAATCTCTCATTTCAGCCCAAATAGGGGGAAAGCTGGTCACTGGACCAAGATGGGGGTGGCGGAGGCTGGGGTGGGGCATGTATGCCCTATTGTAGCTTTTCAAGACATTCTACAAAGAAAAGGGAGGGAGATGGTCTCGACCCCATTTCAAGAAACACTTTAAAAAGGCAGTCCATGAAAACATGGCAGAAATATTCAGTTGTGAATGATCACAATAAAAGAAAAACATTACTTTTCAACCATGGTAAAGATTAGAATAAAAGGTAAAGATTAGAATAAAAATTATTAGAAATTTCCTGAACGCCAGACCCACTGAAATACTGCAGGGAAAGCATACTTCTGACTGGGGAGGGCTGGTAACCAAGTGGGAGCTTCCAGGACTGTGGGCTCTTCCCCCCCAAGTACCAGGCACGGCCCACTGAGCAAGGCCTGGCGCCTCCCCCAGGCCCTGGCTGCCCAATCCGCTCTGGCTGGGCGGATCTGACTGTGCAGCTCCCCGAAAACTCCACCCTCTCTTCCCCCGGGGAGCGGAGGCTGTCCCAGGCACCAGCCCGAGAGGCTGTCAGCACAGGAATCTGGGGAAGTGACGGGAGTCAGCCACCCCACCCTAGGTTGGAGGAAGAGGGAGATAAACGCAGAGGTTGTCCCCTCCCTGTTGCCACCACTGCTTATGTTGAACGGGGAGAGTGTTTTTGCAGGGGGAGGAATGTCTGCATCCAAGTCCTGGCTCTACTACAAATGCGGACAAGAACCGCCTCCCTGTCCCCTGCCCCAGGGCATCTGCTTCCCCACTTTGTGCAGTGAGGTGAGGAGGTCTGGTAGTTTAACTCAGGTTCAAGGTCTAAGGGTCTGATCTTGGCGCATCTCAACAGCGCTGGGAGGCAAAGTTTATCACAAGCAAGGAGACTAAGGCTGTGGAGGCTGAAGATGCTATCACCTGGTGCTTCCCTGTCCAAGTGAGTGAGTACTCAAGCCAGGTGTGAGAATACTAAGAGACTATAGAGCAGAGTGATTCAGAATGCTGGGATTCTAGAATCACCCAGATCTGGAATCAATTCTAACCCAGCACCATGTGACTGTGTTGCCTCTCCAGGTCTCAGTTTTCTTATGAGGTTGTGGTAGGATCAAATTAAATAATGCACCTGTATCATCTATTCCAAATATGGCCAAAGGTTCTTGATTTATGTTTGATAAACATGGGAAGAACAGAGATCACACAGAGCTTTGGCAGATCTCTTAGGCTGCCACCAGGTCTCATGTTGTGTTATCTGAAATAAGATCATAAACTCAGGAAACTTCTCTCAAGTAACAACCAGCATAGAATGGTGGAGAACTCTTCTCCACCAATAGCTTCCAGGCCACAGGCTGTATGCGGCCTTGTGCTCCAATCCCCCAGAGGCTGACCAAACCTTCCCCAGCATAACACCCTCAGAACGACATTCAAGGCACATCACAGTCCCTCCCTAGTTGACCATCCCCGTCATTTTTCTTAACACGTAAATATTTACACACATCTCTTTCCCCTTACAGTAGTATTAAGCCTTTGTCATAGAAAGTATGGAAAATATAAAAATAAAAATCTTGCTACGTAGACATAATCCCAGAGAATGGTGGCATATACTGTTCACCTATATATCTATATTTAAATTTTTAAAATATTTATTTGTTTTAGTTGTACACAGTGCCTTTTATTTTTACGTGGTGCTGAGGATCGAACCAGGGGCCGCACACGTGCTAGGTGGGCACTCTACCGCTGAGCCACAACCCCAGCCCCTCTGTATTTAATTTTGAAATATTACATCTACTTTCCTATATCTTACTTTTTTCAAATGTATTATGAGCATTCACTATACAGATTAACTATTCTGTAAATACGTTGATTTTTTTATTGGTATATAATAATTATACAGAATAGTGAGTTTCATTCTGGCATTATCATATATGCACATGACACAATTTGATCAATTTCACTCTCTGGTACCTCCCCTTGCCATCCCCTCCTCTCTCCTTCTGATCCTTTTCCTCTGCCCTAATAGTCTCACTTTTGCTCTCATGAGATCCCCTTTTTTTCTTTCTAGCTTCCACGTTTGAGAGAAAACATGACTCTTGTCTTTCGGAGTCTGGCTTATTTCACTTAACATGATGCTCTCCAGTTCCACCAATTTCCCTGCAAATGACAAATTTCATTCTTTCCTTATGGCTGAATAGAACTCCATTGTGTATATATACCACCTTTACTTTACCCATGCATCTGTTGACAACACCTAGGCTGGTTCCATAACGTGGCCCTTGTGAACTATACTGCCATAAACATGGAAATGCATGTATCTGTAAAGTGTTTTTAATTCTTTTGAATGTATACCAAGGAGTGTGATAGCTGCACCATATGGTGGTTTTGTGTTTTAGTTTTTTGAAGAGCCTCCATACTGATTTCCATAGTGTCTATACTCATTTACATTCACACTAACAATGAATGAGGGTTCCTTTTCTCCCTCATCCCCAATGGCATTTTTTGTTATTTGTGTTCTTGATGATTGTCATTCTGATTGGAGATGGAATCTCAGTGTAGCTTTGATATGCATTTCCCCTGTGACTAAAGATGTTAAACATTTTTTCATATATTTAATGGCCATTTATACTTGTTTTGAGAAGTGTCTATTTAGTTCACTTGCCCATTTATTGAATGGGTTATTTGTTCTTTTGATGTTAAGGTTTTCGAGTTCTTTATATATTCTGGATATTAATCCTCTGTTGTTGCTGGCAAAGATTTTCTTCCATTCTGTAGACTCTCTTCATGCTGCTAATTATTTCCTTTGCTGGGCAGAAGCTTTTACACTTGATGCCATCCCACTAATGCCATTATTTCCTGGCATTATTTCCTAAGTTATAGGTGTCTTATTGAGGAAGTTGTTGCCTGTGCCTATATTTCCCTATGTTTTCTTCTAGCAGTTGCAAAGTTTCTGGTCTTTGTCCTAGGTCTCCATTCTGAGTTGACATTTGTGCAGGGTGAGAGAAAGGGATCTAGTTTCATTCTTCTATACACGGATATTCAGTTTTCTCAGCACCATTTATTTAAGAGGCTGTCTTTTCTCCAGTGTATGTTTTGGCACATTTGTAAGGAATCAGATGACTGTATTTGTGTGGGTTTGTTGCTGTGACTTCTATTCTATTCCATTGGTATATGTGTCTTTTTTTTTTTTTTTAATGCTAGTACCTTTCTGTTTTTATTACTATGGCTCTGTAGTTTAATTTGAAATAAGGTATTGCCATACCTCTAGCAATGTTCTTTTTGCTCAGAATTGCTTTGCCTATCTATATCTTTTTATATACTTTGCTCTTCCATATGAATTTTAGGATTGTTGTTTTCTAGTTCTGGGAAAAATATCACTAGTAATCAGTAAGACTGCATTGCATTGAATCTTTAGATCACTTTTAATAATATGGTTATTTTATTTTTCTGTGGTACTAGAGCTTGAACCAAGGGTCTTGTGTATGCTAGGAAATCACTCTACCACTGAACTACACCTTCCTTTTTACTTATTTTGAAACAGGGTATCACTAACTTGTCCACACTGGCCTCAAACTTTCGATTATCCTACCTCAGCTCCTGAGTTGCTGGGATTCCAGGTGTGTGCCACCATGCCTGACTTGTCATATGGCCATTTTAATACTACTAATTCTGCCTATCAATGAACATGGGAGGTATTTCCATCTTCTTTCTTTTTTTCAGTGTTCTGTAATTTTTCTCGTAAGAAGTCTTTTACCTCTCAGGTTAAATTTATTCCTAGGTGGTAGTTTTGGAGTCTATTGTGAATGGAGTTATTTTCTTAATTTCTTCCTAAGTGGGCTCATTAACTGTGTATATAAAAACAGCTATTAATTTTTGTATGTTGATTTTTGTATCCTACTGCTTTGCTGAATTTATCAGATCTAGAAGTCTCTGGTAGAGCCTCTAGGGTCTTCTAAGTATAGGATCATAGTACCTGAAAATAGGGATAATTTGACTTCTCTTTCTGTTTGTATCTCTTTTACTTCTGTCTCTTGCCTTATTGCTCTGGCTGAAAATACTAGATTAAAGAGGAGTGGTGAGAGCAGACATCCTTGTCTTATTCCCGAAATGATCACAGTTTTTTCCTCATTCAGTCAGGTGCTAGCTTTGGGTTTGCCACATATGTCCTTTATTATGTTGAAGCAAGTTCCTTCTAACTCCAGTTCCCTTGGGTTTTTGACACGAAGGGTTGCTGAATTCTGTTAAAGACTTTTCCTGTATCTATTGAGATGATCATGTAATTTTTTGTCCTTCATTCTGTTTATATGGTGTATTACACTTATTAATTTGTGAACATTGAAACATCCTTGCATCCCTGGGATAAAATCAACTTGATAATGATGTATGATCTTTTTGGTATGTTACTGAATTTGATTTGCAATTATTTTGTTAAGGATTTCTAATTTCATCAAAGACATTTGGTTAGTAGTTTTATTTTCTTGATGGGTCCTTATCCAGTTTTGGAATCAGGGTAGTACTGGCTTTGTAGAATGAATTTGGAAGTGTTTCTTCTCTTTCTATTTCATAGAATAATTTGAGGAACATTGGTGTTAGTTCTTCTTTAATAATCTTATAAAATTTAGCTGTGAATCATCTAGTCCTGGGCTCTTCTGTGTTGGGAGGCTTTTTATTACTGCTTCAATCTCATTGCTTGTTACTTGTTTATTTAGGTTTTCTACAGCCTCTGAGTTAAATTTTGGTAGGTTATATATGTCTAGTAATTTACCAATTTCTTCTAGGTTTTCCAATTTATTGTAATATAGATTTTCAAAATAGTCCCTAATGACCTTTTGGATTTCAGTGGTATCTCTTGTAATATTCCCCCCCCCCTTTTTTTTGCCTCTAATTTTATTAATTTGGGTGTTCTCTCTCTTAGCTACTTTTACTAAGGGTTTATCAGTCTTGTTTATCTTTTCAAAGAACCAACTCTTTATTTCATTGATGCTTTGTATTTTTAAATTGTCTTTTTCATTAATTTCAGCTCTGATCTTTATTATTTCTCTCCTTCTATTGGGATTAGTTTGTTCTTGTTTTCCAAGAACTCTTGATGCACTATTAGGTTATTTATTTGAGATCTAATTTTTAATGTAGTCACTCATAATTATTAGATTTCCTCTTAGAACAGCCTTTGCTATATTCCATAGGTTCTTGTATCATATATATATATATATATATATATATATATTCTTGTTTGATTCTAAGTATTTTAAAATTTTTCCCAATTTCTTCAATGACCACCCACCATTCAAAAGTGTACTATTCAATCTTCATGTGTTTGTATAGTTTCTGTGGTTTTTCTTGCTGTTGATTTCTAACTTCATTCCTTTATAATCTGATAAGATACAAGGAATTATTATTATTATTATTATTATTATTATTATTTTGTATTTGCCAAGAACTGCTCTATGGCCTACAAGATGATCTGTTCTGGAAAAAGTTCCAGAGAAGTTGAAAAGAAAGTATATTCAACTGTTGTTAGATGAAATAGTCTGTAGATGGCTGTTGCATTCATTTACTTTATAGTATGTTTTAATTCTGTAGTATATATGTTAATTATATATCTGGGTGACCTATCAGTGAGAGAAGTGTATGGAAGTTACTAATATTGTATTGGATCTTATCTGAGCCTTTATATTGAGTAGTGCTTGTTTTATGAAATTAGGTGCACTGACATTTAGAGTATAAACATTTACAATCACTGTATCTTCTTGTTGAATTGTTTCCTTTACCAATATGTAGTAACTTTTTTTTTTTCTTTTCTCACTTTGGCTTGAATTCTGCTTTGCTGGACATGAGCTACTCTTGCTTGCTTTAAGATTACATTTGCATAGACAATCATTTTCCATCCTTTCACTTTCAGCCTGTGGATATCTTTGCCAATGAGGTGTGTTTCCTGCAGACAACATATATTTGGGTGTTTTAAAATCTAATTTGCAAAGTATGTCTTTTAATTGAATAACTTAGACCATTTACATTCAGTGTTATTATGGAGTTATGTATTACTTCCTGATATTTTGTTTGGTTCAACTGTAATTCTTATTTTCCTATCTACTCTTCTAATGTCATTTATTCCTTCCTGAGATCTCTTGGTTATTTTAAACTTCTTATTCTGTATGTAAGATTGTCTTAAGCATCTTCTGTAATGCTGGTTTAGTTGTCATGAATTCCTTTAGTTTTTTTTGTCTTGGAATGTTTTTATATCTACTTCAATTCTGAAAGATAGCTTTGCTGAATTACTAATCTATGGTGGCAGCTATTTTCTTTCAAGGTTCAAAATACATCATTCTGAGCCAGGCGCGGTGCGCACGCCTATAATCCCAGCACTTGGGAGTCTGAGGCAGGAGGATCTCAAGTTCAAAGCCAGCCTCAGCAATGGCGAGGCACTTAGCAACTCAGTGAGACCCTGTCTCTAATAAAATTAAAAAAAAAAAAAAAGGGCTGGGTATGTGGCCCAGTGGTTGAGTGCCCCTGAGTTCAATCCCTGGTACAAAAAAAAAAAAAAAAAAATCATTCCGAGCCATCCTGAATGACAGCATTTCTGTGGAGAAATCTGCTTTAATTCTGATTGGTTTGCTTTTTAAGTGACCTGGTATTTGTCTCTCACAGCTTAAAAATTCTTTGTTCTCGAGTTTTTGCATTTTAATCACGTGTCATGGTGAGGTTCTTTTCTGGTCTTGGCTATTTGAAGTTCTAAATGCCGCCAATATCTGTGTCCATCTCATTCCCCAGGTTTGGGAAATTTTCTATTATTATTTCACTGGATAGATTATCAATGTCATTAGCTTGTATATCTGCTCCTTCTTCAGTACCTATGAGTCTTAACTTAGGTCTCTTAATGATGTTCCAGAGTTCTTGTATGTACTGATTGTGATTTCTTATTTTTCTTTATTGCCATCTGAATGTTCAAATTCATATAGTTTGTCTTCAAGGCTTGAATTGCATCTTCTGTTTGAGCTAATCAAGTGATTAGACTTTAAACTGAGTTTTATATTTGAGTTTTTCATTTATAGGATTTGTTTGGTTCTTTTTCAAAATATCTCTTAATTGAAATGCTTTTTCATATCTTTTCTTTTCTTCCTTTGTTCATTCCTTAGATTTTCTTTTAATTCATTGATCATTTTAACAAATAGCTTTTTTAATTCATTGTCCAGCCTTTCATCTTCTTTGATATTCATGAGTTCAGTTATTAGAGAGTTATAGACTATTAGATATCTCTTAATTCCTTATTTTCTCTTGTTACCTGTGTTTCTATATTGAGATTTGCCCATCTGCTGGAATGGGCAAATTTAATATTTTTTGGTGGTAGTACTGGTGGTGGTTGAAACCCAGGGTCTCCCACTTGCAAGGGAAGTGCTCTACCACTGAGCTACATCCTCAGCCCTGTGAGGATCTTTTTAAAAATTTTATTTTTTATTAGTTCTTTATGGTTATACATAGTAATTGGGCTCATCCTGATAAACTCATATGTGAATGGAATATGGTTCCAGTTCAAATTTATCCCCTTTTCCCTCCTCTCTCCCATTCTCCTTCCTCTATTCTACTAGACTTCTTTTTGCTCATCTATTAATTTGATTGGTTCTTTCTACGTATGCATAAAGGGGTTCCCTATGGTATATTTATATCTGCACAAAACATGGTTTTCTAGAATTCATTCTGCATTGCCTCCCCTTACCCATCTCTCCACTCTGCCTCCTGAGCTCCTTCCTTCTACACTGATCTTTCCTTTATGTTATCCTATCCTTCTCTTCCCCTTTATCTGAAAGTCATGTTAGTGAGCTACTTTCTCTTTACTATATGTCCAGGGCCAGGGGTATATGTCCATGTCAAAGTACCCACTCACGGTATGTTCACAGTACTATGATCAACTCCTAGTACCACTTTGAGAAGAGATGATGATCACTTATAATTAACTATGGTGAGAGCATATCATATACTAATAAGCCATAAAACTTATTTAAAATGTTCTCTATAACTCCACTATTTCAGAAGTGGAAAGGAGAATAATATTCCACAAAGGCCAAAAAATATTTTTACAGAAAATAAAATTATTATTAAACTATACAGAGCATGAAAACAAAAGAGAAACAAGAAGTAGAAAAGGAAAAAAATATAAGCAAACAAAAAACAGGGAGTCAGGGAGGGAAGAGAGGCAGGAGAAGAAAACATGCGGAAGAAAAAAAAGAGGGAGAGAGTACAGAAAAAGAAATAAGAAAAAAATGAATAAATCCAATTAGCAAATTATTACATTTTAAAAACTGGGGGAGGGGCAAGGAGAAAGAGAAGAAAAAACATCAAAGAAAGAAAAAAGGAGGAGAGCATATAGAAAAGAGGAAGGAGAAAAAGAGTGAACAAATCCAATTAATATTCTATAACATTTAAGCAAAATAGGGATGGAGGAGGGAAGGAAGACAGAAAAAGAAAAATCAAGGAGAGAAAAAAAAAGAGACTAATAATACAGTGAATAACTCCAATTAACAATTTACAACAGTAAAAATATATATATATATATAAAAATTGCATTAAGGTATGCAATGTCAAAGAATGTGTGGGGGCATGTCAAATCAACACAAAGAAGAAAAAATATTAGTGAAACAGAAAAAGCTAACATTCGAGTCTGAAGTTACTCCTTGCCCAGGTATTTGATTGATGGAGGGATTTCTTACTGGGCCTTTCAGTTTTGGATCACGTCAGATCCTGGGAGGTATACTAGATGCCCAGGCCTTGACTGTGAACTCTGAGTGTCTCTGGGCTGGAGGTAACGATTACACCAGCTGTCTCCACACTGGACAGGAGAGCTCTATATTTAGTTCTTCACCTCTCTAGCTCAGCCTTCTGCTGCAAAAGCTGCCCCCAACTCACGTTCACACTGACCTCAACGCGAACTCCTCTGGCACTAACCTGGCAGCTCCAGTGTTTCTATGGCATTTCCTCTTTTTGTGTGTGGTGCTGGGGATTGAACCCAGAGCCTTATGAGTGTGAGACAAGCCCTCTACTGACTGAGCTATATCCCCAACCTTATCTATGACATTTCCAGGTGCCTAAAAGCTCCTAGGAAGGTCTCAGGGGGACATCCCCAGGTGTTGGCTATCCTGGCTGGGAGGCTGGCTTTATGTGTCCTGTGGGAAATGTTGTGTCCCTGGGACTAATGACACATGTCTTGGCCTGCCCTTCTCCAGCATGGCTGAAATGGGGACAATTCTATCCTGGTGCTTGAGATCTGGATGGACTAAACTATGCTAGACTGTAGCTGGTATGTGTGAGCCTGCATAGTTCTATGCCACCAATTTCAAAGGACCTGCTATCAGCCTGTCACCATCTAGAGTTTGCAATGGGTTTGTGCGACAATCTCATTCCTGAGCCTGAGTTTTGGTCTGGGCATCGGCTGACAAGTAGAAAAAGAAAAAAAGAAAAGGTGACCATGGGTTCTTGGGGCTACAAAAACTAAATTAAAAAAAGAGAAGAAAAATGAAAGAAAAAAAGTGAAGGGATTTCTGATCTCCCATGCAGACTTCCTAGAACCATTAAGACAGTTCCCCTTCCCAGCTCTCACTGAATCTGCAAGCACGGGTATACATTTCAACCATGCTGTCTCCTTACACCACATCTAAATCTCTCTTCTGATCAAACTGCATCAAATGCATTACATTAATGACTCAAGTAGAATATCTTTATGTATAAACTTAGTCATTTAACCTACTGTTGAGTGTTTAGATTACTTCCACTTTTAATTTGCAAATTATGCTTTAATAAACAGACTGATTACTAAAATTTTGTCTAGGGCCAGGGATGTAGCTCAGTGGTAAAGCATGTGCTTAGCATGTGGGAGGACCTAGTTCAATCCCCAACATACACACAAGGTAAATAAAATTTTGTACGTACCTAATATTACCAGCTCTACCCTTCAGAGCCTAAAATCTACTCACTCACAAATGGCACACCAGCAGGCCAATTTCATTACAACTTTGCCAATATGGAATATTACATTATAATTTACTTAAAATCATTGGCAAATTTGTCAGGTCAAAACCAAATCAAAACAACTCAGGGCAGCCGGGTGCAATGGCGAGGCACTTAGCAACTCGGTGAGACCCTGTCTTGAATAAAACACAAAAAGTGCCCTTAAGTTCAATCCCCGGTACCAAAAAAAACCCACAACAACTCAGGGCTACCTGTGGAATTCCTGGCCCCAACATGTACATCCAAGCATTCAAGACATCTCAAACTGCTCAGGACCATGAGCATCACCATGACGCACTCCAATTCTTTTTCAGGCTTCTTCTTTCTCAGCTCACACATGCCTCTCCACAGTCTCTCCTGGCCTTCCTGAGGGCTCGGTCAGTCCAGGCTCCCACAAGAAGCCTATACCTGCTTAGCAGTCTATTTTTCCTGTCTGCCCAAGGGGCTCCTTGAGGACAGGGACCACTTTTGAAGTCCACTTTGGTTTTGCCCAGTATCTTGGATGATGTCTGGAACAGAATTTCCAGGAATGTGGTCCTTGGAAGTCCTGGATGAGAACCACTGCTTCACGTGGTCCCCAGTCCCAGATCTAGACCAGTGGAATCCCAGGGGACATGTGTATGCTGGGAATCTACCCAGGTGATTCTGAAGCTCACAAAAGTCTGGGGACACATGGTCCTGAACTGAACAGGACTCACTAAGCAACTATGGAGTGGAAAACCCCCAGGTTGGGGCCCTGGCCACTTCCTCTTCAGGGGAACAGAGTGTACTTTGTGGTGGGAGAGGACAGGAGATGTGAGGGTGACATAAGAATCTCACCTCCCAAAAGCGGGGTGGGTAGGGAGGCCTAGGACTAGGGTAGGGCATCTGGGCTGAGCTCTGAAGAAGGATGGCAGCTTCCTGAGTCACCGGAAACCTAGGAGCAAGAAAGATGCAGAGGAGGCAGTTGGCAGGGGGAGAACCCTGGATGGAGGCAGCCCAGGAGATCTGGTTCTAGTTTGCCCGTGTGACTTAGACAAGTTGCTTGCCTTCTTCAGTCCTCAGTTTCCCTATCTGTGAGGGCCAGGGTTTCCTCAGCCCTTCTCCTAAGATGAATGACGAAAAAGCCCCTGGACCTAGGTAACACACAGCTCTGAGACCTGCTGCTTGTGGAGCTGAGCAGGGCCCTGCTGTAGGTCCAACTGGAAGAATTCTGGTCTATAGCAGGATGCAGGTGTCAAAAACAGACAAGGAATCCCAGCACTTGGGAGGCTGAGGCAGGAGGATCGCGAGTTCAAAGCCAGCCCCAGCAATGGTGAGGCACTTAGTAACTCAGTGAGACCCTGTCTCTAATAAAATACAAAAAAAGGGGCTGGGGATGTGGCCCAGTGGTCGAGTGCCCCTGAGTTTAATCCCTGGTACAAACAAACAAACAAACAAACAAACAAACAAACAAAAACAAACCCCAAACAGGCAAGGAGGCAGTTAGAATGACAGGGCAGCGTCCAGAGCAGTGAAGCAGTGAAGTCAGACAAGCTCAGACTGGGCCTGGTGAGACCCCCTTAGAACATACTCACATTATGGAGGGAAGATTGACCAACTGAGCGGTGTCTCCCCTCCCCACCCACACCAAGGATGTGGAAGGAGACTCAAAACCAAACCACAGGAGAGGCGTATAACAGAACAACAGTCAGTCAGCCTCAAGAGCAGGTAAGAAGCTGGGCACTGTGGTGCACACTGGTAATCCCAGCTACTTAGGAGGCTGAGGCAGGAGGATTGCAAGTTTGAGGCCAGCCTGGGCAATTGAGTAAGACCCTATCTCAAAATAAAACTTTAAAAAAAGAACTGGGGATGTATCTCAGTGGTAGAGCATTCGCCTGGCATGTGTGAGACCCCAGTACTGCAAAAGGAAAAAACAAAACAAAAAGGCAACAAAACCTGACTACTCTCTTCAAATCTCGGCAGAACTGTCATGGACAGAAGCTGCTAGTGTGTCCTCTACAGCCTCAGATTTCAGGACTGTGGACAAGCACCAGAGGTTTCAAGGAGAAGTTTCAGTTCCATAGAAGAATTTCAAAACTGTCCCTCTAATGCAGCTGCCTCATTGGAAGGTGGGGTGTGGTGGTACACTGAGCCTCTGTCACTAGGAGCACACAAGAAGAACTTGGAAAGGAGAGAATTGTTTTTCAGGTTGAATTGAGTGATCTTTGAGGACATTTCACTCTAACTGTCTGTAATTCTATAAAGTGTGCCTGATGTTCAGCAAGCAATGCCCTCTGGTAAATACAAAGTAGTGAGCTATAGTAGGTGGTACGTAAAGACCACCAGCATCACCAGAGCCTCAGAGCACTCTGCTGCCTACTCAGGATGCGGTATTTTGGGGTAAGTGGGCATAGTATATATTCAAGCCTTTGGGGTAGTCTCAATTTTTTTTTTTTCTTTTCAAATATTGAGCCTTGTAAGACAAGACTGAATCAAGCAGAAGCAATTTGGATAGAAGGTGGCTAGCTACTCCCTCCCTTGGGAGGTCTAGGAGGCCACAGGCTTCCTGCAGACACGTGGCCTAACCCTTCTTTCAGAACCACCACTCCATGCTTCAAAGAGGCCCATCCTTTTGTGGACCTTTGAGGCCTTTGTGTATTTCTGATCTCATCCTGATGAGAGAATTTAGTACCCAAAGGGCCCTGAAGAGTTCACCTGGCTCCTCTTTCGCCCCAAGCACCACTGCCCTGGCTCTCCTTGACCACATAGTTCTATGCCACCTATCTTAGTTGAGGAAAGGTTACAGGGCCCCAGAATAAAGGGCTAGAAGGGACCCTGGAGGTGGTTGAACTCAATACCCACTTCTTTTTTTCCAGATGGAAAATCTAAGGCCCATAGGTGGGGCTGGGCAGATAACTGGCCAGAGGCTACAAAGCAAGGGACCAGAGTCCTGAGGAGAACCCAGATTCACAGCTGAGCCAGGAGACACTCACTCCCATTTCTCCCAGGCACATATATACCAGATTTATCTAAATAGCTGGGCCTTAAGGGCAGAGGTGATTCCCAGTCTCTAGGGACTCAGGTCACAGTCCTCCACAGTGTCAGAGCAGCCTTCCTGGCATCTGGACTCTGTCTGGGTGGGGCCCCAGCACCATTAGTTTCAGATTTGAGCAACCGCGGGCAGAGCCTATTGGCCCAGGGTAGAAGCAGGAAAGGGGTGGGGGTGGAGGCCCAAGAGGCCCCCTCCAGGACCTTTGGGGGAGGAAGGGTGGGGTTTAAATTGTTCAGAGCTATTGAGAAATTTCAGTCGTTCACAACCAAATCACAGAGACTCAGTTGGAAGAACACCATAAATACAAGCCTTAGCTTCTACATCTCTAAGATGGGCAGAAATACATTGCCAAAGTAATGCCTGAATTTGATTTCATTTCCCCATTCCCAGGGTCATTAAAGGTTTAGTTCAGCCCCTTCACTTTATACTGTATGTGGTCACCATCACCCATGGCCTGCCTAGGGCATGGTCCCAGGTGACTCTACAACCAACTTACTAAAGTTACGAGCGCCAGCTGGCACTGCTGGGCCGAAAGCCGGCAGGACCTCCAGAAAATCACAAGTGAGGGACGGATGTGGTCTCCGGAGCTCCTATCTGACAGAGTGGTGAACTAGGCCTCGGGGGAGGAAAGGACTGCTGCTTCCGTCCTAAGCCAGCCCATCCCCTCCCCCGCCCCCCCAGATCACGGCAGACAGAGACAGGAGCCAGAAAGGCCTCCAGTCAGGGCCGCACTTCACAGATGCTGAGGCCTACACAAAGGCCTTCCAATATACCATATTTATTTTCTTCCTCTTCAAATTCACCTTTTCTTGTTCCATATCAGTCTCTCAGGTGTCTGCCAGTTCTGGACACTGCAGAGGGTCTAGAGCTGGCAAAAGCACTAGACACCATTTCTGCATTTGGGTCAGCCCTGTCATCACAGGGACCCTGAAGGGACTGGACAGAAAATGGTGTCAGTGGCTGGGGGGGCGGAGGCAGGGCAGAGAAAGGCTGAAGGCCCAGATATAGTGCCATATATTCATCTGTCTCCCCAACCCAATGGCAAACTAAGCATCCAGAGTTGAAACACTGGCTTGTCACTTGCTTGCTGAGTGACCTTGGGTGAGCATCCTTCCGTCTCTGGGCTTCTGTTTCCTCCTTTATGTGGCATGGTGTTGGGCAATGGGAACTGTAAGAGCCCTTATGGTTTTGTTATGCCACAGAAGGGGAAAAAAGAGACAGAGTGAGGTCATCTTGTTATCTCACCCTCTATCAATCCTGTCAAGCTCGCTTGCTCTGGGCAGGGCAGGGGCTGGCCATTTGACACATTCAGCTGTCAGCTCCTGTCATGGAGAAGGCTTCTCTGGAGGACAGGAAAGGAGGGGCCCTTGCTTAGGAGGGCCGGGGTGAGGATCTCTTCATACTACCCTCTGTTCTTCAGGAGCACAGATCAGGGTAGTAGCAGGAGGAAACCAGGTGCAATGGCATACACTTGTAATCATAGCTGCTCCTGCAGGAGGATTGCAAGTTCAAGGCCAGCTTGGGCAACTTAATGAAAACCGCCTCAAAATCCAATATAAAAAAGGGCTGGTGATGTAGCTCAGTGTAGAGTACCCCTGGGCTCAATTCCCAGTACTAAAAATAAAAACATGTTAGGCTGAGGGTATAGGTCAGTGACAAGGTATCTGCCTAGCATGGTCCAATCTTTAGCACTGAAAAAATAAGTGTGCAAAATGTATATCACCAATGGTTGTGTCTCAAAGGCGATCAGAGTGAGGAATTTTCCTAATGCATTTATAAGATGTCCCCTTATTGGGCTGGGGTTGTGGCTCAGCGGTAGAGCGCTCACCTAGCACGTGCACGGCCCGGGTTCGATCCTCAGCACCATGTAAAAATAAACGCATTGTGTTCAACTAAAACCAATAAATAATTTTTTTTAAAAAAAGATGTACCCTTATAATACAGAAATATGGCTGAAACCTCCTGTCTTCCAGAGTACCATGTGTAAGGAAGCCTGCATTGGCTTTAGATGGCATGATTTGTGGGAATTCTCTTCTGGGTTGGGCAAAAGCTACTAGCTCAGAGGTCATGTACATGCCAATGTGTTCATGATGGTTGGGACACAGGGCTCACTGCTACCTCTGCATGATTGAAGACGCAGCTTCCTTCCATAGTCCCTGATTGTCCCACGCTTGGCAAACCCAGCTAAAAAGGTCAGATTTGCCCCATTCCTACTGATGGAGAGTCAAGGGTCTGCTCCTATATTCCCTCTGCCTAGGACACCCTCCCACACATCCTTGTCCCACCATGATGGTCTCACCCCTACCCTCCTCCAAAACCCAGCCAAGATGCTACCACTATGGTGATTTTCCCTGATTCCAGAGTCACTGTAGTCCCAGGTTAGGAAGAAAACACAAGGATGCTCAGAGGTAGGAGTGGAGAATACAAACAACCGAATGGGCTAACTAAGCTGGGGAACAGCCTGAGGACCTCAGGTAGCCATTTAGAAAAATATCATTTCCATGGGCTATTTAACATGGGAAACGCTGCCATCAAAATACTAAGTAACCAGAGGATAACCATACATTCCCAGTTTTTTAAAATATTCACACTCATGCAAATTTATAGGAAAAACAGTAGAAAGAATGACACTGAAGTGTACACAATGGCTATCTCCTCATGGTAAGGTTAGAAGCAATTAAAAAAAGTTTTGTTTTTTTTCTTCTTCAATGGTGAAGATTGAACCCAGGGCTAAGAAAATGTGCTAGGCAAGCACTCTACCACTGAACTACAGCCCCAGCCCTTTTTCTTTTCTTTTTAAAACATATATATTTTTTAGTTGTAGGTGGACACAATATCTTTTTTATTTTTTATTTTTATGTGGTGCTGAGGATTGAACCCCGTGCCTCACTTGTGCTAGGTGAGCACTCTACCACTGAGCCACAACCCCAGCCCTTTATTTTCTTTTTGAGACAGGGACTCACTATGTTGCTCAGGCTAGCTTTGAACTTGCAGTCCTCCTGCCTCAGCCTCTGGATTAGGCAAGATTACAGGTATAAGACACTGGGGCACCACCAAGCTTGGCAATTTTTAAATTTGATACTTTTTCAAATTAAAAATTTTGCCTTTAAGCACAATAATCGGAATAATCATATTTCTTAAGCAGAATCCTAATATTTACCAGTCCTAGGCTTGCATCCCTTTTACTACATTTTCCAAAATGTCATGTGACCTCTGCTTGAACCCTTCCAACAATGGGGAACTCACTACCCTTTGAGGTCTTTGGCCACTTCTTACTCACAAGAAGTAGTGCACCCCCCCACCCCCAAACTGGCCACAGTCCTGCCTTCTAGAACAACAGAGAACAGGCTGCTTCCCATGCTCCTGACAGCAGATGGCCTGACTCTAGGCTGCATCTCCTGTGCCTGTCCAAGGATAAGGTCTCCCACATCCCTGTTTGCTTTCCTTGGATACAATCCAGGCAGTGATTCCCTTAAAGCCTAACTTTAAGTCTACGCCTCGCTACCTCTTTCAAGGGCATACCACCTGCCAGTCAGGCCACCAGGGGACTGTCCATGCATTCTTTCACAGAATCTTCCTATAACCCAGGGGCTAACCTCAAGCCTATCTCACAGATGAAGACACCGAGGCTTGGAGGAGCCAAGTGCTTGCCAAGATCAAGATCAACTGAAGCTAGGACAGAGCCAGCACCTCACCCAGAGTCTGGTGTAGTCGACACACAAAGGTTTGCCAAATTAAATAATAATAATAATAAAAAAAAAGTGAACTCCGATTTAAGCCTATGCTCTTAGAGTCTGTGGTTCCATTTCAGAATTATTGATGCCTATGCCAGTCTCTTCAGGGTCATTTGTTTTTTCCCCTCTCTCTCACCTGGCCTGCTACCTGGAAGGGATCAGGAATGTTCCCTGCAGGACTGACCCACTGCGTACCTGTTGCCTGAGGCTGGTTTTGGTAGCCGTGGGGAGAGGTTCAGAGGCCCCGCTTGGGGCTGTGGTGAGGTAGTCAGATCCCTGGGGAGTGGAGAATGCCATCCTGCCTGGGATACCTTAGTGGCACACACTGGGGGTTGGCTACTAGCTGCCCCCCAGCCCACCTCCACCCCTGTCTTGCTGCTCCAAGGAGGCCAGTAACCTGTTGGGAGGGAAACTCCTCCTTACTCCCTATGCCCCCCCAAGGTAACCCACAGAAGTTTGCTTCCTCGACCTCTATCCTCTGCCTGGAATCCTCCCTAGTCCCCCAGAGGGAAGTGACCACGTTAGCAATGGTCTCTTGCCAAGAAGAAGGGTTTAGGTTCTCAAAGGTGGTGTGCACCTGTAATCCCAGTGACTTGTGAGGCTCGGGCAGGAGGATGGCAAGTTTGAGGCCAGCCTGGGCGCAACTGTTCAGCTTCGCTACCAGCTGGCTTTCTGACTTTGGATACACCACTCCTCACCGAGTCTCAGTTTCCTCAATGGTGAAGTGGGAAAGATTCATCCCACAGCTCGGCCTAGCTGCCGGGGCTTTGCGGAGCCCAGGCAGGATGTGAATGTGCTCTGAGAAGTACCAGGGTGAGTCATTGTTATCGGGAGCTGACCCTTCTGTAGTCTGAGTTCAGTTTGGAGCATCTCATCCTTGAAGTCCCCCTCCCTGCAGTGGGCTGACAGCCTGCTGGGGACGGACTTGGGAGCTCAGCCAGGGGTTGACACCGGGGTGAGAAACTGGGCAAGAGCACAACCTACAGGGATGGAAACAACTATGAACTTTAAATAAAACCAGTCCATAAATCCTGCCATCAGGTACCACAGGCCATAGAACTCAGCAAACTGCACAGGGACAGGGACCCGGTGCTGCTGAGGTAGGGAAGCCATGCCAGGCCCTTCTGAACATCTTTATGCCAAAGAACTCTGTAGCCATCAAGAAGTCACTGGAAGTGAAGAGGAGGGTGAAAATAAACACTGAGCTAAGCCAGGCACAGTAGTGTAAGCCTGTGATTTCAGGACTCTGAAGGCTGAGGCAGGAGGATCCCAAATTCAAGGCCAGTCTCAGCAACTTAGCAAGACCCTGTATCAAATTTTTAAAAATTAATTTTTTAAGCTGTGGCTTAGTGAAAAGTGCCCCTGGGTTCAATCCCCATTATCAGAAAGAAAGAACAAACACTGACTAGCTGGGTGTGGTGGCACACGCCCCTAATCCCAGTGACTCTGGAGGCTGAGGCAAGAGGATACCAAGTTCGAGGCCAGCCTTAGAAACTTAGTGAGACCCTGCCTCAAAATAAAAAATAAAAAGGGATGGAGATGTAGTTCAGTGGTAGAGCTCCCCTGGGTTCAACCCCCAGTACAAAAAAGAAAAGAAAAGAAAGGAGGGCTGGGGCTGTAGCTTAGTGGCAGAGCACTTGCCTAGCATGTGTGCGGCACTGGGTTTGATACTTAGCACCACACATAAACAAACAAAATAAAGGCATGCTGTTCATATAAAACTACAAAAAAAAAAAAATAATAATAATAATAAAAGAAAGAAAGAAAAAAAAAAAAAAAAAAGGAAACAAAAACACTGGGCTAGTGGATGCCTGGGTTTTGCTTTATGTTGTTCTGTGACCTCAGTCAAGCCCCTTCCCTCCCTTAGGATGTGAGGGTTTCTGGGTCAGAGATTGGTGATGTGTTTGAACTGAGAATAGAGTTGAAGCAAGAAAAACCAGAAGGCATTATATTTGGCACCAGAACTTGTCTCCCTGGACTAGGTACAGAGCAGGGAAGAGAACCGTGCAGCTTGGGGACAGTACTGAGCACTTGATAGGCAGGAAAGCTAGGCACAAGCAGAGCAGGAGAGAGGGGACTAAAGTTCGTTTCAAAATCATTAACTATTGCCCCAGTTGGGGGCTTCTCAGGGTCTCAAGGGGGATGATCATAAAGCTTATGGACCGTCTATTCCCACCTGGCTGGGGGGGGATGGGACAGTTAGAAGGAGGTAAAGGGGCCAGAAGGAGGAAAAGGGCCAGATCCTCCTTTCGCTCCACTGTGCCTCCTGTCGTCCACTAAGGATGGTGTCCTTCTGGCTCCAGGCTCTGACCTTCCGGGCTTGTTAGACCCCAAGGTGCAGCTGGTCCCACTGCAAGAAACCTGAGTAGAGTCCCCTGAGCCCTAACCCAGCTCCGGGCCCCTTGGGGGAGGGACAGGAAGGGAGGAGAGGGCTGCAAAAAGCGGTAGATCCCCTCCCTCTTTGGCCCCTCCCACCTACCCCAAGGGCAGCTCGCAAGCACCGGCTCCGGGGCCTGCGAGAGGCCCTAGACCAACGCTTCTCAGGCTCTAAAGGTTGTAGTAACCACATGGGCATCTGGTGAACCGGCAGGTTGTTTAAGCAGCTCTGGGCAGAGCCCTGAGAGTCTGCAGTTCTAACAGGTCCGGGGTGAAGCCGATGCTGCAAGTCCGTGGACCACTCCGAGTAGTGGACCTAGAGATCATCTGACTCTAAACGGGCTGGGAAAACCGAAGGCTCAGAGAGGTCAAGTCTCTGGTCCATAGCCACACAGCAAGCAGCCCCAGATCGAAGGGAGAGGGCACCTGCCATAGACGCTAGACCTAATTTCCCCACCCGAGGCAGCGGGAGTCTGCTGCAGTTCCCGGGCCCGGGGGCCGTGTTTGTAAACTCGGCAGCCCGGGGCGGCTCAGCCCGGGCCGGTCAGAGAGCTCCTCCCGGCAGACCCTCCCCGGTCTCCGCACCGGCCTCTCACTGTTCCCGGCGTGTCCCGCCGACCGGAGCGGGCCGGGGGCGCAGAGTCCCCTGCGGCGGCGCGATTCCGCACCCCCCGCCCCTCTGAAGGCAAACTTCTCCGCCCGCGCCCTTTACCTTTTTCCGGGCTTTGCAGCAGTTCAGTGTGCTGCGTCCGCAGCCCATCCTCCTCCGGGGGCTCCCGGACGCCGCCTCCCAACTCCGGAGCCCCCAGAGGACCCCGGGGTCCGGGCACGGCTGCCCGCTCCACGCCCGCCGGCTAGGGCTGCCGGCTAAACCCTGAAACTGAACCTGGAAGCGCAGACTTGAGCTTGAGCTGGGGCGGCCGCGCGCCGTAAATACCCGAAGAGCAGAGCCTCTGCTCCGCGCAGGAGGCAGGTGACCAGACTCTCTCTAAGTGAGAGGAACCTCAGCTTAGGGCAGAAGGAATCTGTAGGGGGAACGGATACTTTTTCTGGCCCGCGGCTGAGAAAGGACTACGGAATAAACAATTTTAACGATTACTTGGTAAACACAACAGATACCATGTATCAAGGACAGTTTCTGACCAAGATTTTTACACACATTATTTTTATTTCTTGGCATCTCCTTGCAACAAAGATATTATTTCCTCAGTTGTACAGGCAAGGAAAATGCAAAGTGAGAGATGCAAAGTGATTTGCGTACGGTGATTAAGCTAAGTATCAGAGCCCAGCTAGAACCTTCTCCAGAACCTGGAACCTCACCTTCAAACCACTTTCCTACATATAAATGATGATACTGAGTTTAATTGTAATGCCTCCTTGCTGCTGGGTGATAGCTTTTTTCAGCTTGCAAAGCATTGTTACATGCTACTCTGACCATCATAGGTAGATGGTCAGATGTGGTGCAAATAATGGACATAAAACGTCAGTGTCTAGTCAAGGTTTCTGGGAGTGACAATGTAGGAAAAAGATACCAGTTTTGAAAATCAGTGTGTGTGTATACATCTATGTATATTAGAAAATTAGGCCTCCCAACTCTTGAAAAGATGGACAGATGAAAGGGACTTAGAGTCCTGAATGAGGGAAGAATATGCAAAAGACATTCTCCCTCCACAGAGTATAAAATCAATTGCCAGCGGCTCAGGAGGCTCAGGCAGGAAGATTGCAAGTTCAAAGCCAGCCTCAGCAACTTAGTGAGTCCCTGAGCAACTTAGATCCATCTCAAAATAAAAAAATAAAAAAGGCTGGGGATGTGTGGCTCAGTGGTTGAGACCCCCTGGGTTCCATCCCTGGTACCAAGCAAAACAAAACAAACCAACAAAAACAAGCCAATTCCAGATAGATTTAAGAAAATGAAGAAAACAGGCAACAAGGGGGTGGTGGTTCACATGTTTTGCACTTCCAAGGGGTCATCACAAACACCAATTCTCAGGCCCCGCCCTGATCTACAGCTCCCAAACTCTTGGGGTTGTGGCTCAGGAATCTACATATTCACAACCCACTCCCCTGGGTGATTGTGACCCAGGCTGAAGTTTGAGAACATGTGCTTAACAGGTAATGAGGAAAGAGTGTCTACTTCAATTAACAATGTTTCTTTTCTTTTCTTTGTGGTACTGGGGATTGAACTCAGGGGCACTTGACTACTAGGCCACATCCCCAGCCCTTTTTTGTATTTTATTAGAGACAGGGTCTCACTGAATTGCTAAGTGCCTCGCCATTGCTGAGGCTGGATTTGAACTCGAAATCCTCCTGCCTCAGCCTCCCAAGTGCTGGGATTACAGGCGTGTGCCACTGCGCCCGGCTAACAATGTTTATTTAAAGAGTGCTCGTGATTTCAAACCAACCAACCAACAAACCCCAAACAATTTAAATATCCAAGAAAAAAAGTGTGGTTAAATAAGCTATGATATAGCCATAGAAATAGAACGCTGGTTAGAGGCCTGGTGGCACACACCTGTAATCCCAATGATACAGGAGGCTGAGATGGGAGGATCTCACGTTTTAGGCCAGCTTCTGCATTTTAGTGAGACCCTGTCTCAAAATTAAAAAAAAAAAAAAAATAAAAAGTGCTGCGGAGCCTCTGGGTTCAGTCCCCAATACCATAAAAATAAATAAATAAATAAATAAATAAATAAAATCAATGACTTGGCCTGGTGGATAGGAATTAGGGAGGCAAGTTCTGTTTTGGATCCTTTGTACTCCTGAGTCTTGCCTCCAAGCTCTCTGAGCCTCCTGGGACAGCACATTTGAGTCCCCACTTTCCAATTGACATTTTGACTGGCTGTCTTGAAGTTTCTATCTGAGAAAAAGCCTGAAAGAAGGTTCTGCTTTACAGAGGTTCCACCTCATCCCATTATGCACCATCTCAATGCCATCGCTTCAGGGTTAGCCAGAATCCTACAGAGAATAATAGTGCATGGGGTCTTAAGTCCTTCCGCTCAGAAGTGACACACATTAAGTCTATTCACACTCCATTGGTCAAAGCAAGTCTCACACAGGCATACCCAACTTCAAGGGGAAGGGGAAGTGCAACATGTGCCTGGAAGGAGAAGAGAATCAGAGATATTGGGAGATAGGAGTAATGTCTGTCATGCTTAGCAATCAACAAGCAGGTACATTTGCCCATTTTGGAGGCAAGTAGTGTGACTAATTCATCCTTGTTTGCCCAGGATTTTCCCACTTTTATCACTGAAAGTCCCATGTCCCAGGCACACTGGGGTGGTTAGTCACCTCACAGGCAAGGCATAGTGTAGGTACAAGAGAAGAAGGCTTACTTCTGGTTCTTCTTCTTCTTCTTTTTTTTTTTTGGGGGGGGGGGTGGTGGGTACCAGAGATTGAACTCAGGGGCACTTGACCACTGGGCCACATCCCCAGCCCTTTTTTGTATTTTATTTAGAGACAGGGTCACACTGAGTTGCTAAGTGCCTTGTCATTGCTGAGGCTGGCTTTGAACTTGCAATTCTCCTGCCTCAGGCTTCCAAATTACTGGGATTACAGGTGTGTGTGCCACCACGCCTGATTTAGTTCTGGTTCTTGAATTAGTGATAATCTGCCGGGTGTGGTGGCGCATGCCTGTAATCCCAGCACTTGGGAGGCTGAGGCAGGAGGATCACAAGTTCGAAGCCAGCTTCAGCAATTGCGAGGCACTTAGCAACTCAGTGAGACCCTGTCTCTAATAAAATACAAAAAAAGGGCTGGGGATGTGGCCCAGTGGTTAAGTGCCCCTGAGTTCAATCCCCGGTACCAAAAAAAAAAAAAAAAAAAAAAAAAAAATGCCATGCAGAAGGTAGAAGGTATTAGCATTAAAAGAGTGAAAAGAGACCAAGAGGAATGGAGATGGTCAAGGAGGACTTCCTGGAGGAACACTAAAGCAAGAGGATGTTCATGTCAAAAGGAATTCTAGAACCTCAGGTTGGAGTGCAATCTGATGCTTGGCTTTTGTTGTTTGCAACTAAGGCACTGACTAATACAAAGCTCTTTTATAATTTCCGTTTAGGTGATTATGTAGCCTATGTTTAATACTTCCAGTGATGGGGAAATCACTGCCTAGCTTTCCATATCTAGGGGGAAGAGAAGCAGGGAGGGGTGATTATGAGAGGGAGGATCAGCATTTGTCAATTCAGGGTAGGGTGTGGAGGTTGGGAATTAGGCAAGGAGGGATTTGGGTTGTAGCTAGACTGTTTGTAAAGGGACACAAATTGAGGGTAGGTTTTTTGCGGAAAGATTGGAAAGAACAATACAAGATTATGCCAGGCATCTTTCATAGGTACAATACACTCATACATAAAACGTTTTGCATAGAATTTCACACAGGCCAGAGATCCCCGCAGCTCATGCAGTGGGCTGTGTATTCATTCTTTTAAAAAAATTTTTATTTATTTGCTTTAGTTGTACACAACGCAATGCATTTGTGTTTTACGTGGTGCTGAGGATCGAACCCTGGCCGTGCACGTGCTAGGTGAGCGCTCTACCGCTGAGCCACAACCCCAGCACTGTATTCATTCTTGATTAAGAACATCTCAGCTCCATGGTCACTCAAGGTCCTTGTACCTTGAAAACTTTTTCTGTGCAGATTCTTCTGATTGAGCTCAGTTGTGTCCCCAAACATACGTCCAGAGTGGCTCTCTTCATAATCTGTGCATGGTAATTCCACCGGACCATCAAAGAGCAGCTCCATAGCCCTCTGCTCCAAAGGCCTTGCAGCACTTGTTCTGCGACTCTCTTAGCACAGTTGGCGTTTTCCTGAGTTACACTGTTGATGTGCTTGCTTTGTGTATCCTGCCTCATGGACGAAGGGTTACAGGGCTCTGTCTCCTTCCTCCTCACCCTGTCCCCGCTCCACCTGGCACTTAGTCAGCTGAGGCAGAGACTGCCAGTCACCTTACTCAACTCTTACTCTTCGCTCTTCCTTTGTTACAGAATTCTGACATTCTTTGGGACATCAATATGCTGAATAGCCACCTACTTACCCAGCACCCCTTGCGTCTCGGGGTGGCCATGATACATAAGGGGAAATTGTTGGTGCGGCATCCAGGAAAACATTTAATAGATGATTGAGCTGGGGACAGGGTTCTCCTCCTTCCATTTTTTCATTTCCAGCAGTCACTTACTACCATGAGAACAAAGATGGAAGGAGCCTTGACCTCTGATGGATGGAGCTCACATACCAGTCTTGATCAAGTGCTTCTAAACTTTTTCACTCAGTAGAATAAACAACAAATTTGTGTAAACCATAGCCATTGAGATTCTCTCACTAGCAGAGAAGCAATTCTAACCAAACATAGGCCAGTAATTGAAATTTGTTATATTGAATTTAATGGGAATAGTTTATTCTTAGGGACCCTGTGTGAAGTCCCAGCTTGAGTTCTAGAAATGGCAAACAAGACTCTACTAAGAACAATTCCCTGGGCTTTGTAGACTCTCCACAGACTGTTTGGTTTCAACAGCCTCCTCTTGGAAAAATACTTGAAGGGAAAGAAAGAAAATCTAAAACCTTTAGGCTTCTATTGGAGCATTTCTCAAAGTACAGGTAGGCTCATATGCTTCACAAGCACCTGCGACTTGTAGGTTAAAAGGCAATTTCCCTGGAGTCTTCTCTCTTTTCCCCATTTACTACAGCAGGAAAGACTTGGAGTCTGAGTCTAAGGAATTTTCACACAGAGGTCTGAGCCTCCCAAAGTGGTGGTGGGCCACCCACTCCATTATGGAATTAAGTTGCCACATTGATTGCATGGGGTTATGTTGAATTGAATTAAGGGAGAGCCCTTGAAAAGGAGAATGGAGTCTGAGAATGCTAATTAGCAAGAAGCCATCCCTGCCTGTTTTCCCAGGAGATCTGTGGTTTGGGATTTTGGGCTCCCTTGAAAGAAGTGGCGAGATTCACTTTACTATTTTCTTTACCAAGAATCAATCCAAGGGGCTGGGGACATGGCTCAGCAGTGATGCATGCCTGTAATCTCAGTGTTTCTGGAGGCTGAGGCAGGAGGATCACAAGTTTGGGCCAATTTAGCTAGAACTCAACAACTTAGTGAGACCCTGTCTCAAAATAAAAAGTGAAAAGAAGAGAACTTGGGATGTATCTCAGTGGCAAAGCAGTCCTATGTTCAATCCCTAGTACCAAAAAAAAAAAAAAAAAAAGAAAAAAAAAAAATCAATCATCATGTCAGTCTTTCTCTGTTCCCTGAAGCACAACTGTAGGCCCTCAAGGAGCTTAAGTTAAGGTAAGACAGTAGCAGGGGCACAGAATGGTACCTGTGAACATTCTCTAGAGAAAGCTGCATCACTCCTTAAGCAAGCTTCCAGGGTCTGGAGGCTACTGGGAAGGAATAGGAGTGGACACATCTTTACATCAGTGGTTCCCATATGTAGCCCAGGGGTCAACAGCATCATCACCTCTTGGGAAGTGATTAGAAAGGCAAGTTCTCAGCCCCAATCCCAGATCAGCTGCCTTGGAAACCCTAGGTGTGTGCCCAGCGTCACAAGTCCTGCCTGTGATTCCAGTGTGTGCTTACATCTGAGAACCACTGCCTTCAACCTTCACGTCTTTCCTATATCTGGACCACCCTTAACTCCATCATTCATATGAAGGACAGGGGACTGTTCTGTGGGCTGTGAGCTGGGCCCTGAGCCACTCCATACCTAACTAAGACTACAGGAGAGTCCTTCCTTGCGGTGGAGATTCAAAAGTTCCATTCTGGATTCAATCTTCCCAAGAGCAGCTTTGTGGGCTGGACTCCAACACTAGCGTGGGTCTTTCCCAGCTCAGAGCAGAGCTGGATAGCCACTTGTCTGGCTGCACCTATTAGTAATCCATTCTCCCCTTCCACCCTGCCTCCCTCCATAGATATCTTATCAGAGGACTGCTTGCACCTTCTGCATGTTCCCACCCGATAGCCTGACCTCAATTTCATTCCATTTCAAAGGCATTAACTCTATATCCTTGTTCAGTGGGAGTCCCTAGTTCCCAGCATCCCACCTCATTCTTTGATTTAAAAAGTGAGTCTATTCAACCTATGTAACCTGCTGTTAATCACAGAACAATTCTTTCCCAAAGACAGCTGCCCTTCAACCTCTCCCTTCTGGAAAACTTGGTATTTTCCAGCCCTGAGGCACCTTCTTGTTCTACTGCAGTGGAAAAATAAGTGTTACCCACAGAAAACAATGGGAATGAAAGTTGGAAGATAAGGAAAAGAACAGCAGTTGTTTTTTTTTTTTTTTTTTTTTTTTTTTTTTTTTTTTGTGGTATGGAGAATCAACTCAGGGCCTCACACATGCTAGGCAAATGCTCTACTGATGAGCTACATTCCCAGCCAGGACTGTGTTTTGAGGTGAAATATCAAAACACATGATTTAGCAAAGGAATTGTGTGACTTATGTTTATTTTTATTGATCTCATTCTATTCATGCATTATTCTTTGCCAAATATTGGAGTTTCTGGGTCACCTAAAGAGTTTATGGGGATAAGGAGGGAGAAATATTCATAGATGGAGGTAGCCCAGAATATTCGGGGTGAATGATCTAGGTCTGCAGCTTCAAACCCAAATATCTGCAGGTCTGGGTTGGCATGCAGATAAGAGGGCCAGCGTGAGATGCAGGGGTGGGGTGCAAACCAGAGGCCACACAGCATTTATTTATTTGGAGATTAAAGCCAGGGGTGCTTTACTGAGCCACATCCCCCAGCCCTTTTCTTTTCTTTCTTTCTTTCTTTCTTTTTTTTTTTTTTTTTTTTGGTACTGGGGATTGAACTCAGGGGCACTCAACCACTGGGCCACATCCCCAGCCCCTTTTTGTATTTTATTAGAGACAGGGTCTCACTGAGTTGCTAAGTGCCTTGCCATTGCTGAGGCTGGCTTTGAACTCGTGATCCTCCTGCCTCAGCCTCCCAAAGTGCTGGAATTACAGGTGTCGCCACCGTGCTAGGCTCCTTTTCATTTTCTGAGATAGGGCCTCGGTAAGTTACTGAGGCTGGACTTGGATTTGCAATCCTCCTGCTGCAGTCACATTGCCTGGCTCACATACCCTTTAAAAGGAGCACAGGCAGGTCTATCCCAATGCATGGGTGCTGCATGGCAATGAAGGCAGAGGCTGCCCTGATCTTCCAAGGTTTCAACAGAAGCTGGAAGTTTTTTTTTTTTTTTAATTAAAAATTTCTTGCCAGGCGTGGTGGCACACGCCTGTAATCCCAGCACTTTGGGAGGCTGAGACAGGAGGATCGCAAGTTCAAAGCCAGCCTCAGCAATGGTGAGGCACTTAGTAACTCAGTGAGACCCTGTCTCTAAATAAAATACAAAAAAGGGCTGGGGATGTGGCCCAGTGGTCGAGTGCCCCTGAGTTCAATCCCCGGTACCACAAAAAAAAAAAAAAAAAAAAAAAAAAAAAAAAAATTTCTTTGTCTCTCTCTCTCTCTGTCACACACACATACACCACCACCACCACACAAGCTAAACAAAATATTAATTATAGGAGGTTATATTGCATCTGGTCCAGGTAGACAGATGGACGGATCAAGGGATATGGAAAAATCCCAGGGAAGCAAAAGAAGTGACTAGGTCTGTGTGGGAGAGTGAAGGTCAGGGCACCCTCACCAAGGATGTGATGTTTGGGCCAGGCTCTGTAGATGAAATAGGGGTTCTTCTCATCCACAACGTGGGAAGAACACGTTGTGGCCAGCGCTCTGTGGCGTCTTCAGGGGGCCCGGTGGCTCAGCATGGCTGGAGTGCTGGGTGGATTGGGGAGGGGGTGTGTGGGGAAGGATACAGAAGACAGGGAGAGGCCTTGAAGGCCAGGCCGAGATGTTTTGACTTTATCTTGTAGGCGGTGGGAGTGGTGTGGGCAGATTGGTGTTATCCAAGGTCAGTCTGGAGCTCCCGGGGAGGGAGGACAGAACATGCTGTCCAGGAGCTGCCAGGCAGCCACTGGAATGAGTGATTCAGGAGAGAGCCACTGAGGGTCCTAAAGGCACTTGGGTCCAGAAGGACTGAAGCGGGCGGCGTCCTGTTCAGGCTCAGCCCTCCTCACCGAGTTCCTAGTCATCTGATATAATATGGTAATTACGGCACGTGGCCGAGTGTAGGGTGCCTGGTGTAGGCGGAAAACCGTTTCCTCTACTTTCAGCCTGGGAGACTCAGCATCTAGCAGCCAGCAGTGTTGTGGTTACCAGGGCTTTGGGTTACAACACATGTTTGTTTTTAAAAAAAGTTGCAATACCTTTTAAATCAGTGCCCTGGACAGGATCCAAGGACAGTAGCAAGGACCAGCCCCCTTGGTGCTTCTTAAAGAAGCAGCTGCCCAGGGAGGAAGACTTGGGAACCTGGATTGCTATGGGACTCCAAGTTCAGGCAGGGCTTGGAAGCTGGGCAAGGTTGGCAGGAGATCAAGTCTCCAGCTTCCAGTTTCCTCCTCTTCTTTCTTCAAGACACCTTTGAGTCAGGAGCATTTGAGGAAGATGGATGGTCTTCCAAGCTGTCTCGGAAAGCTAAGAGCAGGGAATAGAAGTGCCCAGGAATGTGGGGCACAACCGCTTGGGAGGATGGCAAATCTTCCAACTATTTAAAGATTCAGGGGTCCGTCTGGATAGGGAGAGAGTGCTCTGTTGTAGGAGGTCCACAAGCAGAGGTCAGGAGTGTTGGGGGAGTGGCTCTGAGGGAATGGAACTCAGGTCCACTTTGAAAGACACTGGAGGGGTCTCCGTTATGGACCCTTTCAAAGGCAGAAGTTCTTCCTTAAAGGAGTTAGATTGAAATTTAAGATACTTTCATTCTTGTGCACTGTTGGTGAGAGTGTAAAATGGTGTAGCCACTATGGAAGACACTAGGGAGTTTCCTCAAAAAAATTAAACATAGAGATGTCATAGGACTCAGCAATCCCATTTCTGGGTATGCATCCAAAAGAATTGATATCAGGATCTCCCATGTTCACCAAAGCATTATTCACAATAGCCAAGATATGAAAACAACCTAAGTGTCATTGACAGATGAACTGATAAAGAAGAGATGGCATACACATCATACGATTGAATATTATTATGCCCTAAAGACGGAAATCCTGCCATTTTCACCAACATGAATGAATTTGGAGGACAGTATGCTAAATGAAATACGCCAGTCATGATTTCACTGATATGTGTATCTAAAATAGTCAGTCATAGAAGTAGAGGGCAGAATGGTTGGTTGCCAGGGTAGGGGAGGGGAATGAAGAATTGTTTCTGAATGGATATTAACTTTCTGTTATGCAAGATGAGCAAGTTCTAGAGATCTGCTGTGTATCATACAGCCATGATCAATAGTACTTTATTGTGTTCTTTAAAAACTATTGAAAGGATAGATCTCATGTTAAGGGAGCCTTGGAAAACTGGATGAATGTGAGACCCCAATTCCAGGAAGGGCTTGGAAGCTTGGAAGCTGGGTAGGTTTGGAAGGAGATCAAGCCTCCAGGTCACTCCAGTCCCTGCTTCCTTTCTCAAGACACCTTTACTGTCAAACAGTAATCAAAAAACAGAACAACAGACAGAAACAAAACATAAGGACACAAGGAAACTTTTGGAGGTGATAGACATGCCTATTACTCAGTGGTGATGGTGTCATGGGTGTGTGCCTATGATTGATCCATCAAATTGTATACACCAGCCATGCAGGAGTTTTAAAAATATATATCAATTATACCTCATTAAACTTTTTTTTTTTTTTTTTTGTAAAAATAGACTTTGCTTTTGATCCCTGATTTGCTTTATATGGGCACTGTGACCCTGGATGGCTCACACACATTCACTTCTCTCCTCATGTCCCTACCACACCCTTTGCCCAGTGCCTGGCACCAAGTTAAGTTCCAGCAAAGATTCATTAACAAGTGAGTGAACGGATTAATTAGTCGGATTGGGTTAGGAAGTTGGATGGAGATCACAGAGCTTTAGAGGGTTCCATGGATCTCCTGGAATCATATTTACAGTGTGTGTGTGTGTGTGTGTGTGTGTGTGTGTGAGAGAGAGAGAGAGAGAGAGAGAGAGAGCAATTCCATTTTTTTTTTTTTTCTGGGTAGCAGCTCCATAGCCTTAATTACCATCACCATCACTTCTTGAGGATCTATTATGCCATCCTAAGCTCTTGACATACTTTATTACATTTACTCTTCAGGGAGACTGGATATGTTACTATTTCCACTGTACTAAAGAAGCTGTTCAAGTTTCCAGAGGGTAAGTCACTTGCTTAGCATCATCTCAGAGATTTGAACCCGGATCTGTCGAATCCCATAATGACGATTACTTGGGCTTCTCAAAGAGATCTGTGCCCCCAGAAGATGAGCCGGCAGCAACATCCTGTGGCCCTGGGGGTTCTAATTCTCTGAGGAACTGTGGGAGAATGAGACTGGGCAGAGGTGGAGGAAAGAGCTGGTGAGCTGGAGCAGGACAGCGCCCACGCCAGCAAGGGCTGCTATTTAGAGCAGCTCTGGAGCCCCCAAAGGAGAGTAAGGGGGCAGGTAGGGCCGAGCAGTTGTAAGAGGAGCCTGTAGGGGGTGGGGGCTATCTCCTCCCCCAGCCCTGCTGCCTCCAGCTAACCCTGTTGCCTGATGTCTAAATAAGGCTTAGAGGCACACTGTAGGCAGCTAAAAATAAACTCCCGCTCCCCCTCCTGCCCTTGGGCTCTGGCGACCTCCCCAGCCCATGCGGGCTCCCCCTGGCAGGGCCAGCTCCCTGGAGCATGCACTCGCCTGAGCTAAAGAATCGTTCCCTCAGGGACCCCGATGGCGGGAAGACCTGGACGAGAAGACAGGACACCAGGGTCCCACCTTAGCTCTGCCTTTCAAACCGGAGCGAGTCCCCCTTTCCCCTCTGAACCTCAGTCTCCCCACGTGCACAATGAGGACGTTAGAAGAATGGTGTAAAGCTCTGGCATTTCACTCTGGGGTCAAACTTCAACAGAGGGTGCCCACTAGGGTTTTTAGGGTAGTCAGTTCTGCAGACCCCGTTTTTTTTTTTTTTTTTTTTTTTTTTAAGCTCATACATAGTCTTTTTTTTTTCTTTTCTTTTTTTGGTACCGGGGATTGAAGTCAGGGGCACTCGATCACTGGGCCACATCCCCAGCCCTTTTTTTGTGTTTGATTAGAGACAGGGTCTCACTGAGCTGCTAAGTGCCTCACATTGCTGAGGCTGGCTTTGAACTCACGATCCTCCTGCCTCAGCCTCCCAAGTGCTGGGATTATAGGCGTGCGCCACCACGCCCAGCTTCATACATAGTCTTTCACAAAGATTTGAATTAGGCGCTCGCCCTTACAATTTTGGAGAGGTCACATAAAGTCTAGATTTTTCAGTTTTTGAAAAAAACCGATTTGATCACACTTGGCTAGCGCGTCTGGCAACAGCAGCAGGAGTTGGGCAACGGTCTCCCTCTGCTGGCGAAAGGTATGTACTACACGTGGCAGCAGGCATCTCCCCTTTCGGCCCAGCCCTGTCCTCAACAGTCTGCAGCTGCTGGACCCTCTGCATATCTGAGCGCAGGTAGATTCCGTTTTGCATTCCAGAGTCTGGGACACTGGCAGTGCTGTGCCTGGCGAATGAATGTTGAATGAGTCAATGAGACAGTGCCCTACTAGTCCGTGCCTGAATCCAGGTCCCAAAGCCTTACCCTCATATCCAACCTAACCATCTGCCGGAGCCATGAGACAACTGAGGTTCTCTTAGGCATTGCCGGGCCCTCCCAAGACATCACTGGGACTGTTCTTCGGTGGAAAATCACTGGCAGAAACATCCAGGTCTGCAATCCTCATGAACCACATTGGAAACCAGCACAGGGGCAGGAAAGAAAAGGGAAGGGAGGAAAGAGAACGGGTTTCTGATCAGCCTCCCTGGATTCACCTCGTTCCTCTTGGGCAACTTACCAGAGCTAGATACTTTACTGAATTGTAGACTGCTGAATCTAGATTGGTCCTCAGACATAGTGGAAAACAACCCCCTCACATTCAGTGGGGTGAAAAGGCAGAACTGAAGCAGAATTGGGAAGAACTGAAACTTTGCCCTTCCTGCCTGTTAGAAAACTGCTGAAACATAGTTAACTTAGCTGGGAACACCGTGTTAGTGAAATAAAAGGGTTTATTGGGGTGCCACATGGGCAAGGGTAGGGAAGGGAAGGGGGGGTAGGGAAGGGATGGAGGCAGGAACAGAGAGCAAGAACAAAAGGCGGCAGGAACAAGGAAAAGGGGCAGAGTTCAGTCCGGGGCTGGCTTAAATAGAGTAGGGGCCATAAAACCCCCTTGGAGTGAGTCCTTGTCCTATAGGCCAGCAGAGGTCATGGGGGGAGGTAGTGGTAGTGGACAAGGGACTTGCTGGTCAGGTTTTGGTCACAAGGCACCTGGGGAGGTGTGGCCTTCTGCTTGGGAGGTGCAGCCTCTGCCTAGAATCCAACACTGCCCCCTTTCAGTAAGCAGAGGGGGAAGGGAAAGACACCTTCTTTGGGAGGAAATAGTGACTCCCTCTGTATCTCACCCCTGCCACGCAGTGACAGGGACAGTCAATCTTGCTGGACCCTTGCTATTGTAGGGGCTGAAGGATGTGATACCTTTCTTCCCCATCATGAGGGGCACAGCCAGCATCCCGTAACAAGAGAAAAGCATAGCAAATATACATTTAAAAAAATTTATTTATTTGCTTTAGTTGTACAACGATGCATTTGTTTGTACGTGGTGCTGAGGATCGAACCCGGGCCGCGCACGTGCTAGGCGAGCACTCTACTGCTGAGCCACAACCCCAGCCCCAGCAAACATATTTAATCAAACTTTTGTGTGACTTGGGAGACTTCAGATTGAAGAACTGAAGACCCAGCGGAAACTGCCGGCTCTATGCTTAGATTCAATAGAAAATGGACATGTAGAAATGAGAATGGACCAAAAGGGTATGTGACCAAATGGTAATGGATTTATGTGGAGCGGGGTGCCCAGGAGGTCCAGTCTGCTTGGATTCTTCTTGGCCTCTTTATGTGGCATACCCCTCCATCCCAGCCTCCAGGTACAAGATCCTTTCTGGAATGAGGGTCTTATGACCTACTATTGGACAACATAGGTCAGAGAATTGCTTTACGGCCAGCTCCTACATAGAAAAGTGGGGGAACAGTAGAGTAATATTTCTAGGTTTTATGGCTGGATTTGGAGGGGAAGCGATTCTAGTTTTTATGATTTACCTTGGAGAAAGAGGAATTTTGAGTTTTGAGGGACCGCCTTGGGGGGAGGAGGAGGAGCAGGAGCAGGAAGAAGAAGAGCAGGGTGTCAGGAAGAGACTTTGCATCCGAGGCCCTTCCAGTATTCTTCAGTTCAAAGCACCCAGCATGCAAAAGTGGGATACTTTGGGGTATCATTTCTGAGCCCCAACAATTCTCAAACTGGTGTTCTGCGTGGGTCTCAAGGGGAAGCTAGTTAAAAAAGCAAATTCTTGGATCTCTAGACTTGATGAATCATAATTTGCATTTTAATAATCCAGGAGTTTAGCATGCAGGGTATTTCTTCAGAACTGTGGTTCTCAATACTAGTTGCACCTTGAAATCCCCTGGAGGACTTTAAAATATGCTAATCCCTGGGTCCCACTGGGTCCCACCCTAAGGTGCAGCCTGGAACTGAGCATTGTTTAGAGCTCCCCAGGTGATTCCTCTGGGAATCACAGCTCTAGTGAAATGTTCTAGAGAGTCTTTGGGAATCAAAGCAATGTCTGCTTGCACAGAGGCCTCCCATTTTAACCCCTCAAACCCAGCTTGGTGGGGGAGAGTGTTCCCAAGGAACCCTCCCCAGCCCTGCCTGACCTGCCTGACCAGTTCCAGCACTACTCCCCAGGGCATTGTCAGGCCTCCAAGTGCTCTCAGGTTTCAGACTGGTGAGGTGAGCAAGGGGTAGTTTTCCTATCTGCTCTGCAATCCTGCCCAGAGCTGTGGCTCTGAGCTAGAAAACCTGAAACTTGGGCCTGCATCTCACCTTTGATTGAGCAAGGCAATTTCTGTTTCTCTCAGAGTTCCCAGTTTCTTTTTCTCTAAAGTAGAATGGTCAGAGGCTATTCCACTGAAAAAAATTCTAGCTTTCCCTCCACCTTTTTATTTTTCCCCTTGTGATGCTGGGGATGGAACCCAGGGCCTTATGTCTGCTAGCCAAGTGCTCCACCACTGAGCTACATTTCTAGCTGCCTTCCTGTTTTATACATATACAGATATACACAGACTCTCAAAGTTGGATGGGACCTTGAAAATGATCTGATTTGACCTTACCTTCTTACAAATGGAAGCACCGAGACCTAGAGAGATTATAGAATTTGCGTAGTCAGTTGCAGTGGCACATGCCTGTAATCCCAGCTACTTGGGAGGCTGAGGCAGGAGGATCACAAGTTTGAGGCCAGCCTCAGCAACTTAGCAAGATCCTGTCTCAAAAAATAAAAAAGGGTAGAGCGTCCCTGGGTTCAATCCCTGGTACACACTCATACAAACCTCACAAAGACTTTATCTAAAGTTAAAAACTCCTTCATGATGTAGAGAAAAATTTTGACTTTGGTGAGAAAGTATACATTGTTTAGAGCATACCCCTCCATATTATCTGCTTCTGGTTGTATGGGGGCTCGGTTTCTTTCGTTGCCTCTGAAATTATAGATAAATCAGATCAACAAAAACTAGTCTGCCTATAGACCTGCAAAGTTTTGTTTCCTTAGAGTTTAAATTGTCTTCTATCATGGGAGAGGTCAGTTTTGCCTTCATGTTTATTTCATTATTCCTAGTCTAACAACAAATCAGGTCAGGCCACTTGCTCCAAAAACCAAATAGAAAAGGCAATGGTACTTTAGATTTTCCTTGAACTGTTTGTAACATCTTACAGGTTCCCTCATTGGATGAGCTGTATGAAATCTTTAATGTGTGTTCATTTTCTCTCTATATGAGAGCTATGCTTTTATCTTCTTTTTGAAGATTAATAATGAGAATAGCCAAGATTTAAAACCAGAAGAAGTAGGTGGTGCTGGTGGAGCCAGGATTTACCTCCCTGGCTCCCAGGTGGCAGCTCAGTTTTAACGGACTAAGCTCTATGATCTTTCAGGCAATGCTGGGAATCTATATTGTAACAGGAAATCACTTTAAAAATTAGACATTAGGCTGGGGTTGTGGCTCAGCGGTAGAGCACTCGCCTAGCACGTGCGCGGCCCGGGTTCGATTCTCAACACCACGTAAAAATAAAGGCATTGTGTACAACTAAAACAAATAAATAAGTATTTTTAAAAAATTAGACATTAGCCGGGCACTGTGGTGTATGCCTGTAATCCCAGCACTTGGGAGGCTGAGGCAGGAGGATCAGGAGTTCAAAGCCAGCCTCAGCAATGGTGAGGCACTTAGCAACTCAGTGAGACCTTGTCTCTAATAAAATACAAAAAAGAGCTGGGAATGTGGCCCAGAGGTCGAGTGCCTCTGAGTTCAATCCCCGGTACAAAAAAAAAAAAAAAAAAAAAGTTAGCCGGGCGTAGTGTAATCCCAGCACTTTGGGAGGCTGAGGCAGGAGGATCGGGAGTTCAAAGCCAGCCTCAGCAATGGCGAGGCACTTAGCAACTCAGTGAGACCCTGTCTCTAAATGAAATACCAAAAAAAAAAAAAAAAAAAAAAAAAAAAAGGGCTGGGGATGTGGCCCAGTGGTTGAGTGCCCCTGAGTTCAATCCCTGGTAACACACACACACACACACACACACACACACACAAAGTTAGACATTAAACACTAAGTAAAAATTCCTGGGAAACAGAAGCCAGACAAGCTGCATTTGAGGTTTTAATCACCTGTAACTTCTACACCTGAGGTAACAGAACACTTTGAAATTAAAAGTTCCAAACTGTTTTGGCTCCTGAACTTCCTCAGGTTGAGAATGGAAACTGAGAATCTACCCCCCAGCCCTGGCAGGCACCCAGGAAACTCAAACTCTGACATATTTCTAACTGTCATGGCCTAGCTAAATCTACATATATATATTTTCCCTGCTTTCTGTCCCACTGTACTCCCTGAACTTTTTATAAAAGCTTTTTATGCCCCTAAGCATCCTGAAGATGGAGATTTGGGACAGAAAAGTCCTTCTGTATATTCCTGGGGGCCGAATTTGAATCAACCTGTTTTCCTTCCCTAACTTTTTTCTCCCCAACTTTAGTGGAGCTATTACCAGATCCTTGGGCCAGAGACCTGACCCTGGGGATCCAACAAGTCAGGTGCATGGCCCCTCTCCCCAAAAACCAAACAGAAAAGGTAATGGTAAAACCATGAAGGGCACTTTCATCAGTGTAGCCACACCAGCAAGACAAGGGGACCCATGTCTTCTGTGCTGTCTTTGAAGGGCTGATAATGACTTCAAGATTTTATAAAGAGAAAAATGAGGACATTTCACATTTCACTGGGGGTTGACATAGTTGGAGGCTTTGCACAGCTCCAGAGTAGGTGATCTTGATCAGGTGTGGTCTGTCCATCATTATCTCAGAATGGGTCAGGTGGGGACTTGTGCATGATAAGTGGCTGTGGCCACTTATATAACAAGATAGCTATCATTCAGACCTTGTTCTTGGAATCCAAGGTGACTCAAAGCAAAGGAGACAGAGGCAAAATTGAGGCAGAGAGGGCAAGTCTTTAATCCTGCTTTTATGTACTCATTAGACTTTTGCAGGCAAAAGTGAAAGAGTCTAAGTCCTTGTTAAAATTCTCTGTATCTTCTGTCCACATCTCGATCTTGGGGTGAATGATATGGTTACCTCCCTGTCCTCCCGCCCCTCCCTAAATGTTCCACGCCACCAAAACCACTCCCATGACTTGGTTTGCCCCCTGCCCGCCAAAAGGGCCCACCAAAAGTAACTAACTCCTCCCATGGCCTGGCGCTGCTAAGGCTGTGTATAAAACTCTTAACCTCAGGGTGGTGCTGTGGTCACTGTGCCCCCTCCCCCAACCAAGATGTGCCCCTCTGGTGCTGAATAAAACACTGGTGGTCCATAAGGTTTGCCTCCATTTTTTTCCTTTTTCTTTTCGTACTCCCTTCCATGTGCTTTCATGGGGTAATTGGTATGTTAACCAATCTGGCTTTGCAGGTTTTTTGGCCTGGTGGTAAACTAGTCTTTGCACTGTAACAGGGGTTCACTTGATGCTTTGACTATATCCCTTGTGGCTTTGAAACTTACATGTTTTTTTTTTCCTGATATTTTCCTAAACTTCTCCCTGATCCTCTTTTTCCTAAACTTCTCCTCCTTGATCTTCTTTTCCCTAAACTTCTCCTCCCTAATCTCATTTTTCCTCTGAATCACCTCTAAAAAAGCCCCCTGTTCCTGTGGATAGGCAGAATCACAGCCTTTGATAGGAGTCCCCTGTGTTTCTCCTTTGCTAGAAAAGCAATAAACCTTCTTTTTTCTTTTTCTTAAAACTGTGTCCTTGTTATTGGATTGACATCCGGGACAATAGCAGAATGATTGACACATATAAGCAGACAGCCTTAAATACTTAAGCCTCAATGTAGAAGTACTTCCCCCTCACTGTCTTCCCTTGTAATTGTCTACATATGACCCTCAAATAGCATGTTTACCTTTGACTAAGCTAGACTTCCCTGTTGGGTATTTAAGACTAATAAGGTGACCCCTATGTTGCCCCCAAATTAACCTCTTTCTTTCCTATTGTTAAGGTCAGCCAAGACTCCTCAGAGGTTACTTTTAGGAACTTGTAGGAGCCTCTTCACTCCTTTGTTCTTTTTCCTCTACAGTTGTGTGATCTATGGGGATAGGTCGGGGTCTTGCCTGACCATGTGGCTTCTTTTGGAAGCGTTAGGGACATTTCCCCTCCAATGACCATACTCTTTGCAAAATATATACTGGTTGGCTTCCTGTACTCGAGGGTCTACTTAAACCCACTGATTGGGAGCGGGGATGATACACCAGAGTTGCAGGGCCCCTTAGAATGGTCTGTCAGTCCCTGGAATCTGGTTGACTTTGGAGGGCAAGGGTCAAAACATTGGCTATTTTTTTCTTAGCTCTTATATTTTCCTTGACTTTATTCTCCAAGTCTTGGTTGTTGAATACCAAGAAGGCCGGGTCCACCAGTCTCAAAGTAGTGTTTTTTTTTTTTTGTGTGTGTGTATGTGTGTGTGTGTATGTGTGTTGGGGGTGTGCCAGGGATTGAACTCAACCACTGAGTCACATCCCCAGCCCCACTTTGTATTTTATTTAGAGACAGGGTCTCACTGAGTTGCTTAGCACCTTGCTTTTGCTGAGGCTGGCTTTGAACTCTCGATTCTCTTGCCTCAGCCTCCTGAGCTGCTGGGATTACAGGTGTGCACCATTGCACCTGCCTATTTGTTGTTTTTGATACCAGGGATTGAATCCAGGGGCATCTAACCACTGGCCACATCCCCAACCCTTTTTTATATTTTATTTTGTGACAGGCTCTTGCTAAGTTCCTTAGGACCTTGCTCAATTGCTGACGCTGGCTTTGAACTCCTGATCCTCCTACTTTAACCTCCAGAGCCACTGGGATTACAGGCATGCACCACTATGCCTGGCCAGCAGCAGGTTTTAATTTGAACTTTTATAATTTTACAGTTACACCTTCCATCTTATTGGGGGTGTTAGTATTGGGAGTCAGTGTCATATTTAACTGTCCTGTAGGTGATGGATTACTATCTCAAATTAACCCAGGTTATTCTGTTAGAAGTTGTACTGCTGGAAAATACTAATGGGCAACAGTTGTGAAGTTTTAGAAGGAAAATACAAAATCAAATTAACAAGGGCAAAAACATATTTAGTTGTATAATAGCTCTGAACAAAGAGATGTATATTTTATTTTTTGGGTAACATTGAGGATTGAATCCAGGGCACTTTACCACTGAGTTACATCCCCCGTCCCCACCTTCTTTTTTGAGACAGGTTCTTGCTGAATTGATGAAGCTGACCTTGAACTTGCAAACTTCCTGCCTCAGCCTCCCAAGTCATTGGGAAGAAACAAAATTTTTTTTTAAAAATATTTTTTTAGTTGTTGCTAGACCTTTATTTTATTTATTTATATGTGGTGCTAAGAATTGAACCTGCACCAGGTTCACACATGCCAGGCAAGTATGCTACCGCTGAGCCACAGCGCCAGTGCAGGAAACAAATTTATAATGAAACTAATGTAGTTTTATATCTGTTTATTCTCCATAAAAACTAATTTGTCAACAAATTAGTTGACAAATTAAATATAATTTGTCAACTCAATCACATACAAAATCTTTTACAAATACCATTAAAAAAAAAAAAAAAAAAAACCGGGGGCTGGGGTTGTGGCTCAGTGGTAGAGCACTCACCTAGCACGTTGTGCGGCCCAGGTTCGATCCTCAGCACAACGTAAAAATAAAGGCATTGTGTACAACTAAAACGAATAAATAAATATTTATAAAAAACAAAAACCTTTTGCAACCTTTAAATACCTTTTATAATTTCCCCAAAACCCTTACTTAGCTTTTGCATTATATCTCTTTCTATTTTGGGATCACAGTAATCTTTACAACAAAAACTTATCCATCAGAACTTTATGTGGGCTTCATTTTAGCCTACTTTGGGGCCATCCTAACATGGGGAAGGTCAAGAGTCAAGAGCCTCAGGTGAGGCTGGCCTTTTGACAGATCTTAAAAGTGTTTCACATTTGAAGCTAATCTGCATCCCCTTTCTAAATGTCACTCTATTCGGGAATATAAGAAAACAAGGTTCTCATATATTGTTTTCTGAGCATATTTGGATGTCAGTTAACATGTTAATATCACATCTGAAACATGACTCAAACAGAAAGGCTAAGAGAGCTCTTAGTTTCCTTTCTTTGGGGAAAAAGTGGCAAAACGTTTCTATGTTCCACATTGCCAACCTTTAAATGAATCAGGTTGTCTTTATTATCTTTCCAAAAATCCATTTAAATTTCCACCCAGTGTAAAGAATAATTTTCTGTATATAATTTGTTGAAAACAGGTTACTTTACTCTAATTGTAAAATATTAGTTGACACAAATAAATCCCCATCCAAATTAGCTATTTTTATATATACCTGAAAAAGCCTATCACTACTAACAATTTTAGTCTGGAGAACACCAGCTTAGTAGAGTGGTCTCTTCAACTTTACATTTAAAAGGGTTTATACATTTAAAATACAAAGAAGTCATTAATAATTAGCATCACAGTTACACAGATGTCCTTTATGTACATATTAACTTAGTTTTAAATCTTGAGGCAAAATTCAGAATCCATGGGCTGAGGTTGTGGCTTAGCGGCAGAGCACTCGCCTCAAACATGCGCGGCCCCGGTTCGATCCTCAGCACCACGTAAACATAAATGCATTGCATTGTGTACAACTAAAGTAAATAAATAAATATTTTAAAAAATTCAGAATCCATGGCTTCATAGGATAACTATAATTACAAGTCCATAGAGGTTAACAGCATTGATAAAAATCCAAGGCTATTAACCTCTTATAAGTCAATGAGCACAAATAGACTTTTTACCTGATATACAAGTACATCTCATACGTATAACAAAAGTGCTTATTCAGTTAAAGCAGATGCAGACCAAATACCCAAAGGACTTAAAATCAGCCACATCAATGTTTATAGCAGCTCAATTCATAATAGTTAGACTATGGAACCAACCTAGGTGTCCCTCAATAGATGAATAGATAAAGAAATTGTGGTATATATACTCAATGGAATATTACTCAGCTTTAAAGAAGGGTGAAATTAGGGCATTTGTCAGTAAATGGTTGGAGCTGGAGAATATCATGCTAAGCGAAATAAGCCAATCCCAGAAAACCAAAGGCCGAATGTTTTCTCTAATATGTGGATGGTAATTCACAATAATGTGGGGGGTATAGGGAAAAATAGCGTTACCTTAGATTAGGTAGAGAGAAATGAAGAGAGGGGAGGAAGGGGATGTGGGGATAGAAAAGATAGTGGAATGAAACAGACATTATTATTGTATGTATATGTGTGACTACATGACCAATATGATTCTGCAACATGTACACTTAGAAAAATGAGAAATTAAATCCCATCTATGCATGATATATCACAGTGCCTAAATGCATTTTACTGTCATGTATAATTAATTAAAACAAATAAATTTTAAAAAAACAGACCAAATACAAATGGTATGCCAAAGGTTTAATTGACCATTTTGTATGTTAAGATTCAGATACAATGTACGTTGTATAGAAGAGAGCACTTATTGGTTACCTTGCTTATATTAAACCTATGTAGCTTTAATTATATGAACTTTGGCATATCATTTAGACAAATATTTAACTCAGATGTAAACATATCTCTAGTCACAAATATTTAGGGTTCAAATATACTATAATAAACTAAAATAATAGTTATTCATTTAACCAGAGTTTTGAAGTGATCATTTAAAATACTTTAATATAGACAGGTACTTAAACCCTAATTCTTTTTTTTTTTTTTTTTTTTTTTGGTACTGGGGATTGAACTCAGGGGCACTCGACCACTGGGCCACATCCCCAGACCTTTTTTGTATTTTATTTAGAGACAGGGTCTCACCGTTGCTGGGGTTGGCTTTGAACTCTTGATCCTCTTGCCTCAGCCTCCCCAGCTGCTGGGATTACAAGTGTGCGCCACATCCCCAGGCCAAAATCTTTATTCTTTTTTTTTTTTTTTTTGGTACCAGGGATTGAACTCAGGGGCACTCGACCACTGGGCCACATCCCCAGCCCTTTTTTGTATTTTATTAGAGGCAGGGTCTCACTGAGTTGCTAAGTGCCTCCCCATTGCTGAGGCTGGCTTTGAACTCGCGATCCTCCTGCCTCAGCCTCCCAAGTACTGGGATTACAGGCGTGCGCCACCGCGCCCGGCCAAAATCTTTATTCTTTAAGCCAGTTCTTGCAAATGTTATTAAGAGCAGTTTAATGATTTAAGAAAATCTTGTTGTCTTAAACATAGAGAATTAGATTCTGGTTTTATGTCAATACATTAAAATTTGACCTTAGAAAACCTTTACATAATCTTTTAATTATAGTCAACTTAATCACACATACAAATTTCCAAAGATTTTTTTATTAGATTTTTAAAATTAGAGACAGGGTCTCACTGAGTTGCTAAGTGCCTCGCCATTGCTGAGGCTGGCTTTGAACTCGAGATCCTCCTGTCTCAGCCTCCCAAGTGCTGGGATTACAGGCGTGCGCCACTGCGCCCGGCTTCAGAGGGTTCTTAACCTGACTCAAAAAGGCAATCTATCCCTGCTTTGTATTATTACCTTAACCTGATTTTTCGGTCTTTTGATATTATCACTTGATAATATCATTTTGCTTATTATTTTTTCCCTTACTGATTGCTCTTCTCTAAGCCTTAGTGGAGATGTGGTCTTTATCTTGTCCAATTGTTGAATCTACAAGTGAATGAGTAAATAGCTTATCACTGAGAGGTAGTTTCATCTTCATCATCATCATCATCATTGTTATTTTAAAACATCATTATTTTAAATCCTTGTGCAAATGAGAAAATTGAGGTAGAGGGGTTAAGGTTCCTACCCAGGTTCTTCCAGCAGTAGGCAGCAGGCCCAGGATTCAAGCTTGGGTCTACCTGACTTGGAGCAAAACACTCTGAACAAACCTCTGTCCTGTCCCTCCCTCCATTTACGTTATGGTCTTGGCTTTTAGTCACTGGGTATGCCAACTTCCAGAAGCTCTTCATATGGAGGTGCCAGGTACACTAATCTGAAAGGAATGAGCTCACTCACTACCCAGTCTTCCAAGGTGGCTGGGAGAATGAACCTTTTGCTGCCAGAGGCCACTGACCTCTTGTGGGATGATGGAGAGAGTCTGAGACTAAGAGAATGGAATATTTAAGAGTCAGGAAGAAGTGGGTAATGGGGTTGAGGGGACTTGGCAGCTACCAAGATGAAGGAATGATGCTGGAAGTACTTCTGTGCCTAAATTTGGGTGATGCTCCAGGAAGTTCCAGTGCTGACATTATAGTCCCCACCATCCACCAAGGAGCAGGCCCACATAGGTATCTCTCCTATAACCTATGGGGTCAGCTGTAGGAGAAATGATTTCTTTTTAAAAAATATTTATTTATTTACTTTAGTTGTACACAATGGAATGCATTTATGTTTACGTGGTGCTGAGGATCGAACCCGGGCCGCGAGCGAGGCGAGCGCTCTGCCGCTGAGCCACAACCCCAGCCCGAGAAATGATTTCAAGTAATACTTCTGCCATGTAACATTGCAAGTCCTCTTCTTCCTTGGACCTCAAATTGCACTTGTGTTTAGTGAAGAGGTTTTAGTTAGACGAAAGAGAGGAGAGTTTATCATAATGAGAGGATCATTAGGAAAATCTGGAGCCTGGTTGACAGTAATACCGATGACATGTTCTTAGTTTATGGAAACGTGCCATGATATTTTAATGTTGAAAAGGGAATTGGAAGAGAGTTTTGAACTATTTCCGCAAACTTTTCTATAAATTTAAGATTCATTTCAAAATAAAGTTTATTTAAAAAAAAGACTGGTGAGTTAATTTTTACTCATGCACTCATTTATCCAACAATGACTATTATGTGTCAGGCACTGAGTATCCATCAGTGACTAATATGATTCTAACTCTTGTGAAGTGTACAATCTAGTGGTAATTTGGTAGAAATAATATTACTATTGTTTTTATTTAAAGCAAACTTCAACCCTGTTGTATCATTTCTTAGCTGCGCGACTTCGGCAAAGCCAACCTCACCGCGCCTTTCCTCAGTGCTAAAAAGGGCTAAAACCTAGATGCTCTCATTAAGGCCTTAGCAGGCCTTAAAGCATTTATAATAAAAAGACAGTGATTCGCAACATGAGCAGTTGTTATATATGCAGGGAGCATGTCATGTTTGCGGAGAAGGACGTGGTTGTGATAAATGTGGGTACATGGGTTCCTTAAGATCCCTGGGTGGTGATGGGCACAGCCCTGACCCCGCCCTCACGCTCGGCCCCCCTAACCGCTCTCAGTTCCGCTTGTGCGTCACGCTCAGCTCCGCCCCGCCCTGGCTCTCAGCCTCGCCCGCCCTAGCTCTCAGCTCCGCCCCGCCCCGCACTGGGTTCCGCCCCTCCCTCACGCTCAGCCCCGCCTTTCCCTCACGCTCGGTTTTGCCTTCTCCTTGCGCTCCGCCCCATCCCCCGCCTCTCGGCCCCGCCCCACCCTCGCGCTCAGCCCCGCCTCTCCCTCGAGCTTAGCTCAGTTCAGTGGCTCCTCTGGTTCAACCCCTGCACATTGGAAGGAGGCGGTTTACACTCGAGCTCGAGGGCGGAGCTGGGAAAGATCCTTCCAATTCCTGCCCTAATATCTCCCTCTGGGCGGGGCCGGACAGGGCAGGGGAACTTGCTGGAGGATGAACTCATCTTTTGCATAGCAATGCACAGCTTTGCATAGCCGATGAAGGCAGGCATTTAAAGGCGCCGCTGCTGCCTGGATCCTTGTAGTCAACTCCGCGTGGATCCACCCTTCGCTATGCATCCCTTGATGCATACTCCGCTCCTGATCTTCCTGGGCTTGCTTCTTGCCGGCCCTGCGGCCTCTGCGCGCATCGTCCTAAACCGCGTGAGTTCCCCCTCCTTTTAGGAGGCTGCTTGCAACCGCCCCCCCACCCCCGCCGGCCCTACTGGTGTTGTGCGGGTGGGTGGGATTTGGGGCTGTGGTCGCACTGTTTCTTAGTGTGCCTTTTCTGCAAGCAGAGCCTCCCGAAGCGATCAATTATGGGATTGTGTGCAGTGATGGTGTGGTGCTCCATACTCTCTTGGAGGGAGTAATCTCGCTCCGGTCTGTACCTCTGCCCTCCCCAAGCGCCTAAGCTGCACAGAACCGCAGAGTTAAAGCACTGCTCCAGGCCCAGGAATTTGGCCCTGTTGCTCTGTTCAATACCCCTATTCCCGATTCCCGTTTTCCTGTGAAGAGGCCTGGCGCCTCATGCCTTCTCTTGCCCAAATTCTCTGAATTCTTCCTGGGGAATGGGTGGGTATAGACCCATTCGGGCCAGAGGGTCTATACTTGTCCAGACCTGTGACCCCGCTGCTCTTGGTTGTGGGCCATCCAGAGGCCAGGCCTTCCCACCTTCCAAACTTCCCCCTTCACTTCTTATTTACCCCATGCAGACCCCTGGAAAAGGGAAGTTCTGTCATTCTGAGACCTAATTAGTGCCGTTCCATTGCCTCTTTTGCTTCACAGCTGTGGACAAGACACGTCTCTGGTAGCAAAGGGATAGGTCGGCTCCAGATCACTTCCTCACACCACTCTGGAGGTTTGTTCCAGAGAGAGGAACAGTATGGTGTAGGGGAAAGTGGATAGGACCCATCAGAGGAAGCCTGGCATCTGACCCCTCTCTGTTCCAATCCATGACTCCCTGAATCTTGTTTTTTTCATTGTGGAGTGTCGTCTGGGTGGTTGTCAGGAAAGGGAACTGCCTTCTCTTGATCTCTCTTGCTCAGAGCAGGAAGACTATTATGCCTGTTTCTTTTTCTTGTTTTTTTCAGATGTTGATGGACCTTTATTCATTTTATTTATTTTTATATGTGGTGCTGAGAATCCAGTGCCTTACACATGCTAGGGAAGTACTTCACCACTGAGCCACAACCCCAACCCCTATTTTGCCTGTTGAATGAAGGAAGGAGTGAGGACCTTTTGGCCTCATTTATATAAGGCCTTTGTCCTTATACACATAGCTTTTGCACCTTGTCTCTGAGTGTGGATTGAGAAGCTACTCTTGGCTTCAGAATGGCCATCCACTGTAGGGTCTGGTAGAGGCCCTGAGCTTGCCCTGCATCCCTGTTCTCCTGTAGGCCTTGGCTATGGGTACAATCCCAGACCATAGGGGTCTTAGACTGGCAGTTTTAGAGGGGCTCTGAGACATCATAGACTTCACCCACTTCACTCAGACCTTTAGGGGCTCACTCAAGATCACACAGCAAGTGGCACTTTCAGTTTATATATTCTTATCATCTACATCTTCTCTCTGGGCTTATGTGATTCAGAGCCCTGACTCCACAATCATGGGTCAGGTAAAGATTGTTGGGTGACAAGTCAGTGTTTCAGCCTCTGGAAACCTGAATTCTAACATTAACCAGTCTCAGTGACTCTGGGCTATGGTGGGTGTTAGATATCAGGGGAGAATGGTTAGCTTTGTGGGGACACATAATAGGTGCTTAATAGACTTTTTTTTTTTTTTTTTTGTGGTACCGGGTATTGAACTCAGGGGCACTCGACCATTGGGCCACATCCCCAGACCTTTTTTGTATTTTTTATTAGAGACAGGGTCTCACTGAGTTGCTAAGTGCCTCGCCATTGCTGAGGCTGGCTTTGAACTCGCGATCCTCCTGCCTCAGCCTCCCAAGTGCTGGGATTACAGGCGTGCGCCACCACGCCCGGCTCTTAATAGACTTTTTAATGCTATATAGTGGTTGTTATTTATTGTACACACTAGGTGTTGTGCTTTGAGCCTTGCACTTTTTTTTTCTAATAAATTTTAAAATTTTGGAATAATTTTAGATTTATAGAAAAGATTCAAAGGTAATATAGAGTTTCAATATACTCACCTAGTTTTCATTGTTAGCATCTTATATTATCAGCATACTTTTATCAAAACTATGAAACCAACATAGGTACATTATGATTAACTAAACTCTAGATTTTATTTGGGTTTCACCAGTTTTCCGCTAATGTCTTCTTTCTGTTCCAGGATGTGGTCCAGGGCACCACATGGCATTGTCATGTCTTGCCACTGTCTTCTGGCCTGTGATAGTTTCTCAGTCTTTCCTTTTTTTTTTTTTTTTCACGAGCTTGAAAGTCTTGATGAGTCTAAACTCTGTGCTTTCTGTATACAAACTTCTTACCCTCGCAATAACCCTGTGAGAAGATATAATTATGCTCATTTAATAGCTGAGGAAACTGAACCTTGAGGGATTAACTTACCTATGGTCTCAGGAGTGATAGCAGCTGAGCTATGATTTTAACCTATGTCTCTAATTTGTACCCATATTTCTGCCTCCAGTGTCAGGCATTTCCCCTCTTCTATATGCTGCCTCTTCCCATGTGTTGGTCGAGGATGGGGATGGCAGATGCCTGGTGCCCAGCGAGGGCATTGCTAATCTATCATATTTGCTTTCCCTAGGGAGCCTGGATGCAGCTGCAGAACCCCTCTCCATAGCTGCAGCTAGCCAGGTTCCACCCCTGGGAAAGTACCTTATTTTATCTCTCCCAGGGCCCAGGAAAAGGGAAGGGGTTTTAGGAGAGGGGAGAGGGATCTAAATGGGTACCCTGGAAACCTCCCTCAGCCCAGAATCAATCCTCAGTGTGAATCAGATTACTCTTTAGAGTTGGGGAAAGCAGCCCCAGAAAATAGTGAGTCCTCTTACCTATTTCTTCAGCCCAGATCTTGAACTTTTTCACTTGACAGTGACCTCCCAAGTGGTCCCCCCTTTCAAGTTGTCTGTTCACAGCTATAAAGCAGAGCTTGGTGTTTTTCTTCAGTGGGTTTTATTGCACCATGGTTAATTCAGCCTCCTGATTATAACCTATGAAGTCTTATATTAAATGACCCGCCACCCCTCCAGCCTCAGCTGCGTTCCTCCTTCAACACATATAGCCTGTTGGCCTTGTGTGAATGCCTGGTGCAACTAGGCTTTTTCCTGCCTCAGGGCCTTTGCTACATTCTCTCTGCATACACATGGCTGACTCCTCATCCTGTAGGTCTAGCTTTTCCCCACCACCCTACTTAAGTGGGTCCTTTGTTAATCTTCCGTTCTTTTCCTTTGTGGCACTTACAAATTTTAGTGTTATTTATTTATATTAGACTATAAGCTCCACAAGGCAGGGCAGGAGCCATGTGTGATTGTTTACCACTAATTGACAAGTCCTTAGGGCCTGTAACTGTTGCTCCATAAATGTTTGTGGAATGAATTGAAGGAAACATTTGCTGGCACCTATACTGTCCTGCCTTTCTTAGTCACAGTTGGACCAGTCATTCCAAGGATTAGAAAGCCATTCCAAGAAGCTCAAGTAAAGGGGAAGTTTAACAGGTATACGAGGAACTCACTGCAGGAAGTGGAGGCTGGGATGTCTGATGGCTGTCATTTAGTGAGCCAGCATGTATTTTGGCCTGGCGTGGTGTTATGAGCTTTACATCCATGCTCTTACCCTTGCTACACCCTCGAGAGGAAGATAAAAATGCCTCCACATAAAAGATGTGGAAATTGAGGCTCCAGGGGGTTACTGACCTATGGAATCACAGGAAATATGGCCGAGCTGTGATTTCAGCCTGGGTCTGCTTGACTGGAGCCTTCCAAAGGCATGTCCCTCACTGCTTTTATACACAGGGGAGTCACTTTATCTTGTTCCCTTTTCCACAGACCAGAAGAACCCTTCATTCTTATTCCTTCCTCAACTTCAGTTTGGTCGTGAGTCACAGGTCTTGATCCTTCATCCCCAACCCCAAACTCATGACCGAAGAGCACCAAGCCCCAGGTCCCAGGGGTGATTCATCCTTTTGTGTCCTCATTCTAAAATCAGAACCTGTCAATTTTGGGTTAGGTGTTTCTTTAACTTCCCTTGCCCTTTTGGTGCTGGGGATTGAACCAGGTGTTCTTTCTTTCTTTCTTTTTTTTTTTTTTTTTTTTTTTGGTACCGAGGATTGAGCTCAGGGGCACTCGACCACTGGGCCACATCCCATGCCCTTTTTTTGTATTTTATTAGAGGACAGGGTCTCACTGAGTTGCTAAGTGCCTCGCCATTGCTGAGGCTGGCTTTGAACTCGCGATCCTCCTGCCTCAGCCTCCCAAAGTGCTGGGATTACAGGTGTGTGCCACCGCGCCCGGCTTCAGTTGTTCTTTCTTGTTCAGTCAACTATGGGGATGTTGAAGATGGAGGTCAGCTTGAGTGTGGGATTGGCAGGTTTTCTTTCCAAGACTGAGTATGGATGTTGGGACTCTTGACGGTCTCTTGTAGGTGGCCTTTAGGGGGCTGGGAAATGTAGGAGTGAGTGGGAGAGTTTGTATAGGGTGGGGTGTGTTAAAGATCATGAGGTCCTGTAGGAGTGAGCTGTGAGCTGGACAAGATGGTGGAAAAGTCAGGAGACTTCCTGGGGGATCTGGAGGAAGAATGAGAGAAGTGGCTCTGCAGAGGAATAGAGGCTGACTCAAGTGGGGGACGTAGCATGAGTTATGGGGTAGGAGTAAGAAAGGACCAGCTAGGCGGGGCAAGTCTGTTCCCTGGGGATTGTTCTTCAACAAGGGACCCACTGGGGATCTTTGTACTGGTGTCCTTGTTCTCTTGAGAGTGGGGCTTGGGGTGCTGTTAGGTTTCCCACGTGCTTTGTGTTCTGTCTTGTTCCTGGCCCTGGATTGAGCATGGGGTATGATGTGAATAGGGTCCTGGGGGTGGACTTCAGAGGTGATTCCTTCAGGAGCTTGACCTCTCCTGGGATCCCAAGGCTGGCTAGAGAGGAGCGGGCAGCAGGGACAGGGGAGATCCGAGAAGGCACCTGCCAAAAGACAGATAAGGTTAGTCATCTATTTTGAAGTTCAAGGTCTTTTATATTGTGTCCTGTAATGTACAACATACTATACAAGGACTATACTCTTTTATTATAGTCCAGCCTATAAAAGGGGCAGGACAAATGTAATACCAAATTTAAGACGGAAGGTTGTAGACAGGCTCAAAGAGGGGAGGTGCCTCATGCAAGGTCACACCATCAGTAGCCTGTTCTGTCAAGTCTTCTGACCTGAGATGGTTCCATTTTTTTTTTTTTTTTTTGGAGTATGAATATTTTATGGGATTCATGCATGCTATTAAAATAACAAGTAGTAATGACAGTCCTTTTTTATCCTTTCAAATGCGTATGTATCACTCAGAGTTTTTCATATCTTGATTCATAAACACCAAAATAATCTGTCAACTTCTCTTTTCTCCTCTTTCTTTATTACCTGATTGTCCCTAGCCCTCCCAGCTTGGTAGCTTTTCCTGGGATAACTGTGATGAAGGGAAGGACCCCGCTGTGATCAAAAGCCTAATGTTGGAACCTGACCCCATTGTTGTTCCTGGGAATGTGACCCTCAGTGTTGTGGGCAAGACCAGTGTCCCCCTCATTTCTCCTCAGAAGGTGAGTTGAGGTAGGTGGGGAGAGGGAGGTGATATGGGCAGCCAGCTGAGGCCCTGAGAGGCATGTGCTCAGGGAACTGAAGAATTTTCGAATCCAGCAATCCCAGAGCAGCACAAGAGGCACAGATCCAGCAACTCTTACTAAGCTTCGTCAAATCTCAGGATCACAGGATTGCAGGGAATCTCTGATGTCAGACTTCCTCAGGAGGGCACGGATGACTGACCCCTGACAGGGAGCATGGCAACGTTCTCTGGACGTGATGGCCCACTCTGGTGGGCAGTTGGGTTTTGTTGTTGCGGTTAATTACAAAGTAGTCACATAAGCTGGGCACAGTGGTGCACACCTGTAATCCCAGCACTTTGAGAGGCTGAGGCAGGAGGATCGCGAGTTCAAAGCCAGCCTCAGCAATGGTGAGGCACTTACCAACTCAGTGAGACCCTGTCTCTAAATAAAATACAAAAAAGGTCTGGGGATGTGACCCAGTGGTCGAGTACCCCTGAGTTCAATCCCCGGTACCACACACACACACAAAAAAAAGTAGTCACATACATATAAAGTTATATAACCATGTTAGAAACTGCAGATGGTTAAAGCTCAGGAAATAATACCGAGAATCAATAAGTTGGTATCAAATTAAAAAAAACTTCTGCACAGCAAAGGAAACAGAATGTGAAGAAAGAGCCTACTGGATAGGAGAATATCTTTGCCAGCTACTCTTCCAACAGAAGATTAATATCCACAATATGTATAAAAAAAGCTCAGGATAATCAATAACAAAATAAACCCAATAACCCAATCAATAAATGGGCAAATGAACTGAACAGACATTTCTCAAAAGAAGAGATACAATTGACCAACAAATATAAAAAGAAATGTTCAACATCTTTAATCATCAGGGAAATGCAAATCGAAACTACACTGAGACTTCATTTTACTCCAGATAGAGCGCAGTCATCAAGAATACAAATGATAGCCAGGTGCGGTGGTGCACACCTGTAATTCCAGCAGCTGGGGAGCCTGAGGCAGGAGGATCTGAGTTCAAAGCCATCCTCAGCAACTTAGTGAGACCCTAAGAAACTCCGTGAGACCCTGTCTCAAAATAAAATACTAAAAAGTGCTGGGGATATGGCTCAGTGGTTGAGTGCTCCTGAGTTCAATCCTCAATACCAAAAAACAAAACAAAACCCCAAAAGAATACAAATAATAATTAATGCTGGTAAGGATGTGGGGTAAAGGAACATTTATATACTTTTTGTGGGGACTGTAAATTACCATTATGAAAATCAATACAAAGTTTCCTCAAAAAGACTAGGCACGGAAGCCGGGCGCGGTGGCGCACGCCTGTAATCCCAGCACTTTGGGAGGCTGAGGCAGGAGGATCGCGAGTTCAAAGCCAGCCTCAGCAATAGCGAGGCACTTAGTAACTCAGTGAGACCCTGTCTCTAATAAAATACAAAAAGGGCTGGGTATGTGGCCCAGTGGTCGAGTGCTCCTGAGTTCAATCCCCGGTACCAAAAAAAAAAAAAAAAAAAAAGAAAAGACTAGGCACGGAGCCACCATATGATCCAGTTATACCACTCCTCAGTATTTATCTTAAATAATTAAAGTCAGCATACTATAGTGAGTGATACAAGCATACCTGTGTTTGTAGCAACACAGTTAACAATAACCAAATTGTGGAACCATTCTAGGTATCTGTCAATGGATAAAGAAAATATGGCATATATACACAAGGGAGTTTTGTTTTTTTTTTGTGTGTGTGTTTTTTTTTTTTTTTTGCATTGACAAGATGCTCTACCATTAAGCTACATCTCCAGTACTATCTGTCTGTCTATCTATCTCTATTTATTTAGAGATAGGTCTTGGTAAGTTGCCAAGGCTGGCCTTGAACTTGTGATCTTCCTGCCTCAGCTCCTAACCTGCTGCCCACTTTTCTATTATTTTACTAGTCATAAATTTGGATCAAGACAATGGTGCCTGGCCTGTGAAGGAAACAGAGAGAGGTCATTTTTATTTGTTTGACACTGCAGGAACTTTGACTCAGATGTCAGCACTGATAGGTCTTCTTGCAGGCATGAGATCCACATACCTCACTGTCAAGGTGGAGAAACAGTCCTCAAGAGGGGAGAGGGCCTGTGAAGGGCCCCAGCAGGTACTTGCCAACTTAAGGCTGGAACCCAGGATTCTTCATCAGTGCCTCTGTGTCACGGAAGTGCCAATGAAGTTGTGGAACAGAGAGCTTGATGGTACCTTCTCACCCAGCTCTGCTTGCTTCTCTTAGCCCTTGGAGCAAATAGATTGAGAGCTAGAAATGAGTCATAGTTTGTAATCTCCAAGTGGTAGGCATGGCTGTGACCTCAGATCTGGCCGTTGACTTCATTTTAGTAACTTCTGCTGCTTGTCTTCAGGGCCTTGCTGGTTCAGGGTGGGGGTAGAGAGGTGTAAGGGAAGCACTGCTTCTTTTGGCGCGTGCAGCCCCACAGGCTGCCAGCTGGGTGAGCGGAGCCCAGGCAGGACTTACTTCCTCCATCCCCTCAGCTGGGTGTCCTTGTACAAGGCATAACTGGCTCAAGCATTTTCACTGGGGTATTGGAGAAACAAGGAGAGGGTATCAGCCAAGGGAGAAGTCAGGCAGGCAGGAGACAGGTGTGTCCCATCCCCCTGCCCCTCTCTACTGGGGTTTAAATCCAGAGCCTCGAAAATGCTAGGTGGACACTCCACCACTAAGTGACATTTTCAGCTCTCTCTCTCTCTCTCTCTCTCTCTTTTTTTTTTTTTTTTTTTTTTTTTAATGATTTCCATTTTACTTTATTTTGAGACAGGGTCTTGCTAAGTTGCACAGGCTGGCTTCGAACTTGCAATCCTTCTGCCTCAGTCTTCTGAGTAGTTGGGATTATAGGCCTAAGCTGCCATGCCTGGCAAAAGACAGTTTTTGCATTCCAGGCATAATGCCAAGTGCTGGGCAGGTATTGTCCCACTTGGGGAGACCTTGTGAGAGAGAAAGGCACTATAAAATACCCAACTTTTGAAGGTGAGGGAATGGAAACTGAGAGAAGTGGAGTAATTCCCCAAAAGCATTCTACTAGAATGTGGGAGAACTAACCTTCCAACCCAGGACCTCTGTTTGGCTCTCCTGGTCAGAGGAGTAGGAGCAGGCTTGGCAGAGAGGAGTGAGGGCTGGTGGAAGGGCTACTGTGCAACTAGGGGTTTGGATAATGGATGTGTAATAGAACAGTCAAGGCCAGCAAAGGAATCAATTTGAACTTGTCCATATAGGTTACAGGGTGTTCTGACTTGTCCAGTCTTGCTGGGCCTGGAGGAGAGGAGCCAATATCCTGATGCCTGGAGCAGTTGGAAGGCTTGAGTTGATAGCCTGGGAACCAGCCTGAGCCTAGCTGTCTGTGAAGAAATAAGTACCTATGCAGGATCTGTCTCTTAGAAACAAAATCCCCCCAAAAGCAAGCCTGGGATTTATAAATTGCTGGAATGTCAGAGTTGAAAGGGATTCTAAAAATGTGGCTTCCTGCCATAAACCCACAAAAAGTCAGGTGTTTAAGAGCTAACTTCCTACTACCTTTTCCTTACCATTTCCCTTGATAGCCTTTGGTGCAAAATGAATGTGGTTCTAAGGGACGACTCATTTTGGCACTAGTGGAGCTCATATCGAGTTCATGTTCAGTGTGTACCAGCTACAGCTGGGCTGACTGTGTTGGAGTCCTGGCTGCTTCTGGGTGAGCTCTGTCCTCCAGAATGGGAGCGGGACCATGACGGCACTGAGGTGTGAAGCACATTCTAGATCTTCTCATTCAGCTTCTCTCTGGCAACAGGGATCCTTTCGTGGCTTTCCCAACTTGAGTCTGGAGAGCCTGTCACTTCTGCAGATAGGTTCATCTGTTGTAACCTAACTGTAATTAAGACCTTATTATTTTTGATAATAAAAATGATTTATTTTGGCTATGTTCTCAGAGGCTTCTGTACATGGTCAGCTGGCTTCATTGTTTCTGGGCCTGTGATTAAGACCTTCACCAGTCTCAGAGTACTGTCCTTAGAAGTTTCCATTTTTTTTTTTTTTTTTTTTTTTTTTTGGTACTGGGGATCGAACTCAGGGGCACTTGACCACTGGGCCACATCCCCAGCCCTTTTTTGTATTTTATTAGAGACAGGGTCTCAATAAGTTGCTAAGTGCCCCTTGCCATTGCTGAGGCTGGCTTTGAACTCGCAATCCTCCTGCCTCAGCCTCCCAAGTGCTGGGATTACAGGCGTGCGCCACCACGCCCAGCTGAAGTTTCCGTTCTTAATTCTGCATTCTGTGGCTATACAGAAGAATGGCTGATAGGCTTCACCTTGGTCACCAACTCCAGTCAGTTGCTTGAAGCTGTCTGAAGTCCTGTGTAGAAGAGTTGTGTAGACAAGACTGGCCTCAGAAGGAAAGCCAGGAATCAATGCCACAGTTAAGCCAATCAGTTCAAGTGTTAATCAATGGGTAGTGACAACCTCAAGAATTCTAAAATTGAGCTGTGCTGAGTGTCACACACCTTTAATCCCAGCCTTTTGGGAGGCTTGGATAGGACAATTGTAAGTCTGAGGACAGTCTCAGCAACTTAGTGATTCTTGATCTCAAAAAATTAAAAAGAGCTGTGGTGTAGCTCAGTGGTAGAGCACCCTTGGGTTCAATTCCCAGTATTGGAAAAAAATTAACATTCAATTATTAATGCCTGCCATGAGCACAGGAAAGGATAACATGCTGGGCATGTACCACAGTATTGTCATTCTGGGATCAGGCGTGGTGGTGCACACCTGTAATCTCAGCAACTTGGGAGGCTGAAGCAGGAGGATCACAAGTTCAAAGCCAGCCTCAGCAACTTAGGGAGACCCTGTCTCTAGACAAAATATAAAAAGGGCTGGGGATGTGGCTTAGTGGTTAAGCGCCCCTGGGTCCACTCCTTAGTACCAAAAACAAACAAACCATCCTGTTAAACATTCTATGATTAAAATTTAATACTGACCTTTAAAGAGATTGTGGAGCCGGTGTGGTGTGTTTGGCCCTGGATTTACACTTGTGACCTTTTTCAACTCCTTTCTCACCAGGTAGAATTAACGGTGGAGAAGGAAGTGGCTGGCTTCTGGGTCAAGATCCCCTGTGTGGAGCAGCTTGGCAGCTGTACCTATGAAGACTTCTGTAATGTGCTTACCACTGTGATTCCCCCTGGGGAGCCCTGCCCAGAGCCCCTGCACACCTATGGGCTTCCCTGTCACTGTCCCTTCAAGGAAGTACGTACTTAACAAGGTTGGGGTGGTGGGGAGCATTATCCCTGTGGCTGGAGTAAAGAGGGGTTTTGGAGAGGAGAGTCTTTGCATTCTCCTCCTTCAGATCTGACGCTGTGGGGACATGTAAGAATTGCTTATCTTGGGGTGAAATGGAGGACTTGGAACTTCAGTGTGACTTCTGGGGTCCTTGAGTTCTTGGCAGTCCTAGAGGTGGGTCCAGGAAGGACAGTCCCGTCAGTAGGCTCCCCTGACCCTGGCTCCACTTCTTTCCCACAGGGCACCTATTCGCTGCCCAAGAGTGATTTCGCAGTGCCTGACCTGGAGCTTCCCGGCTGGCTCAGCACCGGGAACTACCGCATCCAGAGCGTCCTGAGCAGTGGTGGGAAGCGTCTGGGCTGTGTCAAGATCTCTGCGTCTCTCAAGGGCAAATAAAGTGGCAGCAGCCACAGCAGAATGAAGGGATGGGAGGAAGGCATTTATCTTCCTCTGTCTTGTATTTGCCAAGGCCCAATTCTGACTCTCTGCCTGTCTTTAAGCCCTTTTCTGTGATGATTCCGCTGCCCTCACTGAACCTCCTTATGTGCCACTTACATTTCAAGCTGGGGCAAGCAGCTCTGAACTAAGAGAGGGTGAGTGTGGCAGTTCTTAAGAGCCCAGGAAGTCTGTGGGCTAGCCACATCTCTCTCCTCCCCACCCAGATAACGTTCCAAAAACTTCTTTTATCTCCAAAACAGTCAAGGAATGGAAACCAACATGTTTGGGGACTTTAAGTTCAGACTGACCTAGTTCTTTCTTTTTGTTCACTAACTTAAAAGCAGAGTTCAGGGTATTAACATTTTTCATCCTACTCCAAGTCCCTCCAAGGGGCTGAAGTAGTGGATCTCTCTCTGTTCCTCCATTAACTTCTGTAATTAATTTTGCATTCTTTTCTAGGTTTGCCTAATTGACACTGGGGCACAGTGTATCCTGGAGAGGCAGGGTGTATGTGGTTGAGGTTCCCTTGCAGGAATTATTTTAGGAATGTTGTAGGTGTTTACGACCCATCACCAACTCTGGTAACTTCAGGGCCCAGGATGAGCAAGAAGGAGCGTTAGAGACATGCTGTTTCCAAGTGGGACCTCCACTTTTCCTTATCGGATAAAGATAATACATGCCTTGGATGCAATAAGTACTCCTTAAACTATACAAAAAATTAACCGCACTGTGTGCGCTGATACAAAGCAGCCGAGCTCCAGTCTGCAGTTGGAGATGTGATGTAATGGAGGATGTAATTCAGTCCATAAGGGGCAGCTGCAGTCTAGCTGAGTAGTGCCATTATAAGAATGTTCTGGGTCCAGAAATGCCAGGTAGTCACAGTATTTTCCCCCCTATAAAGGCCAAAAAATGCAGATTTTTTAAAATATGAAATTTTACAATTTTTCAGTATTGTTCTTTTTTATACACTGTTCAGGCCAAAGGGGCCAAATGGACTTGTCTGGGGAAATCCGGCCCATGGATGGCCAGTTTGCAACCTCTGAGAGTGTCAAGACGACTCCAACTAGCACCATTTCTCCCTCCATAGGGCCAAATCCATAGCATCTGGCCCCAAGGAGATCTGCCAGTGCTAGAAGAGGTCTAGGTGGCCTCTCAGCAGTGACCTGCATGGGTCTGGAGGCTGCCTGCTCCAGCCTTGGAGCCCCTTCAGGTGAGGGGCTGATGCTGAAGAATTGGCTCCTCCAGCAGCCGCCTTGTGCAGCAGAGATCCCATGAAGAGAAGGTGGAGTCTACGTCAGGCTGCCTGGATCTGTCCACTACCCTGTCGTGCTGTGATAGCTTTCTGAACCATGGACCAGCCCCACATGCCAGGCTTATTTGAAGCCTGAATTGGCAATAAATCTTTTTTAACTTGCTGAGAATTCTTCCTTTGTCTTGGCTGTATGTTTCTTTGGGTATATCTGGGGATTTCAGACGCTTGTATGCAGTGGGCTATTTCTGCAGGAAGGATTTGTTGCAGTGGTCCAGGTGAGTTGAGTTGAGGCATCGCTGGGGACTAGTTATTCTGCTTCAGTCTCGAGCCCTGGTTATCTCTGCTTCCCTCTGCTAATCATTGCACAGCTTCCTAGGGATGCTGTTTTTCTTTCCTGTCACATCATGGCCTCCGCAATCTTTCCCCCTGCCCTTGGATCTTTCGGCCTTACTCTCAGTTGTTTACTGGTCCACATTCTTGAGTGGAATCTCCTTGGCTCAGGTAAACTTTGTTTGCCATGCTTGTGGCTCAGATGCTCCCTTGGAGTCTCTTGGGGGAGAGAAGTTAGAGGTGGCTTCTCAAATCATAAGACAAAGTGGACTTTTTTTTTTTTTAATTTTTGTTTTTTAGTTGTAGGTGGACACACAATATCTTTGTTTCATTTTAATGTGGTGCTGAGGATCAAACCCAGTGCCTCACATGTGCTAGGCATGCACTCTACCACTAAGCCACAATCCCAGCCCCAAAGTGGACTTTTTAATTAATGGTGCTAAGCCAACTGAAAAGACATTTGGAAAAAATTGAAATTAGATCCATACTTTATACCCATGCAAGGTAGGACTCCCAAATGGACCTGGCTCTGTAAGAAAATGAAACAATACAAATACTAAAAGAAGAGAGCTGAAAAATCCAGTGGCACTAGAAGGTTGGTAAGTCTGACTACATGAAGAGAAAAAAAAAAAAAAAAATGTTTGGCAAAAAACACCATAAAGTCAAAAGGCTTGGAGAAAATATTTGCAGTATATGTTCTAGACAGTAATATTCTTACTATATAAAAAACTAAAAATTAAGTAGCAAAGTAACAAAAACCTGATAGAAAAAAAATGGGGGAGGAAATGATCACACTCAAATATATAAAAATGAACCATGAACATGAAAAACATGTCTAAACTCTTGTGTAGAGAAATCCAAGGTCAAATAATACTGTGAGGGGCTGGGGATGGAGCTCAGTGGTAGGGCATTTGCGTTCTGTCAAGCAAGACTGGAGAAGCAGCCTTTTTCATTGGTGGTGGGAATGCAAATGGAAACCACCTACCATAGTTTGGATCTTGAATGTCCCCTAAAGGGCTGTGTTTTAAAGACTTGATCACCAGCCTGTGGCACTATTGGGAGGTGGTGGAACCTTTAGTAGGTGGGTCCTAGTGGACAGAAGCTAGGTAATTGGGTGTGCTCTTGAAAGGTCTATTGGGACCCTGGTCCCTTTCTGCTGCCTGGCTGCCCTGACGTGAGCAGCTTTCTCCACCACATACTCCCTCCCTGACGTACTGCCTTGTCAGAGGCCCATAGGAATGTGACCAAGTGACCATGGAATGAAACCAATGAAGCCACTGAGACGAGATGAACCTTTCCTCTGTATAAGTTGACTATCTTGGCTGTTTTGTCACAATGATGAAAAGCTCACTAGCATAACTCCTTTTGTAGGGGAATTTGCATATTACTTCCAGGACCCCCTGGAATACCAAAATTTGTAGATGCTCAAGTCCCTTATATAACATCCTCTTGCATTTAAAGAAAATCATACTGGGGATTGAATCCAGGGCCTTGAGCATGTTAGACAACTGCTTATCATTGCACTATATCCCCCGTCCTTCTAAAAATCTTTATTTTGAGGTAGGGTCTTGCAATCCTGCTTCAACATCCTGAATAGCTGGAATTATAGGCATGCACCACCACGCTGACTTGCTCTTCCATATTTTATTGTATTTAAAAAAAATATTTGTTTTTTTTAAATTCACATAATTTTTTAATCAGTCAAGTTAATGAAAATATCAAAATTTCTGAGTTAGTGTATGGCATCGGAAGTTTAACTTTAGTAGCAAATAATACAGTATTTGGTATTTCCATCATCAACAAGCTATGCTGCAGAAAGAGCAATTGCATTAAATCTTAATTCATCAGGGTCACGTTCCATAAACTTCTTGCAAACTTCTATGGCATCCTCTAATAAAGTTTCATCACTAGTTTTCCCATGGTTAATTGGAAATGGTTTCCGTCCATCTAATTCATAGAGATGCCCATCTACATGAACTAATGCAATAAAATGAAGATCTACTTTTTCATCTATACTTGGTGCCTCGGTCTCACCTTCATGGACACTGGTCTCATGAGTAACTCGAATAGCGTCATAGTTCTCGAGGTATCTGGCTCGTTCTTCAGGGCTCATTGACACTGACTCCTCCAGGAATTTTTTCAAGGTTGATCCAGATTCAAAGTGCATCTTGTCTTTATTGTTCGCAATAGCATGGATCAGTCCAATTGTTCCACAGGCATTGCTGATTGTTTGCTTCATGAAATATACTGATGATGTAACATCCTGTCCCCGAGATTTTATTTTTTCCTCCTCTTCTGTTCTGAATACTTCATACTTTTCTGTAATAGGGAAGAGAAGTAACACTGCACAGACTGGTCTTGGTACCATGCTAAGGAGTTCAGGATCCATTCCATATACATCAACAAATTGCCAGTTAGGATGTAGACCTAATTGTTTGAGAAACTGGTTGGTGACCTCAGGATTGGCTTCCAGCAGCAGCCAGTGTTGACCCTCCATGGCCGCTCGGCCCGGCCCCTCTCTAGCTCATATTTATTTGTTTTTAGTTGTACACAATGCCTTTATTTTTATGTAGTGCTGAGGATTGAACCCGGGCTGTGCACATGCTAGGCAAGCAGTCTACCGCTGAGCCACAAACCCAGCCTCTGTATTTTTTATTTTTAGTTTTAAATTTAAATTTAACACGTGAAGACATGAAGTTATCATGATAGGGTAACACGATTTTTTTTGGATACGTGTGTACCTTATGTAATGTTTAAGTCAGGTAAAATATTTATCTCCTCAAACACTTATTTATTTATGTAGTTGTAGATGGACAGCATGCCTTTATTTTATTTGATTATTTTTTGTGGTGCTGAGGATTGAACCCAAGGCTTCACATGAGCTAGGCAAGTGCTCTACCACTGAGCCCCAAACCCAGCCCCCATTTATCACTTATTTATGGTGAAAATATTCAAACTCCTAGTTTTTTGAAATATACAGTATCTATACTCATTCTATTATGTAACAACATAACTGAAGTTCTTATTCCTAACTATGATTTTTTTTTTTTTACCCATTGATCATTCTCTGCACATCCCTTCTTCTCTGCTACTCTTCCCCAGCCTCTGGTAAACATTCTACTTTCTATTCCCATGAAATCAACTTTTTTCTACATTCCTATGAGATCAACTATTTTTTCCTCACAATTGAGATCATGCAGTACTTGTCTTTTTGTGCCTTTCCTACATATTTTAAATAATCTCTAGATTGCTTATTTATATTGCCTAATACATGTAAATGTTATGTAAAAAGTTGTTATAATGTATTATTTAGGGACTAGTGACAAAAAAAATCTATATATGTTCAGTACAGACACAATTTTCTTTTCTTTTCTTTTTTTTTTTTTTTTTTTGAAGAAAAATGTTGATATGCAATTCATTGAATCCATGGATGCAGACCCCATGGACATGGAGGGCTTGTACTTGAAAAAATTACAAAAACATCCTTGACCCAACTATCCCACCTCTGGGAATTTCTTCTGAAGATACAACTCCAACCATACAAAGTACATATGCTTGCAGTTACTCATTATAATGTGATTGCAAATAGTAAAAACAACATATCCTTATATCAGGGACTGAATAAACCTTGACAGTTCAATTTGGCTTCAAAGAAGGAGGAAGGTCTCCATGAGTTCTTTTCAGGATACATTGTTAAGTAAAAAAAACAAAGTGTAATAAGTGTATGTTATGTTTTATGTAAGAAAAGGATATAAGACAAGATGCATGTATCTGCTCATCTGTGCAAAATAAACAAGCACAGATTACCCAGAAATGAATGAGATTAGTTAGCTATGGAGGGTGGGTGGGAATAGAGGTGAAAGAAGGGGGAGATGACACCAGGGCACATAAAGGAAGAAGAAGATGGAACACTTCTCAGTGTATCTGTATAACTATGAGTCTTAGAACCATAGTAATGTTTCCATATGTTACTATGCATTTTTATATAGGATTTACATGTGCTAAGTACTATATGTTGAGAAGACTTAAAACATGCAGGAAAAGCACAGAAAGACAAAAGTACCACATGATCTCACTCTTGTGGAATAAAAAAAAATTAAACAGGTTTTGAGAAGAGTTCAAATTGGAATTCAGTAATGAATGAATGAATGAATGAACTGTATTTCAAGTGAATAATACAACTACACTGAAGGGGGAAGAAAAAAGTAACTTAAGTTACAGCACTGTGGTGGGCTGCTATAAAGGAACTGCACACAAATATTGAGTCTGGTTAGTCACTTTGTTTTTCACAGCTGTAGGGGTTCGTGGTTTAGAAAATATGATGTATATATTAGGAATGAGAAGATAAATATATTGTGGATGAAGGGGCATTTTGATACAAGAACTGTTGCCGCCTGCAGCAACGATACCGCGGGAAAGAATTCGGAAGCAGACTGGAAAATGAATAGGCTCTTTATTCTTCCTTCTTCTAACTTCTCTCTCTGGCTCCAACAACCTCTCCAACTCCAACCACCCCCTCTAGCCAACCTCACCCAGTTAAATACTTTTTGACTTAACAAGTGTACACGTGTCAATAGCTCAAACTTACAGGTGCATCACATAGTTTTCACGGGCATAGAAAGATTCTTAGATAAATGCATGAATATCAGGTGAAAATACTTAAACACCTCTTATGGCTCTCAGCTAGCCGCCATCTTAGCCATCTCCTTATTAGGGCTCTTAAATAGAACCAACTTCCTTTGGATGGCTAAATCTTGGGTAACAAAATTTGAACAACCAGATAATGACAAAAATGTGTTCTCCATTAAATAAGACTACACAAGAGAATCCTACATGCAGCGGAATCTCAGTGAAATGTAGAAAGATGGTAGCAATGGAGAAAAGATGAGTAGGCAACACCACAGGAATAATTCTTATAAGAATTGTAAGAAACATTTTTGGGTGCCAAATTAGTGGATACAAGTGTGACGGGAAACCTGATTTTGCATGGTTTACAAATATCTCCTCACAGGATACTCACCAATTGCCAAAGAAAAAGTTGTCTATTTATGGTAGAGAAACCTGACACACACCACCTTAACCAAGTGATCAAGTTAAAATCACCAATAATAAGACATATTGACTTCATGTATCTCCTGATAGATTAGGGCAGAATGTCACGTCTGTGAGATTCTTGTTGACAATGCATAATCTCAAAGTAATCATTAGAAAAGATCAGACAAACCCAAACTGAGAGATAACCCATAAAATAACTGCCGACTACTTTTCAAAAGTGTCAAGGCCATGAACAAGAAGACTGAGGAACAGTCACAGACTGAAAGAAAATAAAGAAATCTGACAGCTAGTTGCATTGTGAGTTCCTGATTTGAATTTTGGATTAGAAAAAAGGACCAGAAATTGAAGGAGCCCTAATTAGGAAGGGCTGTTGTAGCTAGCTGGAAGCCATGGGTTCCACCTGATATGTATGTGACGCACCTGTAGGCACCCGCAAACCTGAAGGTATATAACCGGGTGAAAGCGGTCCGAGTTAGGAGAACGGAGAATTCAGTCAGCCGGGCAGTCACTCGGTCGGTCAGAAGAATCAGAGCGGCCAGAACGTAGGCAGAGCGGTTACAGAAGAGAAACCAGATAGAAGAAGTAATGACTGGCCAGAGTTAGGCCGAGGCTCCAGAGGACTGGTCAGAGTAAGGCCGAGGCTCCCGAGGAAGACAGAAGACAGAAGACAGAAGAAGGAAGAAAGAAGAGAGAAGAAAGAAGCTCTAGTCTTTCTCTAAGCTAAGCTCTATCTTTCTTTACTCTACTCTAAGCTAAGAAGAAAAGCTAAGCTCTATCTTTCTTTACTCTAAGCTACTCTACTCTAAGCTAAGAAGAAAAATCTTTCTTTCCCTCTCTAAGCTCTAAGAAAGTAGAAGTAAAAGTAGCAAAAGCTATACTCTGCCTCCGAGAATTTTCCTCCCGTGGCGGCGCCGTGGCTGGCCGTGACAGGCAGCTTACAAGAAATAGCATTTCCCTGATGTTAATTAGGTGATTTGAACAGTTATACTGTGTTTATAGAAAGTGTAAACACGAGTACCAGGTGAAGGGTACACGGAAACTTTATTTTTGCCATCCCTTGCAAGTTTAAAGTTTTCAAAGCAAACAGGTGTAAAAATATATTGTGGAAGTACCCATTTTGAGGGCGATGGGGAACATGGTATGAGCCAGCTTTTATGTAACTTCAGTTCAGGAAGGGAGATAATAGAACCGATGTGATATAACAATAGAGGCTCAGTGGAGGTGGAGTCTGGGTCAGTGGGTGAGGTCAGGGAGGGTTTTCCTGAGGGAGTGGTGATTGAGATCTGAAAAATGGGGAATCAAGTAGGTGAAGGGAGGGGAAAAGACTTTCGAACTGGAATAGCAGAATGGAGGCCGTGTTTCACAGGGAAGCGTGGAGCTTTGGGCGAACTGGACACAGCCCAGTGTGGTTGGAAGGAGAAGGTGCTACTGGTGTAAGAAGAGTCTGGGAAGACGAGCATGGACCAGTACACCCAGAGCCTTTTGGTTCATGGTTGATTCTTCCTGACCAGCAAATCCAACTTCCTGTTTGAAGCCGATTGAGAAATTTCATTTGACAGGGTCATATCATCAGAGCAATTGCACTCCTAAATGGGGTTTGTGTGCCATAGAGAGGCTTTGCTTTTTCCTTTATTTTGGTAATACTGGGGATTTAACCTAGGAGCTCACCCATGCTAAGCAAGCACTCTAACACACACACACACACACACACACACACATATAAAAATACACACACAAACACACACATATAATTTTTACTCAAGTCAACCCACTTGGAGAAAATTTCTATGGCATTTTATGGTCTGTATATTCTTTTATTTCTTTATTTCTTGGTGGTGCTGGGATAAAACCCAGGGCTTCCTGCATGCTAGGCAAGTGCTCTGCCACTGAGTTACACTCCCCAGACCCTGTTCTATATATCCTTCAAAATCATTCAATTGTATGGCTATGACTGATTAAAACAACAACAACAACATGGAACCATGCTTCATATTTTATTTTTAACAGTTTTATTAAGATATAGTTGATATACAGTAAGCCACAGATATTTCAAGTGTCTGATTTGGGGATTTTGAACTTAGGTACACTTCTGTAAAACCACTCCACAATTGAGATAGTGAACAGAGTAACCATCACAACCAAAGTTTTCTACATACCCCTTTGTAATACCTCCCTCTCACCCTCTGCTTTCTGTTATTACAGATAATTTTTCATTTTCTGAAATTTTATATAAACAGTACCATTTAGTTTGTACTCTTTTTTATTGATCTAGATTATGTCACTCGGCATAATTATTTTGAGATTAATTCATTTCATTGTGTGTATCATGTTTGTTTCTGTACATTGCTGAGTAGCCTTCCATTGTATGATCATACATCACAATTTGTTTATCCGCTCTCTTGTTGATAGAGTTTAGATTGTTCCCACTTTTTACTGTTATAAATAAAGCTACCACAAACACTTGCATACAGGTATTTTAATGGGCATATATTATCTTCTTCTAAAGGTGAAGGTTTTGAAATGGAATATTTGGATCAAATGACAAATATATGTTCAACTTTTTTTTTTTTTTTTTTTTTTTTTTGGTGGTACTGAACCCGGGGTACTCTACGAGCTACATCCCCAGACGTTTTTATTTATTTATTTATTTTTAAATTTTGACACAGGATCTTGCTAAATTGCTGATGCTGGTCTTGAACTTGTGATCCTCCTGTATCAGCTTCCCAAGTAGCTGGGATTATCAGTGTGTGTCATAGTGCCTGGCTATGTTTAATGTTTAAAGAAACCATAAACTAGCCGGGCTCTGAGGCGCATGCCTATAATCCCAGCACTTGGGAGGCTGAGGCAGAAGGATCATGAGTTCAAAGCCAGCCTCAGCAATGGTGAGGCACTTATCTACTCAGTGACACTCTGTCTCTAATAAATTACAAAAAAAGGGCTGGGGATGTGGCCCAGTGGTCGAGTGCCCCTGAGTTCAATCCCCCGTACCAAAAAAAAAAAAAAAAAAAAAAAAATTCCATAAACTGTTTATCAAAGTGGTTGCACCAGTTTCCACTAGCAACTGCAACATACAGAGTTTCTGTTATTCTGCATCCTTACTAACACTAGCATGGTCAGTTTTAGAATTTGAGTCAGTCTAATGATGAATAGAGGTTTTAATTTGAATTTCCCTTAATGCTAATGATGTAAAACATTTAAAAAATTTTTATTTGTTCTCATTAGTTATACATGATAATAGAATGCATTGATACATTATACATAAATGGAGTATAACTTCTCCTTTTTCTGGTTGTACATGATGTAGATTCAATAAGGTAAGGTGATGTAAAACATTTTAAAGAATATTCTTCTATATCACCCATATATTTTCTTTGGTGAAGGGTCTATTCAAATCTTTTGTGCATTTTAAAAAGTTAAGTTGTGGGCTGGGGATGTATATCAGTGGTAGGATACTTGCTTAGCATGTGGGAGGCCCTGAGTTTGATCCCCAGTACTGCAAAACAAAACAAAACAAAACAAAACAAAAAGTTGTTTTCCTATTGTTAGAGCTTAAGAATTTAAAAATATATTCCGGATGATTCTTTCATTAGATAATATGCTTTTTGAAGATTTTCTCTGATTGTGGCCTGTCCTTTCATGCTTTTGGTAGTACTTTAAGAAAAGAAAAAGTTTTAATTTTGATAAAGTTCACTTCAGCAATTTATTTTATGACTTGTGCTTTTGCTATTGCAGCTAAGCAATTTTTGCCTAAACTAAGCTCACAGAATTTTTGTTATTTTTCTTAAGATTTCATAGCTTTAGATGTTAGTTTAGGTTTGGTTTCATCTTGAGTTGGTTTTTGTGTATTACATATAATATTGATGCAAGTTTTATTTATATATGGATAATCAGTTGCCCACATGTATGTACAGTAAATTTCTGGGCACTATTCTGGGCCATTGATTTTTTTGTCTATGTTGGCATCAATGCCATGCAGTTTTTTTGTTTTGTTTTGCAGCAATGGGGATCTAACCCAGAGCCTGGTATATGCTAGGTAAGTACCATACCACTAAGCTCCACCCCCAACCCCTGCATAGTTTTTTATTTTTTAAATTTGTTCTTTTTAGATAAACATGACAGTAGAGTGTATTTTGACATAGTATACCTACATGGATCTAATTAAGATCCCATTCTTGTGGTTGTACATGATATGGAGTTACACTGGTCATGTATTCATGTATGAACATAGGAAACTCATGTCCAATTCATTCTACTATCTTCCTATTCCCATCTCCTCTCCCTTCCCTCCATTCCCCTTTGTCTAATCCAAAGTCCTATTTTTTCCTACCCGCCCCCTCCCCCACTTATTGTGAGTTAGCATCCACAGAGCAGAAAGAACTTTTGGCCTTTGGTTTTTTTGGGATTGGCTTATTTCACTTAGCATGATATTCTCCAGTTCCATCTATTTACTGGAAAAAACCATAATTTCATTCTTTATGGCTGAGTTATATTCCATTGTGGATATATACCAATTATTGCATCTTTGTTATAACTTTTGAAACAAGAGCTCCTCTAACTTTGTTCTTTTTTCAAAGATATTTTGGCTATCCTAGGTCATTTGCATTTACATATAAATTTTTGAATCAGCTTATACAAAAGAACCTTCCTGCATTTTTTATTGGAATTGGGTTGAACCTGTAGATGAACTTGGTGAGAACTGACATCTTAACAACAACCTTCCTTCTCAGCCATGAGAAAGGAGTCTCTTCCCATTTATTTAGGCCTTGACTTCTTTCAGCAATGTTGTAGACCTACTTCATTTTGCTGCATTTCACTTTGTTGTGCTTTGTGGATTTTGCCATTTCTTGCACATTAGCTTTGGGACAACCCTGCATGCCAAGTCAATTGGTGCTGCTTTTTTAAAATTTACAATGTGAGGAAATTTGAATATTGACTGTATTTGATATTATGAAAATAATTGTTAATTTCCTTTTGGTGTGTTAATTGCATTGTAGTTATGTTTATCAAAAGAGTCCATTCCATTTACAGATAAACATTGAAATATTTATGGATAAATGGAAAGTATCTATAGCAATAATTACTATTTAAATTAACATTTAAAGTTGTGCATTTAAAGCAGATCTGATTTGACTCCTGACTCTATTTAGCAGTACTTGTTCTTTTCTTTTTCTTTTTTAATTTTTTATTTGTTCTACTAGTTGTACATGACAGCAGAATGCATTTCAATTCATCATACACAAATGTGAGTGCAGCATTTCAATTATCTGCATGTACATGATGTAGATACGCACCATTTGTGCAATCATACATGTACCTAGGGTAATGATGTCCATCTCATTTCACCATATTTCCTATCCTCATAACCCCTTTCCATTTCCAGTTTCTGGCATATTTTGGCAATTCTTGCATTCTTTCAACCTTTTTCATAATTATTATATCTTTTATGGTGCTGTGTAACTGGAAATCTTTTTATATTATTTTAATTGTTCTGGGGCATTATGACTTAAACGATAAATGTGTGTGTGACTGTTCAACTTACCAGCCACTCCTCTGTTTCTCCCTCTTTTGGGACCTCCCTATTCTCTGAGATACAGCAGTGTTGAAATTAGACCAGTTATTATCCCCACAACAGCCTCTAAGTGTTTAAGCGAAAGGCCTAGTTACACATCTCTCACTGTAAATGAAAAGTTAGACATGATTAAGCTTAGTAGAAGCCCTGCTGAAAATCAAAATAAACCCAAAGATAGGCCAAATGGTTAGCTAAATTGTAAATGCAAAGAAATTCTTGAAGGAAATTAAAAGTTCTACACTAGCTTTATTGGTGAGAGGAGAAAGTTTTAGTGGTATGGATAGAAGATCAAACCAGCTAGAATAATCCCTTAAAAAACTTAATCCAGAGTAGGACCCTAATTTCCTTCAGTTCTGTGAATTTTTTTTTATTTATTTATTAGCTTTAGTTGGACACAATGCCTTTATTTTTACATGGTGCTGAGGATTGAACCTGGGTTGCACACGTGCTAGGTGAGTGCTCCACCGCTGAGCTACAACCCCAGCCCCAGTTTTGCGAATGTTGAGAGAGGTAAGAAAGATGCAGAAGAAAAGTTTGAAACTAGCGGAGGTTGGTTTGTGAGCTTTAGGAAGCCACAGAAAGGAAAATGTATTTAAAAAAAAATTTTAGTCGTAGAAGGACATAATACTTTTATTTTTTATTTTTATGTGGTGCTGAAGATCAAACCCAACACCTCACACGTGCTAGGCAAGTGCTCCACCACTGAGCTACAGCACCAGCCCGAAAATGTATTTTTCTTTGTAGTTGGAAATCACACTGGGAAATACTGGAGGAATCCACAAAACCAAAGTGGGGAAAACCCCCCAGCAGAATCAAGACTTCAGAGACTGACACTGGGATTCAGTGCTACTAGGAGTCTTTTATCTCTGTAATTTTTTATAGGATATCATTTTGTGGATGAAGCTTCTCCACATTACAAGAAAAAAGAACTAATGAAAGCCCTATTATCTTAAACTTATGATCTAACGATATGTGTTGGATAAGATTCAGGCTGGCAGGCCATACCCCCAGGCGCCTTCCCAGAAGTGCCTAACTCTCGAGAGAATTCACCTTTGGTGGGCTCTGAGTCTCCACCCTTCCTGATCCAGGGAATACTTGCCTCTCGCGGGAATTCAACCCAGGGCAGGCTCTCCCTTTCTGAGCCAATCTGGACCATACAAGTCACGCTCCCACACCTCTGTACTTAAGCCCTGGCTTGTCCAGAACTCTCTTTTTCTTTTCGCAGTCATCATCTCACCAGCTCTCCCCTTCCCGTTCCTCTTTTCCCTTTCTCCCTTTCCCCCTTCCCCCCTTTCTCCCCTTCCCTTAATAAACCCCCCCTTTTCTACAAGGCGGTCCCGGTGTGGTTCTTGCCCTTCAATATGGAAATCCTGGGGCTGGGGTTGTAGCTCAGGGGTAGAGCGCTTGCCTAGCACGTGCGCGGTCTGGGTTCGATCCTCAGCACCACATAAAGGTAAATGCATTGTGTACAACTAAAGCAAATAAATAAATTAAAGAAAAAAAGATATGGAAATCCTTTTTTCCAAACTCAATTAAAAATTATGAGTGAATAAAATTCCATTGTGTCTATATACTGCATTTTCCTTATCCATCTGTTGATGAATACATAGATTGATTCCATAACTTGGCTATTGTGAATTGAACTGTTATAAACATGGGTATTTAGCCATAAAGAAGAATAAAATTGTTATTTGTAGGAAAATGGATGGAACTGGACAGCATCATGTTAAGTGAAATAAGCCAGACTCAGATCAAGGGTCATCTCTCATATGGGGAAGCTAGAGAGAAAAGAGAAAAAATGGGGATTTTGTAAAAATAGAAGGGAAACCAGTAGAATAGAGGAAGGGAATCAGGAGAAGGGAGGAGGAGAGGGAAAGGGAGAGGGGACTAGGGAAAGAAATGGATGAAATCACATTATGTGCATGTATAAATAACGTTAATCTTGTCATTAGGCATAGTTATAACTATATTTTTTTAAATGGGAAGGACTAATTGAACAAGCCTGCATTACTATGTGTCCCTACTGTAGTGACTCAATCTCCTATACAGGTCAGCATGCAGTGATCTCTTTATTATATCTCGTTAAGCCTTTTATACATTCACAGACAAAGAAGACAATTAGCCAACAGCAAACACTCACAGACAAAGAAGGCAAATAGCCATCAGCAATGACGAATGCAAATTTGAGAATCTGCAAACAGCCAGATAAATTTTCCCTTAAGGTATCTTAAACTAATTAGGGCTAGAACATTTCGAACTCCACTCCTTTTCAATACCAGAGAAACATCCTTGTTTGCAAGCAATGTTTCTTCTCTATCTATTCCATTCCTCTTCACAGAACGTCCTGTTTGCAGACACGTCTCACCAAAGGGGCAACAAGCGCCTCGTTTACAAGAACGCTTGCAGCCCTTACTTCTGATTCTCTACACCTACCCTGCGGTTATGAAGCACAGAGATAGGACTCCAGGAATACTTAAAGTAAGAGATGGGTTTTCTGGGCCTGGGGGTATAGGTCAGTGGTAGGGCATTTGCATAGTGTGCATAGGCCTTGGGTTCAATACCTAGTACTGCAAAAAGAAAGAAAGGAGAGAGGGTTTTTCTGAGGTTGGTGCAGGGTTCTCACAAGGAAGGACATTTAAAAAAAGTGTCCTGGGCACTTGTATGTGTGAACACCAAGGTGCCTATAGACATGCTGACGTGCAGCAGTCACCGTGACTAGCTCACTCCTGATTCCCTTATACAAACCTGGTGTTTCTAGGGTGGACTTGCAAGACAGATGGAGTGTGAGTGGCGTCATCCAACACCAGCCTGAAGAGCAGCCAACTGGAAAGAGGGCCAGGTGACAACAGCTTCTGGAATCTATTCGTTTGATTTTTTTTTTCCAGATTGGCAGCAGCAATGAAAATTCTTGATTCTTAATGTTGAAGAGGTTGTTCAGTGGATAGAATCAAGGAGAATATACACAAATGGATTTTATTCATACTGATTATAAAATAATACCACATGTGTACTCAGAATGAATGAGTACATGAGGTTGTAGGCTTTTGTGTTGGAATCCTTCCTTCATTCAGTTGTGTTTTTGGCATTCTGCACTCTCCCTGGGTGGAGGAGCATATCTGATAAAAACAGACTCTGCCACCTCCCTAAAAGGGCAGGCCTCATCTTCAGTTCAATTCCACATGTATGTATTAACACCTATGTGCACAGTTTTGTAGGGGGAGCAAGATGGAAGAAGTCTCCATCTTTCCAGATCTCATGATCTCATCTGACAGCCTTTCAACCCCATCCCACTCCCAAACATATAAATAAGTTACAATGCAGAGCAGCAGAATGTTTAGGAAGCAGTATTAAAAAGTTAACCAAATGTGTCTGCATATGTGTATGTGTGTGTGCATGTACCTGTGTAGGGACTACATAGGGTAGCTTTAAAAGAAAAAGGGGATATTTGAGGGATATACTAAATAACAATTTCTGAATATTTTCCCTTTTCTAGCCTGATACATAGGCTTGGGCAGATGGGCCACTTCCCCCATGGAAATTTCCATGAGGAGCAACCTGGTTTCATTTTCCCCAGGCAGGAGCCAATCAGCTTAAAGGTCGCCTTGTTCCCTGGGCAAAGAGCCAATAGCATTAAAGGTCGCTCTGGTACACCCCCCACCAGAAATCCCTACTTAAGTCCCTGCCTGCCCGGAGCTCAGACAACAACAGTTTGTCCCTGCTGAGAGAAAGCAGCTGCTACGACAGCTCCGGACTCACCATCTCCAGCCTGACAGCACGGTCTCCAGCCCAACGGCAGCTGCCCCAGCTGACAGCTCCAGAGACCACACCAGCATGACCAGGCACCCACCCTCCATCCAGAGCTCGTACACTCCCCTCTCCCTGACTCCTCTCTCCCCATACTTCTTCTACCTCCAACTGGTGAATAAATCTCTTGGCTGTATGGTTGTCTCCGGTGTGATTTTTGCCCTTCATAGCCTAACTGGCAAACTTCTGTGTGTCTTAGAAGATAATTTTTGGAGACATAAATGGAATCAATTCTCCTCGATTTACTGTTAGTATAAGAATGAAATAGTTTCATAGGCGGTTAAAATGTACTAAAATGTACTTAATTGATTTGACTTTTGTCACAGTTTAAGAAAATCATCATGTTGTATCAAACTAGTAAATAACAGCCTACTTTCTTTGCTAAATTTTATTAGTGTCCTAACTGTGCATACAGAACAAGTTCGTTAATAGAATCCCTACTCAAGGAAAAAAAAAGGGGTTTTCTTTTCATGCTGCAACTCCACTCAGGCGTCAGTGATTTTTCATAAAGTTCCGCTTTCTTCATCAGTTTTCTCAAGGAGAGAAGACACATCATCAGAAGCCAGTAAGAACAAAATATGACCCACACCATTGCAAATCTAAGAAGAGCTAGTTGTACAGTGATAGTAGTTAACACTACCAGGAAATACTGAATGGTTACTATGTAAGTGACGACTTTGCTTTTTTGGTGGATAAAAGAAAAACATTATGATAAAATTTCTGCTGGAAAGTTTCTCAATGATGACCCCTCCCCACAAACAGTGTTACTGGCTCCGCCAGTATTAAATGAGTCACAAAACTTAGATAACCTAAAAGGCTGTTGGCAAGCTGGCAAAGGTGTTCCAGCACCTGCTGTCTGACAAGGTCACAGCATGGGGGATACAGCCGCAAGGCCGCTGTATCTGGAAACCGGAACCATTTGATTTAATAATGTGTTTTTTTATTATTGATAATTATGATGTGGATGATGAGATATTTGCCAATTCCAAGGGAGAAAACATGTTGTTTGGACCTGCAGGATTATTCCCAGAATGGGACTAAAAAACATAATTAAGAAATGTCTACAGGTGTGTGCAATGTTTCCCAAGAAATGAATAACAACAATGTTTTTTTTTGAAAGTTCACAAAAAATAATTACAGATAAAGATTTCTGGGAGAAACTTGGGCAACAGGAGTTGTTTGTCCCTCAGTTAATAATTCCTACTGAGCCTTTTGTTCTAGGGCCACAATCCTTGCAAAGGCCTAATTACAGAGAAAGAATTATTTTACCCATAGTACAAGGCCCACCATGCAATACTGAATAACTTGACAATATAATCTCCTAAGTAAAACAAATAATATTAGATTAAGGAAACCTTATTTCAGCCTGGTGTGGTGGCCCACACTTGTAATCCCAGTGGCTCGGGAAGCTGAGGCAGGAGGATCATGAGTTCAAAGACAGCCTCATCAACTTAGCAAGGCACTAAGCAACTTAGAGAGACCCTGTCTCTAAATATAAAAAAGGGGTGGGGAGGTGGCTCAGTGGATAAGCACCCCTGGGTTCAATCTCTGGTGCCAAAAACAAACAACCTACTCATTTCTACATTAATATCTGTATTTTAGTATCTGAATAGCTTAATTAGAAGTTTCCATATTTTTGAACACTAGAGGGGGAGTATATATAAAAGAAAGAAGAAAGGGAAGCCAGCATCGACATGATCTCCTTCCTCAGAGTTTTATACAACATTAGGTCTCACCAAACTGCTTATTTCTTAAGTGGAGTGATTAGAATGTTGCCGCCAGAAAGGGATTTGCAGCCTGGAATGGCGGTGTAGCGGGAAGGAGCCCGGAGACAGGATGGAAACGAAAAAATTCTTTTATCTTTCTCTCTCTGTCTCTTGTAATTTCTAACACCACATACACACTCTCACAAGAAACCAAGGCACGTACTCTTACAAGAAACTACAATATATATACACAATAGCGTTAACCCCGTCCATTCTCTCTCAGGTCTCATTTCACGCGCCCCGAGCAGGAATGGCGCCAGCCCGATCTGCAGTGTCAGCTCAAGTCTCTCGAGATCCTGGGCCAAGTCCTGCGAGATCCCAGGCCAAGTCCCATGAGACTACGGAAGGCGGCAATGCCCAAACATCTCTATGGCCCATAGTCAACTGCAATCTTAGCCATCTCCCCAAACAGGGCTCCTGCATTAGAACGTATTTAAACAGTATCCAATATTCCCTTTTGAATGTCATTTTTTTCAGTTAGTATAAATTTGAAAGGACTAATGGCAAAAAAGATACAGAATATTTAAGCAGAAAAAAGTGAGGAATGCTGTAAGTAGTGACATATTCTGTCCTCATCTCAGTTTACATATTCTTTTTATTTATTGATTTTATTTTTTTATTCAAAGTTGTATTTATAATAGTAGTATGCATTATAATTCATAATAAATGTATAGAGCATCTTTTTATATAACACGGTTTGTATACAATATATATTCGTACCATTCAAATCTTCAATCATGCATTTAGGATAATGATATCCATCTTATTAAACCACCTTTTCTTTTTTCCCCTCCATCCCCCCTTGCTCCATTTCTTCCCCTCCCTCCCCTTTGACCATTCTAGTGTTCCTCTAATCCTCCTATGTACCCCGACCCAACACCACTGTGAATCAGCCTCCTTATATCAGAGAAAACATTTGGTATTTGGATTTTTGAGATTGACTAACTTCACTTAGCATTATATTCTCCAAATTCATCCATTTACCTGCTAATGCCATTATTTTATTCTCTTTTATTGCTGAGTAAAATTCCATTGTGTATATATACCACATTTTCTTTGCCCACTCATCTACTGAGGGACTCTAGGTTGATTCCACAACCTAGCTATTGTGAATTGTGCTGCTATAAACATTGAAGTGGCTGTGTCACTGTAATATGCTGTTTTTAAGTCCTTTGGGAATAGACCCAGGAGTGGGATGGCTGGGTCATAGGGTGGTTCCATTCCCATTTTTCCAAGAAATCTCCATACTGCTTTCCATAACGGTTGCACCATTTTGCAGTCCCACCAGCAATGTATGAGTGTGCCTTTTTCCCCACATCCTCTCCAACATTTATTGTTGTGTTCTTAATAGCCGCCATTCTGACTGGAGTGAAATGAAATCTTAGAGTAGTTTTGATTTGCATTTCTCTAATTGCCAGTGATGTTGAGCATTTTTTCATGTATTTGTTGATTAATTGTGTATCTTCTGGCCAGAGCAATTAGACAGATAAAAGAAATTAAAGGGATCCATATAGGAAAAGAAGAACTCAAATTAACACTATTTGCTGATGACATGATAATATAACTAGAAGACCCAAAAAACTCTACCAAAAAACTTTTACAACTAGTAAATGAATTCGGCAAAGTAGCAGGATACAAAATCAATACCCATAAGTCAAAGGCATTTTTGTACATCAGTGACAAATCCTCCTAAAGGGAAATGATGAAAACTACCCCATTTACATTAGAATAAAAAAAAAAACCTGGGAATCAACTAAAGAGGTGAAAGACCTATATAAAGAAAACTATAGAACACTAAAGAAAGAAATTATAGAAGACCTCAGAAGATGGAAAGACCTACCTTGTTCTTGGATAGGCAGAATTAATATTGTCAAAATGTCCATACTACCAAAAGCATTATACAGATTTAATGCAATTTCAATCAAAATCCCAATGACATTCCTCAAAGAAATAGAAAAAGCAATCATGAAATTCATCTGGAAAAATAAGAGACCCAGAATAGCTAAAGCAATCCTTAGCAAGAAAAGTGAAGCAGGTGGTATTGCCATACTAGACTTTAAATTATACTACAGAGCAATAGTGACAAAAACAGCATGGTATTGGCACCAAAACAGCATGGTATTGGCACCAAAACAGACTGATAGACCAATGGTACAGAATTGAGGCCACAGAGACTAATACATATAATTTCAGCTATTTTATATTAGACAAAGGTGCCAAAAATGTACAGTGGAGAAAGGATAGCCTCTTCAACAAATGGGGCTGGGAAAACTGGAAATCCATATGCTACAAAATGAAATTAAATGCTTATCTCTCACCATGCACAAAACTCAATTCAAAGTGGATTAAGGACTTAAGAATTAGACCAGAGACAATATGCCTAATAGAAGAAAAAGTAAGCTCCAGTTTCCAACATGTCGGATTAGGCCCCAAGTTCCTTAATAAGAATCCTGTAGCACAATAATTAATATCAAGAATTAATGAATGGGATAGATTCAAACTAAAAAGTTTCTTCTCAGCAAAAGAAACAATCAGTGAGGTGAATAGAGAGCCAACTAACTGGGAACAAATATTTAATACATGCACATCAGAGCACTAATTTCTAGAATATATAAAGAACTCAAAAAAACTTAACATCAAAAAAACAAATAACGGGGCTGGGGTTGTGGCTCAGTGGTGGAGCACTCGCCTGGCACGTGCGCGGCCCGGGTTTGATCCTCAGCACCACGTAAACATAAATGCATTGCATTGTGTCCAACTAAAGCAAATAAATAAATATTAAAAAAAAAAACCAATCAATAAATGGGCGAAGGAATTGAAAAGACACTTCTCAGTTTACATATTCTATTAGAAGAAAGTAGAATTATACCTGATTTAGGAGACACCATTCTATATTGTTAGCTATCCTGGTGTCTAACGAAAAACAACAGATACTCTCAAATCAGAGCCAGACTTTTCCTGATGGTGAAACCCTGAGATTCCCAGGCCAAATTTCTGGTTTCTATAGACAGAAAGTCTCCAGAATTTCCATATGGGAGAGATACCTTGGAAGCCACTGGATGGGGAATTAGAAAGGTGAAGATTTCCTGAGTTAAAATATATATATATATATGTATATATATATACATATATATATATGTTAATATATATATAAGTTAAAATATATATATATTTTATATATGTATATATATAAAAAATATATATAAATATATATATAAGTTAATATATATATATATTTTAACTTTTAAAACTCAGAACTCTGACACATAGTAGGAATTCACTGTATTCGTTCTTTTTTTTAAATATACATATATTTATTTTAATTGCTCCTACCTGAAGGTACTTATTTTTGGAGATTAACAAGGCATTTTATTATCTACTTTCCATTCCTTAAAGACTTCCACAGGTTTCGGAAAATACACATTATTTTCATGACTATGTTTCAGAGCTGCTCTTGGTGTGTCAGCAGATACATCATCGATCCGCCTTACCTTTTTGTATCTTTCGGCAATATTGAAGCCAACAGCACACTGCAACTTGGGTAGATAGGGCAAAGGTTTAGAGGATGTCGGTCAACTTTCTCCGACATCCAAATGGTTGGAGCCTTGCATTAAGCATGTGAGCCACTGGCAGTGTCACAGTCCAAATATGTGTCCAGTCTTATGGGTTGAAGTCTTACAGGAATGCAGCAGCAAAACACTAGTGATTTCAGGAATAAAGTAGTTATCAAAAATGGAATAGTCATTGGAAGATTTTTTCTGGAGCTTCTTCACTGTACTTTAGAGTGTGAGCTATAGAAATCACTGCCATATCTAGTGAAGCTGAATAGTCCCACACCATCTGTCAAAGGAGCCTGTCCAAAGACAAAATTTCAGGAACCTCTTGGGTAAATATCAATTGTTGTTGTTCCCTCAACACAGAAGGCATCTTCAGCTTTCTTCTTTTTTAGGAACTTCAGGATGTGTCCTGCAGGAATTTGTAAATTGTGTGTGTCATGGTTCACTCTAAAAGAACACCATGTGGCAGAAACAGAAACCGGTTCTAGGAGTTTTACAGTCAAGCTGTTAAAAAAAAAAAAAAATGCTTCATAATAGCTCTTGAGCCATTTAATATATTCTTCACTGATGACTCTGGTGTTTCCTAGAGATCCAATGGCCATATAAATACTGTGCTTTTCTGGAGAGGGTATCTTTCCATAGGGATTACTGAAAAACTGTTCAAAGTCTTGGGAAGCCTCAGGATGGGGGGTGATTCAATCCGATTGTGAATGCAAAGTAGTAGTTCCAGAGTGATCACTTAATTGCTGTTCCCTAGCATCTAATTTCTCATACTGTGACACAAGCACTGACTGGGTTCTTAGAGATGAGAGCTGTTTTTAGTGTCTGTTCAGAGTGAGGTAATACTTGCATTTTTGTAAAGAAAGGCTCCCATTGAAGTTTCTAGGTTACAAGGACAGGCATGTCCAGAAGGTGCTGTGGAGGGTGCCTTTACCCCTGAGAGGCCTCGACACTGCTGCCCCAGCTGTATTCACATTTTTAAAAAAGTATTTATATTTTAGTTGTAGTTGGACACAATACCTTTATTTATTTATTTATTTATTTTTGGTACTGGGGATTGAACTCAGGGGCACTCGACCACTGGGCCACATCCCCAGCCCTATTTTGTATTTTATTAGAGACAGGGTCTCACTGAGTTGCTAAGTGCCTCGCCATTGCTAAGGCTGGCTTTGAACTCGCAATCCTCCTGCCTGAGCCTCCCAAGTGCTAGGATTACAGGTGTGCGCCACTACGCCTGGCCCTTTATTTTATTTATTTATTTTTACGTGGTGCTGAGGATTGAACCCAGGGCTGCGCATGTGCTAGGTGAGCACTCTCTACTGCTGAGCCACAACCCCTGTATTCACCTATTGCAAGAGTCTTTGATCATTTCAATGGATAATACTATGGGTTAGGTTTAATGGGTTGGGTTTAAGGAGGATAATAGATTATGAAATCAAAGTAGGGAAGACAAGAGCTCCCTCCAGCCAACACTCACACCACTGCATATGAGATAGTCAGAACTCACATGAAATGTAGTTAGTAAGTGCCTATTATATGTTCATATCTGCAGAGAGTGGCTATGCAGTGAGAAGTGAGAGGTGATAGTTTTGAACCTTTAGATCTTTGAAATGATAAGTTTCAAGTTGAAAAAAAGTCCAATTCTTTATTAATTCATTTAATGAGCACCTGCTGCATGTCAGCCACTGCTCAGGAAAGTTAGATGCAGGAGAGAACAAAACAGAGGTCACCAACCTCCAGGTGCTGACATTCTAGAGGTGGAAAACCATATTTAACATGTGAAATAAGTCGTCCAGTGTATCAAAAACTGATAAGTAATGAGGAAAAGAGAAAAGGTAAAACAAGAGCAAATAACTACACATGATGTTGCCAGAACAGGCCCAGAAAGCTGATGGTCAAACAAAATTTGAGTGATGTGAAAGAGTTAGCTCAAGAGTGGACTTAGGCACGAAAATGTGCATAGCACGTTTGTTTGTGGAGGAGCAAGATTACTGCAGCTGAAGCAAGGAGAACCAGAGAGAAAGTAGTAAGAAAGGTCAAAGAACACAGGGAGGAAAGGAAAATCCTGCAAGGACTTGTAGCCACTGTAAGCATGTTGACTTTGAGTTCAATGAGCAATTGCTACAGGGATCAGAAGAGGAATGGGATCTAACTTTTGCCCTGACTGCTGAGCCTGAGGAAAGGATTGAAGGAGAAAAGGAGAAGGAGAGTAGTCAGGACAGGACAGTAACAATCCAAGTGAGAGAGGGTGTTGGTCTGGACCAGGGTGGTGGCAGTGGAGGAGTTGAGAATTGGTCTGATTCTGGAAAGATTTGGGACATAGATCCAACCAGGCTTTCTGATGAGATGGAAATAGTGGATGGGAGAAAAAGGAATGGATAATGGCCCTGAGGCTTAGATGATGGAGACACCTCCAGTGACACGGAAAGGCTGTGAGGGGCTGCTTTTGGGGGAGATTAGGGCCTGGTTTTAGACACTGTGGGGTGATGTCTCTTGACATCCTAGTAGAGATGTGGAGTATACTGCTGGCTACGCAGGTAGAATTTCAGTGAAGGTCTGGGATGGATATACATTTTTAAGGGTCATGGACCTATCAGGGGAGTTCATTCAAAAGACAAAATAAAGGGGCTGGGGCTATGGCTCAGCTGTAGAGCGCTCGTCCTCAGCACCACATAAATAAAATAAAAGTATTGTGTCCACCTACAACTAAAAAAAAAAAAAAAAAAAAAAAAAGACAAAATAAAAGCCCCAAGAAGATGAATGTAATTAAAAAAATAGATAAAAATTTGAGTTAACATGTCCAAGAGGAAGAATAAGTAAAGGTAATAGAGAAAGAAAAAAATCCATGAGTTGAGAAAGTCTGAAATTCTTCAGGCCAAGTGAAGAAAGACTGTGAAAAGAGACTCACATGCTACTAATAGATCACGTAGTATTACAACTGAGATTCACTGTGGATTAAATAACACAGTCAGTGACAACCTTGATCGAGGCAGTTTTGGTAGAGGTTGAGAGTATAGATCCGATTGGAGTGGACATAGGAAAGAATGGGAGGAAATAGTTGATAGCCAGTATAAACTATTTTGAGCTTTTTTTTTTTTTTAAATAAAGGAGAACTAAGAAATGGAATGGTGATTTTCAGGGGCAAAAGGGTTATGAAAAGGGTTTATTAATATCTTTTCCCCACTTGTAGGCTAATAGGAATCATCTAGGAGAGAGTGAATGAGTGATGGCAGGATTCTCAATGACTTTCTTGAGAAGAGCAGTAAATTTTCTGGAGTTGATTGAGTGGTCTGTCACACATAAGTGGGTTGATTGATTTTTAGCCCTTAATACCTTTAACACGTATTATTTGGGATTGAATATTCACGTTCAAGCTCCTCATCAGAAAATAAAAGTGAGACTTTTAAATGTTGAGTTGAATGTTCAGTATTAGTAACCAGCAGTGAAAGGTTAATGGATTTTAAAAAGAAAATGTACAGAGAGCAATTGGGAAGTAATATAAGCAAATATGAGATAGTGGCATTGTGACAATAAACATGAGGAGTACAGATATCAAGTTGGATAAAAATTGTGATGCTGTAGATGGTCTGGAATGGCCTCTGTGTTACTGAAGGGAGGACAGAGAATAATGTCACATGAGACAGATTTGACAGCTAGATGTTAGGTTAGGTTTGGACATTTGACTTTTTTTTGGGGAGGGGACCACATTATTTTTTTTAATTTTAAGGACTGGTACAAATTAAATATCTTAAGTGAAGTGGGTATTTTGGTACAACTTATAGAAAAGCTAAAGGTAACCCGACCTGTTTGTAGTGCCTTAGTGGCCAGGGAAGTCACTGGGTGGCTAGGGGAAGTAAGCCTAAGGCTAATCTCTCATTGTCACTGCCTCCCAGGGTGTGGTTGTCTGACAGGTATTCTTTAAAAAAAAATGTTTTTTTAAATTAGTGCATTATACTTATGCATAGTAGTGAAGTTCATTTTAACATAACTATACATGCTTGGATGTAATTTGCTCCATTTCGATTTCCAGTACTTCTACTTTCTCTCCACTTCTCCCTTCCACTGCTCCCAGACTTTACTGGTCTATTTATTTATTGTATTTTTAATTGGTGTTTTATAGATATGTATAAGACTAAAATTCACTGTGACATATTCATATATGAATTCATATATAACATGATTTGGTTAATTTCATTCTTCAGTTTCTCCCTTTTCCTATCCCTTTTCCTCCCCTTCAATCCTCTTCTACTTTACTGATCTCCCTTCTACTTTCATGGAATCTCCCCCTTTTTACTTCCTTATTTCTTCCTAGCTTTTGTATATGAGAGAAAACATTTGACTTTCTGGGTCTGGCTTATTTCACTGAGCATGATGTTCTTCAGTTACATCCATTTAATGATAAATTCTATAATCTGACTCTTCTTCATGGCTGATTAATACTCCATTGTGAATATATACCACATGTTCTTTATCCTTTCATTTGTTGACTGTACCTGGGCTGGTTCTATAACTTGGCTATTGAGACTTGCACTGTTATAAACATTGATATACCTATATCTCCATAGTATGCTGATTTCAGTTTCTTTGGATAAATGCCAAGGAGTGGTATAGCTGGTTTATAAGGTGTTTTCATTCCTAGACTTTTAAGGAATCTATATTGCTTTCCCAAGTGGTTGTCCTAAACTGTAGTCCAATCAACAATATATGAGTGTACCTTTCCCCCCATATCCTCACCACTATTTATTATTATTTGTATTCTTGATTATTGCAATTCTATCTGGAGTGAGAAGAAATCTCAATGTAGTTTTTGATTTGCATTTACCTGATTGATAGGGATGTTGCATATCTTTTCATTTATTTGTTGGCCATTTCTATTTCTTTTTTTGAGAAATATTGGTTTTATTCTATTGCCCATTTATTGATTGGGTTTTTTGCTTTTTTGGTGTTAAGCTTTTTGAGTTCTTTATATATTCTAGATACTAATCCCCTGTTGGAGAAGTAGCTGACAAAGATTTCTCTCCCATTCTAAAGGCTCTCTCTTCATGCTCTTGTTTCCTTTGTTGTGCAAAGAAATTGTTATTTTGCTGTTGTCCCATTTACTGATTCTTGGTTTTATTTCTTGAACATTAGTGGTCTTGTGAAAAAGACAGTGTATGCCAATATGTTGAGCGTATGCTTTTTTAAAAATGTTTTTAGTTGTAGGTGGACACAGTACCTTTATTTTGTTTATTTAGGTTTTTTTTTTTTTTTTACATGATTCAGGGGATTGAACTCAGTACCTCATGCATGTTAGGCAAGTGTTCTACCACTGAGCCACAAAAAACCCAGCCCTAAGCCTATGTTTTCTTCCAGTAGTTGCAAAATTCTGGCCTACTTCTTAGGTCTTTGATACACTTTGAGTTGACTTTTGTGGAGGGTGAAAGATAAGGATATACTTTCATTTTTCTTCATATGGATATGCAATTTTTCCACCATCTTTGTTAAAAAGACTATCTTTTCTTCAATGTATGTTTTCACCATGCTGTTTTTGTTACTATAGCTCTGTAGTATAATTTGAGATCTAGTATTGTGATGCCTCCAGCATCACTCTTATTGCTTAGCATTGTTTGTTTATTCTGGGTCTTTTATTTGTCCCAATGAATTTTAGAACTGTTATTTCTAGTCTGTGAAGAATGTTGTTGGTATTTTAATGGGGAATGCATTGAATCTGTATAATGCTTTTGGTACCATGGCCATTTTGACAATAATAATTCTGCCTATCCATGAACATGTGTGGTCTTTATAACTTCTAAAGTCTTTAGTTTTTTCCTTCATTGTTCTATAGTTTTCACTGCAGAGGTGTTTTTGCCTCCTTGGTTAGATTCATTCCAAGTATCTTATTTATTTATTTATTTATTGAGGTTATTGTAAACATGTGGTTTTCCCGATTTTCTTCTCAATAGATTCACTATTGGAGTATAGGAAAGCTATTGATTTTTGTATGTTGGTCTTATATCTTGCTACTTTGCTGAATTTGTGTATCAGCTCTAGAAGTCTTCTGGTAGAGTTTTTCTGGGGTCTTCTAAATACAGGGTCAGGTCATCAGCAAATAGATAATTTGACTTCTTCTTTCCTATTTTTATCTTGTTATTCCTTCTGTCTGAGAGAGATTCTGCCATTGCAGATTCTGGAGCTTCCACCTTGAGCAAGTTGGTTTCATGGTTGCTCAGTTCTTTGATGGGTTTCCTTATGCTCATTCAGCTAATGTCTCACTGAGGGGGTTACTTTTGTGGCTGGTTCATACAGTTCCAGTAGCTGACTGATCCATGCTTTCCCCCAAGTTTTGTGCATGCTCCATTGCATTCAGCCTGTTCTTCCAAACCCCAGTGTGCTTTCTTGATATCCTGAAGAAGATACTGCCACCTTGTTGGTTCTACAACTTCATCAATTTCTCATATGTTCCCTTTCCATGTAAAAATGATGAAGAAAGTATTTGGTGAAATTCTTCAAATGCACTTTATGTGGTCAAAGTGGTAAGCAGGTAGAGATGGGAGACGTAGGGGTCCAGGTTATCTGGTGGTGGAGGGTGGCAGGAGTACTGGTGGGGGCTCTTTGCACCTGCCACATGGACATGGAGGTCTTGGTGGCAGCTCTTGCAGCAGGGCCTAGGTGACCCAGGGACAGCGTGGTGAGGAGCAGCAAATGCTTCTAGCTCTGAGCTGTCAGCAATGGTGTGGGGAAGAAGCAGCTCTGTGAAGACTGTCTATGGTTGCTTGACATTTTAAGTAATCTGGGAATAGTGAGAGATCTTTTAAACAGGGGAGTGGTGGAAAGAAAACTGTACATTGGGATTAAGCTGGCAGTGTTGAGAATGAACTGCTAGTGGAGGTGGTGATGGTAGTGGTGGTTGGGGGGAGGGACAGAAAAATTAGCTTAGGGCTATTAAAACATCATCTATGAAATTAATAGCATAAGTATTAGCTGGCAATGGGAAAGAAGCCAGCCAATCTGAAGTTCCCTACTTCACAATGACTTTATATTCTTGTGGTATCTTAAACTTTTCCTTCACAATCCTTAACACCCCTCACTCAATATAATTTCTATTATTATTTGGATAATATCTCTCTACTTATATGTGTGTTCCAAGATGGCAGGACCACATGTTTTGCTTGCTGTTTTACCTGCATTCACTAGCTCAGTGCCTAAACAGTCAGAAAGAAATTTTTTTAACTAGTGAATAAAACTAATATGGAGGCATATCAGAGAAGTGGATGAGGAACCTCAAGAAAGAGAGGAGGAATAAATGAAGAGGGGAAGGAGAGAGAGAGAGAGAGAGAGAGAGAAAGAGAGAAAGCCTCCTCCGCATGGGAAAGAGAGAGATGAAGTAGAAGAGGTAGAGGATGAGAAAGAGGAAAAACATAATGTTGAAGTTAAAAACCTGAAAAATACTAGAGTGACTGTGTTGCTGCTAGGAATGGGGAAGTTGATCTGGACATGGTTTAAAGTGGGAAATATAGAATTCAACACCATCATATGTCTTTATGTTAGTTAAATTTTCTGTCTCTGCTTCCTTGTACATAAAACAATTATAGTAACCTCAAAGGGTGACTGTGAGGATTAAATAAGCTAACTCAGAAGAGCACCTGAAGCCATCACCATCATCACCATCACCATCATTATCATCTTCTTCATTACCATCACCACCTCCATCATCATCCTCATCACCACCAGCATCACCACCACCATCATTATCATTCTCATTATCACCATCATTATCATCACCACCATCACCACCACCATCATCATCATCACCAGCATCACCATCATTATCATCACTACCACCATCATCATCATCATCATCACCAGCATCACCATCATTATTATCACTACCATCATCATCATATTCATCACCACCACCACTACCACCACCACCATCATCATCATCACCATCACCACCACCCTCATCGTCATCATCATGCCCTTCACCATATTTCTTCCATAATTTGTGCCATGCCCCAGAGCAGGTACACCATTATAACTCCTCCTATCTACACCACAATGGAAGAGGCACTAGAATGGAAAACTAATTGATAGGTGGGACGAAAGTCCCCCTTTCTAGTCCAGGTTGTCAATGACTTCACCCATGAACTAAATGTAGGAAGAAGTGGCTCAGCCTCAGCTGCTCCCATTGTCCCTTCTGAGTTTTCCTTTTTTTTTTTTTTTTTTCTGAAAATACACATATGTGCCCAAATCCCTTGAAAATTTTCAGTATAATTTTTATTTCATTGTAAAAAATGAGAAAAAAAGATAGGGGAAATTATATAATGGAATGGTATATTTTAAAAGTAAGTTGAGTGAAAGAAATAAGGTAAATATAAATGGTGTGTGTTTTTTTTTAAAAAAAAGATAACAAAGACATGAATAAAAACACCCAGCTGGGCATGGTGACACACGCCTGTAATCCCAGCACTTGGGAGGATGAGGCAGGAGGATTGCGAGTTCAAAGCCAGCCTCAGCAATGGCGAAGCACTTAGCAACTCAGTGAGACCCTGTCTCTAATAAAATACAAAAAAGGGCTGGGGATGTGGCCCAGTGGTCAAGTGCCCCTGAATTCAATCCCCGGTACCAAAAAAAAAAAAAAAAAAAGTCACAGTGTCTTGATGGATGAACATAGGGAAGGAGAAAGGTAGGTAGAGAAAGCAACAAGAGCTAAGCAATAAGAGTAAGAAGGAAGAGCTTAAGTAGTTGTCAGCAAGTGATTGCCCTGCCTCTAGGAATCTGTGGCAATGTCTAGAAACATTTTGAGCCATCGCATTGACATTTGTGGTCACTAATGCCATCTAGTTGGTAGAGACCAGGGATGATGATACACCCTACAACACACAGGAAGGCGCACCACATCAAAGATTGACCCACATAAAAAATCAATAGTACTGACTTTGAGAAACCCTGACCTAGAGATTAAAGCTTACAAAGGAAGGAATGGATACAGATTGGATTCAGTCACTCCTATGCTGAAGACCCTAAGAAGTCTCTAAGAGTAAAAATCCTTAGAAATTTCCCCATGCTCATCTGACCCTATCTCCTGCTCCTCTCTGGCCTGCTCACCCACTCCTGTATGCCTCCATGGCTTCTGAAAACAGGTGGGACACTCACCTACTGTGGGTCCTCAAATGACTGTTCCCTCTACTGGGAAAAGCGCCGCCCTGCATTTCCATGTGACATACTCCTTCACCATCAAGTTTCCCTCCCAGTGCTGTCATGTTACTTTATCCACAAGGATTATTCTGGACCATCTATTTAAAATTATACCTCTTCCCCAAGATTGTTTATTACATTGTAATCTCCTATTATTTTATAGGACTGTCTCCTGAATATTTGATATGATTTGACATTTATTACATTGGCCTGTCTTCTCTCATGCCCTCCCCAACCATTATGTAAGTTTTATGGATTTTTGTCTGCTTTGTTCACCACTAAATCCCCGGCAACTAGAATTGTGCCTGGCATACAGTGGTCCTAAACAATTCTGCAATTCTGTGTTGAGTAAATGAATAAAAGAGCTCAGACAAATTAAAATAATAATAATAGTGACAAGTAGATGCAGGGCTTACTTTGTGCATAAGAACTGTCCTAAGTGCTTTATATATAATTTAAGTAATCTTCATAACTAGCCTATACTCTAGGTAACATCATAATTATTGGCATTTTTAAAAAATATTTATTTATTTACTTTAGTTGTACACAATGGAATGCATTTATGTTTATGTGGTGCTGAGGATCGAACTCGGGCCGCGCACGTGCAAGGCAAGCACTCTGCCGCTGAGCCACAACCCCAGCCCATAATTATTGGCATTTTAAAGAAAAAATGAAGACAGAGAACACTTAAATAATGTGTCAAATATTGCTCAACAGTGATGTGAAGCAAAGAAACCTGGCTTTGGAGCCTGAGATTTTAGCTTTTCTATACAATTCTACCTTATGGAACCTCAAAATTGTCTATTGTTAAAAGAATAAAAGATAATTCCCAACATTTACCAAAACATTGATCTATGCAACAAAGAATCACATTTATATTTTCTTCTTTTTCAATAGGTGATACTACCATTTACCAGTGGAGTTCTGCTCCCCAAAATGTTGAAGTTTGAACATTAGAGGAGCATTCCGAGGCAAGCATATGAAGCAGGGTTTATTTAAAAAGGGCAACACAGACTTCTCCCAGGAGGGAGAAGGGGGCCATTGCTGGTATCCTGGTATCCCAAGAAGCAAGGCAGGTCTGCCTTTTTTGTATGGCCTAGGCTTCCTTTGTTCTCCTGCTCTCTTCCTCTTATCTCTCTCCTTCCTCTGTATCTGACCAGGCCTGGTGGGATGGCTAAAAAGTGAGAAGCAGATGGGCTGAAGGGGGAAGGGCAGGATGGAGCAGCCTAGGACAGTTAATTAACGACTGTATGGTTCCCTGTAGGGAGGGGCAATTACTGGGACAGGTTACCTTGGCAACAGGTTGGGGCAGGGGCAGGTTCTTTTTTTTTTTTTTTTTTTTTTAAATATTCATGTATTTGCTTTAGTTGTACACAATGCAAAGCATTTAGGTTTACGTGGTGCTGAGGATGGAACCAGGGCCATGGGCGATCGCTCTACCGCTGAGCCACAACCCCAGCCCCCCCCCCCCCCCGCACCCCCCCCCCAGGTTCTTGATAAGGGTGGAGGAAGGGCTCTGAAGGAATTAACATTCCAATCCCTCAGGGGACAGTCTCTAACTTCCCAGGACTCACTCAAAATTGGCTTTCTTGGTCTGACCTGACTCGATTTACCTATCTATACTGACTGCTTGTCAGATTCTGGCTTCATAGGCATAAAATATCTCTGATATTTGGGCTTCAAAATTACAAAATTATAGTTGGACTACAGGAATATCATTACCACAGAAATTAAGAAGAACAAGTTACCTTTCTCAGTCATTCTGACATAATTTATCAAATGTCATATTTGAATTAATTTAAAATATAGAAATTGTATACCTATGAAAGATTGGTTGTTATGGTATGTATAAGATAATAAAATTTAAAAAGAACAATAACTGCTGTTTGTTTTCTTTTTTTTTCTTTTTTTTTTTTTTTTTGTGGTACCGGGGTTTGAACTCAGGGGCACTCGTCCACTGGGTCACATCCCCAGCCCTTTTTTGTATTTTATTTAGAGACAGAGTCTCACTGAGTTGCTAAGTGCCTCGCCACTGCTGAGGCTGGCTTTGAACTTGCGATCCTCCTGCCTCAGCCTCCCAAAGTGCTGGGATTACAGGCGTGCGCCACCGCGCCCGGCTTGCTGTTTGTTTTCTAATGCATCCACATTCTTTGGCAACAGAAATTCTCATTGGAATTGCTTTGCTTCATAAAGGTAAGTACCAGTTTAGTAACATGCATGGAAATGACATAACATATTCACAGGATTCTCTAAAGCAGATAACAAAGCAATGGATGCATGAATTTGAAAGACCTGCCTTCATATTCCAAAGCCATGTTGTATTACAGGAGTTATTACATATCTTGTTAAGCAAAATTCCAAATTCATTAACTCAGAGGGAAATCAATTCAATCTGAAGGTGAGAGGAAAGCTTCTTCCATCTTTGCCTTCTGTATGTAATTTAGTCTGGCCCTTTGCACATTCTACACTGCTTGAACTCAATGCACCCTACCAGAAGTGAACTTCAAATGACAAGTTGATGTTCATTAAGAACAGGTCCTCAAGCTTATTCATGTTTGCATCTTTTAGGGTGTTCAGTACAGAGCTTACACATATCAGGAAGTCAAGATGTATTTCATAATTCATGAATGAATGTCACATGGGAAAATGACAAAATAAAAAAGGAGGCTCTTCTGGGACATGTTTTAAGAGGAAAATATAACTTTGTTTACAATAAGCTCTGGAAATATTTTGTCCTCCTAAGGCAGTGATGTAAAAATCATAAAAACCAAAAAATGAGTTAGATGATGAACCCAACCTAATTCTATACTAAGATTGGGAGCCATAAAGTTTAAAAAATTTTTTTCATTTGTGTTTTACTAAGATATTTATTTGGCCTGACCATACTCTGAGGGCAAATCTTGTTTGGAATTCCTGCCCTTGCTCTGAACTCACACATACCTGGCTCTCCTTGACCAGATAACAACCCTCCCTGAAACCTCAGTGGCTCCTCATAAATTTCAACAGGAATCTTAATTTACTCCCTACCTTGAAATGTTAAGCCATGTAGATCATTAGCCAACTATCTGCCTTTGTATCACATTTTCCAGAACCCTTTAGCTGTAAGTGTAATGCCCAGAGAACAGACCCCAAGCACATTTTAAATTGACTGGGGAATGACTTAGGGGGTCTTCATTGGTGGAGGCTATCCTCAGAGCAACGGAATGTGCTGATTACAAACTGGAGTCAGGCACGTGTGGTTTTAAGTATGGTTTTAGGTACATAGTTTTAGGCACGTAGGCTTAGGTGGTGCGTGCAGCTCCAACTGTCCTTGAGGGGAAGCTTTTTGACTCTTATTATCTTAAAGCCAAGCATTTTACAGAAGCAAAAAGAAGCGGTTAAACTAAAAAGGGCTTGGGGCTAAAAAGGCAAGTTCTACATAAGTTCCCAAGACATCCCCTTTTTTTGTAACTTTCTGTGCTATAAAAACCTTGTCTTCCCAGAGGGCAGGGCTAATATCTAGCCAGGTGTTTGGGAGAGGCAGCCTCTGGCAAGCTCTCTTTATGTACACAATATAAGCTTGCTTTAATTTGATTTAAATTGGAGTTGGTTGTCTTTTCTTGGCATCGTGGATCAACATTAGGCTTTAGACACAGGAATATTCTGAAGTTTTAGAGAGTAGTGAATTTGTGTGTGTGTGTGTGTGTGTGTGTGTCTGTGTGTCTGTGTGAGAATGTGTATATATCCATGTTTTTTGTTCCCATTTAGAGATTACATCTAACCAGGCTTTTCTAAAAGAAGTAAATTGCTGATATGCCACCTATTTACTCCCTGGAATAAAACCATCAGACTACAGGCATCTGTATTTATTTATTTAGTTTTTGTAGATCCAGGACTTTTTTTTTTTTTTTTTTTTAATATTTATTTATTTGCTTTAGTTGTACACAATGTGGTTTTACGTGGTGCTGAGGATCGAACCCGGGCCGCGCACGTGCTAGGCGAGCGCTCTACCGCTGAGCCACATCCCCAGCCCAGGACTTTTTTTTAATCCTAAAAATTATGGACCTAGAACTCAAGTTACTGGCTATATATATATATATATATATATATATATATATATATAATTTATTTATTTATTTTAACATTTATTTGTTTGTTTTAGTTGTACACAATGCCTTTATTTTTACATGGTGCTGAGAATCGAACCCGGCCGCGTACGTGCTAGGCGAGCGCTCTACTGCTGAGCCACAAGCCCAGCCCCTCATTTTTGTTGATCCAAGACGCAAAGAAAAGACCACCAACTCCAATTTTAAATTAAAGCAAGCTTATATTGTATACACACACAAAGAGAGCTGGCCAGGGCTGCTCCTCCCAAACACTGGGCTTGGAGTCAGCCCCGCTCTCCGGGAAGACAAGGTTTTTATAGTTCAAAGAGTTACAAAAAATCTTGGGAACTTACAGCTAACAAGGTCAGGCATGTGTAATTTAAAGCAAGCAGCAAACTAATATCTACATGGTATTGCATTCCAAGGGAAAAACGGAGTAATAGTCAAACCCCATATCAAAAGTTTATGAGGCACCATTAGTTAGAGAGAGAGAGTTGTTATCTGGTCAAGGAAAGCCAGGCCTGAGTGAGCTCAAGGCCTGGGCATGAATGCCAGACAATAAGCTCAAGCCAAATAAGAATCTTAGCATTTCATAGAAAACTGAAGTGGGCTTTTCATAAATTTTTGACAGGATGGCTCCCAGTCTTAAGATGGAATTAAGCTGGTTTATCAATTTTGTTATCTAAACCCTCTTGACCCTACTTCCCCCTCTAGCTGCCCCCCTATTTCCTCCATCCTCCTTTACACCACACTGTCACAATTGCCCTTTCTTGACCCTATTACACACAAAGTTTTGCTCCCCAAATTCCATGGCAACAGCCCTTCTCAAGGTCACCAATGATCTCACACTGTGAAATCCAGTGGCCAATTCATTCTCATTTTATTTATCATTCATATTTGGCATAGTTAATTACTACCTACTACTTGTAACATTTTCTTTACTTGACTTACATGACATCACACTGGGGTGTAGGTTTTCCTCCTACTTCTCTTTTCTTATCCTTTTCTGTGATTCTTTCTTAACTTCCTCATCTCTAAATGCTCAAGTCACCTTGGACTGATTATCTTCTCTCAATCACGTACTCTCTGGGTGATCTTATCTAATCTTATGGCCAATGGTATTTATGCACAAAAAAATCACAAAAAATAATAGTTTTTTTAAAAAAATATTTATTTATTTTAGTTGTACACAGTGCCTTTATTTGTTTTTACATGGTGCTAAGGATTGAACCCCGGGCAGCACACATGCTAGGTGTGTGCTCTACTGCTGAGCCACAATCCCAGCCCCTAGTTTTTTTTTTTAAAGGGCAAGCAATCACTTGTTTTGATGCTTTGCCTAGAATCATTTCTTTTTCCCTAAGATTCTCTGAACATGTGGCAAAACTAATGTCTGCAAGAACTTTTGTTCCAGGAGAAACATTCCCTACTTCTATCATTTATTCAAAGGGATCTGATGGAGTGGGTTTAAGAACCACCCATATAGCCGGCGCAGTGGCGCACGCCTGTAATCCCAGCACTTTGGGAGGCTGAGGCAGGAGGATTGCGAGTTCAAAGCCAGCCTCAGCAATGGCGAGGCACTTAGCAACTCAGTGAGACCCTGTCTCTAAATAAAATACAAAAAAGGGCTGGGGATGTGGCCAGTGGTCGAGTGCCCCTGAGTTCAATCCCTGGTACCAAAAAAAAAAAAAAAAAAAAAAAAAAAAAAAAAAGAACCACCCATACTAAAAGTCAACTGATTTGACCAATCTTTTTTTAACCTGGTATTTTCCAATCAAAGAACCAGGCAGATTTAAATCTTAGGCTAAGACTTGATATTAGGAATACACTAATATGTTACCTTTCATTGTGATACTATAGAAGAGAACCTGTTGAAATCATTAAATTGCTTTTTTTTTTCCAGACAAGTATGGCCTATGTTATCTGTAACTGAAAGTCTGTTTATAGTATACTAAACATCATAACTGTCATTGAGTGTAGGTATATAATATATAATTTGATTCACTTCAGTTATTCTGCAAGTAAACATTTACCTCAAACACCTACTAAAGTAGTTTTTGTAAAGTATAAGGAACAATAACAAAGATCATAAATATAAGTTCTGTCCTACAACATTAATTTTTCTTGCCTGATATTTGGGTCTTTGGAATTTAATTCCTTTGGGATCCTCATGGCTTTCCACTCTCAGAAAGAAAAATAGCTTATGCCATATAAGGCAACATTTGTCCTGAGTTGACAGGCTACCTGTCAACTTTGAGTGTACTTTGATTTGGACATGAGTTAGATATGTCCTTATATTTTCATTTCAGTTAATGTTAGCTTCTGACTCTTGTTTACAGTTGAAGAACTGCAGACTTTGCATTTCCATATTCAATGCAAAACCTTAATTTAGAGCCATTCTTCCTGATAACCTGACTTTCAATATAATGAGAGCATTTCTGTTCATATGGTAGTGGCACACACCTCCTCCACCAAAGAATCTTTTTTTATTAATTAATTAATTTATTTTAATTAGGTATATGTGACAGTAGAATGCATTTTGATTCATTGTACACAAAAATTGCAGCACAAAATTTCATTTCTCTGGTTCCACCAATGAATCTTAATTTAGCTTCTACGGAGACCCTCAACATAGTTGATCTTGTTAGCAGAATATCAGCAAACATTTTTGCAAAAAAGCTCATTGTGGTTAGACTTCCTATTTCCTGTCTCGCAAAAAGCTAAGTTTAACTGCAAACTTTATGTTACTCCTGCTTTTTGTGTTAAAACGTGTGAAATAAGATAAAAAAAAAAAAAAACTTTCTGAGAACTCAAAGAAAGAAAAAAATTACTTCTATGTAGACCCCTGCAAAAATGTAAACCTCCAAACCCCTCCTCCCACTGGGCATAAAGGTCAAAGAATTTTTGGAATCTGGGTCCAGAGAATGTTTAAGGCTATCCAATAGCCTCTCTGGATTCTGTAGTCAATAAACTTGCTTCCTGCTAATTCTTCCAGTGTCCGGCCTCTTCTGTCCAACTTCAGTATTACGCCAGAACAGAAACAAACAGGATTTTACAATAAGGCATTTCCTGTGCCACTTATATATGGGGAACACAAGTGGGACTTAAAAGTTAATGGTAAGAAATCTAATTACAACATAACATCATTAGCCAGTTTAATAATTTTTTTGTTTGGTTAAAAATTCAACTAAGGGCCGGGCGCGGTGGCGCACGCCTGTAATCCCAGCACTTTGGGAGGCTGAGGCAGGAGGATCGCGAGTTCAAAGCCAGCCTCAGCAATGGCGAGGCACTTAGCAACTCAGTGAGACCCTGTCTCTAAATAAAATACAAAAAAAAGGGCTGGGGATGTGACCTAGTGGTCGAGTGCCCCTGAGTTCAATCCCCGGTACCACAAAAAAAAAAAAAAAAAAAAAAAAAAAAAAAAAAAAAAAAAATTCAACTAAGGGCTGGGATTGTGGCTCAGTGGTGGAGCGTTCGCCTAGCATGTGGGCTACCCGGGTTCGATCCTCAGCACCACGTACAAATGGGGTGCATTGAATAAAACGCATTGTGTACAACTAAAAGCAAATAAATAAAAATATTAAAAAAAAATTCAACTAAGCCAGGCGCCGTGGTGCATGCCTGTAATCCCAGCACTTGGGAGGCAGGAAGATCGGGAGTTCAAAGCTAGCCTCAGCAATGGCGAGGCACTTAGCAACTCAGTGAGACCCTGTCTCTAAATAAAATACAAAAAAGGGCTTAGGATGTGGCCCAGTGGTCGAGTGCCCCTCAATCCTCAGTACCACACACACACACACACACACACACACAAAAAAAAAAAAAAAAAAAAAAAAAACCAAAAAAACAACATTAGAATATCCGACATTAAGGGAAGTAACTGACAGCTAATCTATGATGGTTAGGATCTAATATTATTCAAGAAAATAGAAAATACCATTGTATACAATTCATAATTTTATGAATTCATCTGTTAAAATATGCATACAAAAAAAACTGAAAGGAAGTACAATAAAATGTTTAGTGTACCTATTTCTGTGTACTATTAAAAGTAATTTTTATTTTCACCTTTAAAAATTTTTCCAGACTTTATATAATAGTCATATACTGTCAGAAACAGCAACCTTTGGAACCTCAAGTATTTAAGCCAGGCCTGGTGGCAACCAGGCAACCTTTGGAATTTTAACACTTAATTCTCAAAAACTGCCCATGAAGTTTTTCATGATTTAGCTCTACATAAGGTTCAGTAGTTTATTTTGTTTGAGAAAATATGTTGAGCTCAAACTTGCATTTCTATCTCTTTTCCTATATCTGGATTTAAATACTTGAGATTTTTTTTTTTTTTTTTTTTTTTTTTTTTTTTTGGTACCGGGGATTGAACTCAGGGGCACTCGACCACTGGATCACATCCCCAGCCCAGTTTTTTGTATTTTTATTAGAGACAGGATCTCACTGAGTTGCTAAGTGCCTTGCCATTGCTGAGGCTGGCTTTGAACTCACAATCCTCCTGCCTCAGCCTCCCAAGTGCTGGGATTACAGGCGTGTGCCACCAGGCCTGGCTTAAATACTTGAGATTCTTAGAGCATCCAGGTGGAAGAAAAATATCCAGGGAACAATGAAATCTATTATATTGGTTTTGTTATCTATTACTTTACCACTGCCTAAAGCACACTATTATTTCAAGGCTGCTTGAATTACTTATCAGCTAATTCTCTGAGTGTTGAATGGTTTAATTCATTGGAAAGAGACAATGAAGGATATCCACTAGGTTATCTTTGTTTTCTCAGAACCATTCTCTTCTCTCAGTAATATGCTAAGTCATCATCATTAATAAAAGTTAAAATATTTTAGTTTGTGGTAAATATAACTCAGTTTGGGAAAGTAGATTATATAACAGCTATTCCTATTATTACATGAATTGTAATTCCTATTACTAAATGAACTCTTAGATTTTATTCATTCACAACTTTAGAATTTGGAAAGTAGAGATTATTCTCTCTAATTTGTTTTAGAAATGAGTTGTATATGCATGGGTTCATTAACCAAAACCACTGTTGAATTTCCCAGAGCTTTTGCTACAGATTTTTATTTTTTTCACAATTAAACTTAAGTTCAATAAGTTTAATTTACTTTATGACATTACAAGAAAAATTATGAGTGCTTTCCAGTTCATAGCCACAGTGCCGACACAAACTGCTCACCCATGGGGGCCAATCTGAGTAATTCTAGGTCCCTGACAGACAACTCATTTAAAAAAGTCCTCTAAGAGAGTCTTGTCTACTCACAAAGCTTTTCCAAAGACAAAATTAAACATATATGCAAATACATATAGATATGCATTAATATATAAATATGCATTAATATATACCATAGATTAAGATATTTTCAGTTTGTTCAATGCATATAATAGTCTTGTAACTTAAATTGTAAAAGGAAATGTTACAAGAAAAGTTCGAGGTTATAAACACTCTAAACTAAAAGAGAATTGAGGGGAGGGGAAGAAGAGAAGTTCAGTAGACAAAGGGCAATGAAGGGAAGGGAGGAAATAGGAGTAGGAAAGACAGTAGAATAAATCCAGCATAATTTTCTTATGTACACATATGAAAATACCCAAGTGAATTCTATTATCATGCCCACCCATGCTTGTATAATTTTATCAAAATGGATTCTACAGAAATGGATTTTATTGTCATGTGTAACTAAGAAGAACCAATATAAATAGGGGAAAAAAGAAGGCTGAAAATTGCAAGTTTGAGGCTGGCCTGGGGAAATTAGTAAGACCTGTCTCAAAGTAAAAAATAAAAAGGTCTAGGGATGTGGCTCAGTTGGAGAGCACCCCTAGGTTCAATTCCTGGTACAAAAAAAAAAAAAAAAAAAAAAAATTGGAGCCTCCTGTGTGATACTGTGATACTCCTGAATGTCACACCTCTCTCTGTTTGTGTTTATCATGCCCTTTTTTAAAAAAGGAAAATTTATTATGAAATTATGAAATATAACCAACATGTGAGAAATGCCCCAAACATACTCATCTTAATAAATCTTCTCAGAGGGAAAACCTATACGACAATTAGCCTCCTCAATTCCATCATTCGTAGATCCTTCCCACTGCCATGCCCCATCCCTGCTGTTTGTCCCCTCTTGGTCATAAACTTCCCTCCCCACCAGAGGTGTTCAATCTCCTGACTTTAAACATAATGAGTTCTTTGAATTTCTATATACTCTTGCCAATTGTGTATGAATTCCCAAAGAACAGATTTTCATTCATCCTGATTTGGAACTTCAGATGAATGAATCATCATGTGTCTATTCATTTATGTCTTACTTTCTTCATTCAACATTATGTTTATGAGATTCATCCATGTTGTTGAGTAGAAGTGCAGCTTGTTCATTTGCCTTGCTGTGAGTATCCTATAGTAGGAATATACCATGATTTATTTGTTTATTCTACGGTAGATGGATGTGGTGATGGGCAATGCTGCTTTGAATATCTGGTGTAGAATTTCAGGGAATCTGTAGGGGCATCTACCTGGCAATAGAAAATGGGTCATGGGATATGTGTTATCTTCGACTTCACTAGATAATACCAAACTCTTTTCCAGAGTGAATGCACTAATTTACCACCAACACAGCCTGCAGAGTTTCTGCTGTACTGACATCTTCACCAACAATAGGTGTTATCTGTTTAATTTTAGCCAAATGGAGAATGGCTAATGGTATCTCACTGTGAGACATTTATTTATTATTTATAATTAGGATTTTCCTGACTAATAATGAGGCTGAACATATTTGCATATGCTTATTGGCTATTTTATTTTTTCTTTGATAAAGTCCCTGCCCACTTTCTCCATGTGATTGTCTCATAGATTTGAAGGTGTATTCATATATTCTAGAAGCTAATCCTTACTGTGTGTGACAAATATCCCACTCTGCACTTCACTTTTTTTTTTTTACTTCGTTTAGGCAATCTTTTAATGAACAAAATTGTTTATTATTATTATTATTATTATTATTATTTTGGTACTGGGGATTAACCCAGGGATGCTTAACCACTGAGCCACATCCCCAGCCCTTTTTAATGTTTAATTTAGGGACAGGGTCTCACTAAGTTGCTTAGGGTCTTTCTAAGTTTCTGAGGCTGGTATTGAACCTGCAATAAGTTTTTTATTTTGAAAGAAAAGAGAAGAAATCATTCCGTTGTTTTGTTCTCAAAAACATTAAACATCTTTCTGTTTCTGAATGCCTAAAACAGTGCCTGGCTTGGAATAGGAGTTGAATAAATAAATGTAAAACAAGTAAATAAACAAACAAATAAACATAAAAAGAGAATTGAGCTAAGCCAGCAATTAATTTTGTTTTCAGATAACAGACTGTCTATAAGAGATTCCAGTCTCTCTTTAGGCAACAAGATCTGTAATTCCATATTAACACCAGCATTTGATGCAAAACAGTTTACTAGTGAGTTCTTCAACAAAGAACAAATTATTATGAAAGATATTGGATTATTTGAGAACTGTTTTTAAAAAGCATTAGTTACATTTCTTAGTATAAAAGAGTCACCTACAACTGATACACCAGTTACGGTTAATTTTATCCCTAATTTTAGAGTTTCACCACTATTTTTTCAATGTGTAGAAAAAGAACATGGGTTAATCTGTTATTCCAATGCTATTTTCTATTAATTCCTTCTTTTGTCTACCTCTTCAAATCTTATCCACATTATGAAGAGAAATTAAAAAATCTTTCTTTTTTGACTCTTCATTTCTGTAAAGGATCTACCCTTCACAAAAATCTCTAATATTTAGTTTTGCTTAGCTTTGTGTCACTGACCAATATACCCAACAAGAAAAATCTAGAGGAGAAAAAGTTTTGGTTCTTCAGAGCTAAATCAAAGGCATGTTCCGTCATATGTGCATTATTATCCAAAAGAGATAAATGTTGGACAGCTGCAAGATGTTATAGGTTAAACATGCTCTATAAATATTTTGTATTCAAAACAACTTCCATTCATATTAGAGAAATGGCCAATGTTTTTAGAGTAGGTCAAGGTATATAACTGGCATGTTCAAACCTAGGATGATGTCAACACCGAAGTAGTTGACAATTGCATTGCATTATTTATCATGTAGCAACCTTTATCATTCATAAATTTCAGTTTCATGCAGAGATTCTTACCTGAACAGGCCCTGGTAGCCAAACTTCCAAACAATCAAATGAAAACTTTATCTCCAGAGCTGTCAGATCTCTTCATCTAGTTGGTTGTGTGTTACTTATGATTTCTTTTTCTTTTCTTTTAGGCTTGAAACTATGCAGTTTTAAAGGCTAGAAATCCAAAAGCAATTTTATGTAGCAAAAATCTACATTTGAGTGGGGCCACACTCCCTAAAGGGGGACAGGGGAGAATCTGCTTCCTTGACTTTTCCAGCGCTTAGAAATTGCATTTTGCTTGCAGTTTTTGTAACTTATTATTTTCTGTTCCTTTATGAACTATTGATTCCCTTAAAGACACAGAAGGATCAACAGACTCCTTGAGTTACATCTTTTTGATTCTATCCAAGAACCAGAGGACCTTAAAATTTCCCCATAGATCTACTTGATCTACTTGTTCTCCAAACTTAGATTTGTGATGCAAAGCAGAAACAAGGCCATGTGTAGCTACTTGCCATTTATTCTGTCCAAAATAGTAAGTGTACTGACACATGATAACAAAAGGACCCATGGCCCATAGACACAGATTTTGACTTTCTCTTAGTTTCAGCCTGGAGAAGACAATGAGTATGCTACTGTAGGTTTTCCTCATTTCCCACTTAAAAACCTCAAAAACTATAAGCACATTTGTGATAAAAGAAACAGGCCAGATTTATCCATTTTTATAAAGTGCCACAATGTTGCAAATGAAAACACAACTTGTCAAACATGTCAAGTAAAAGAATAGTAAACGAACAGTGAACATTTAGACTTGAATTTCAGTGCAGAACCTGACAACCTGTTATCTGTCAATCAATTGTGAAGCAACAATTCTAGAGAAGTCTTGCGAACGCCATCAAGTTCTCTGCCGCAGCATCTGTGTCAACCGGCCACTCTCAGGACCTTAGTAGTAAATGTTCGGTTTGAAGAGCAGCCTAAAGTAATGAATTTGCAATGGACAAAACAGACGCTAGCGATAAATGGGACTTTTTAACAGACCTAAATTTGGTAAACGTGGAGTTCAATTCATGAAGGGAAGTGGTGGTAAGGGAGACTACTCAAATTTCGATTACAAATTAGGGAGGATAAATTCTAGAGGCCAATGCTCCAAAACAATCCTCAGTCTCCTCCCCCTTGGCTTCAGAAACAGAATTACAATTTTGGAATTTGACTGTGACTGTCCAGCCCCGTCTCTTTCCACTGCCTGCATTACTGCCTTCGAAGTTACAGTGTTGTCCTAGCGCAACTGGAGCTGCGGACGCCCTCACCAAGAACCGCACCAGGAGTTCATTCAGTAGTGGAATAGCCTGCGGAGTCTCCAACACCGGCTCTGGGATGCCACCGGCAGCCAGCCGTGCTCAGGGGAGACCCCCTCCCCTGCAGTCCAGCCCCGCCCCTGCCAGGTGCCGCAGCAGAGTTGCGCAGCCTCAACCCAGACATCCCCTTTGATTTCAATCTGGATCCCGAGGTAGGGGTGAGGGTGGGGTTTAGGAGGGTGTAGGAGTGGGTTGGTGGAAGGGAAGCATCAAAAGAGTCCCTGTTCCAAAGAGCCAGGAGGAAAAGTGGCAAGACACCGGCGTGGGCACATACTCGCTTCCCGCCCCCGCTCTCCCCTCAAACGCTGCCCAGCTCCCCAGGTTCAGCGTCTAAGTGGTGACGGAATGAAAGGAAGGAGGGAAGGAAGGACAGGCAGGGGGCGGGGGTGCGACATCCAGAGTTACTGGGAAGGGCATTCGGAGATGAACAGGGATGCTTTAGGAACTGTGGAAACGAGAAAGCCTCAGGCTCTCTCCACATCCCCAAAGCTGGATTCTCCTGTTGGCAGCCCAGGTCGCCTTCCGTCCATTGGGGGTCCAGACAGAGGCTGGGAGGAGAGCCAGAGCTGTGGTGCTACACTTCCCTGGCCTGGCCCAGTACCCAGAACCCCGTCGCCTTCACCCCTGCTTAGGGAGGCTGCCAGGCGAGGAGCAGCCTTGCCGAAAATTCTTTTTTTCCCCCTTAAATATTTATTTATTTGCTTTAGTTGTACACAATGCGTTTATTTCTGCGCAAGTGCTAGGCGAGCGCTCTACCGCTGAGCCACAACCCCAGCCTCTTGCCGAAAATTCTTTTTTTTTTTTTTTTTTTTTTTGGTACCGGGGATTGAACTCAGGGGCACTTGACCACTGGGCCACATCCCCAGCCCTTTTTTGTATTTTATTAGAGACAGGGTCTCACTGAGTTGCTAAGTGCCTCACCATTGCTGAGGCTGGCTTTGAACTCGCGATCCTCCTGCCTCAGCCTCCCAAGTGCTGGGATTACAGGCGTGAGCCACCACACCCGGCCCGAAAATTCTTAAAGGGAGCACGGACAGGAGAGAAGCACCTTCCATGCGCCTGTCTGGTTCCCCACGTCTTCCTCTGCTGTCACTCCTCCCTCACCGCCCCCCCCCCCCCCCCCAGGGAACCCCTTCCTCCCACACTACCCGCACTCAGATATAGAGACATGCTAGCGCTCACCCTAGTACCATCCCGAGGTCCATCCTTTAAAACTCCAGTTGATTTTCTTCCTGATAAAAAAAGAAAGTACAGTAACTTTTCTCAGCAGCCGCCTGAGCAAAGAACGTCCATCTGCAGACGCTTTTCAGTAATTTCCCAGGAGCTGGGAAATCTGGAGGTCCTAACCCAAAACGGACCAGAAAGCCTGAGAGGCACCGAGAGCGCGGAACTCCATCCTCATTCCTGCGCCTCTTACCTCCTTAGGTTCTTTGACCACGTCCTTCCAGTCGCCTGGGACTAATTCCGGATCCTCCACAATGATCTGTTCATTTCCCTCATCTTGGTTTTGGAGGCTGCCTGGGATCCTGGGCTGGAGTGGACAAGGAGGGCCTCCCTTTGGATTTGGCTGACATTCTTTGGTGGCAAGCTAGGCGGGTCAGGACAGGCCAGCAGAAGGTGCTGCGCATCCCAGTCTCTGGCGCTGCTTTTACCTCGGTGCCCACATCTTGGACGCTCCGAGGTGGATGGCCATGCAGCCACACTCTGGAGGTGTCCTCACAGGGCTGCTGACTGGCGGCCGCGCGCCTGCCCGCATCTCCAGCTCCCTCCTGTGATCTCCGGCGGTGGGGACAGCGCAGGTTAGCCGTCCCCACTGTTCTAGATGCTGAAATATAGATGATGGTCCAGACAGAGGACAGGAACTAAGTTGATAGCATCCAGGAAGCAAGGAAAGAGGAACCCGGGACAAGATATAGTCCAAGACCACACACCCAGTGACCTGCTTCCTCCAGCCACGTCCCACTAACCACAGTTGGCATCCAGCTGACCATTCAAATTATTAGTCCTTCAAATGGACTCATCCACTGATGAGATCACAGTCTCACGATCCAATCTTTTCACCTCTGCACGTTGCCACGTTGTCGACACATAGTTTTTAGGGGACATTCTTAGATCCAAATTATAATATCAGGCAATGTTATTGAATGTGTTCCTTTAACTGATCTTTTTTTGGTTGAAATTTCCATCGTCATTACCTAATTAATCATCATTTCAAATTTATCTTTTGTTAAGAAGAGGAAAGCAAGATAAACATCTTCATGAGAACTATTCTACCCCCTCAATAAATAGGAAACTTTTGGCAATATAATGACATATAATTAAGCAAAGATATCCCCCCAAAAAGATGGTGCTAAGCAAAAGAAATGCTAAAATATACAAAAGTTTCAAAATATCTTCCCCAGGCTTATACTATTTTCTTTTGCTCTTAACATTTAGTAGTGATTTTGTACAATTGATACATATTAAAATAGAAATTTAAAAGTTATTAAAATTGGAAATTTAAAAATCACTCCAGAGTTTCCTACTCAAATGCAACCTTTCTGAACACCAATTAGATGTCATCCTAAATGAATATCAAGATTGTACCTATGTATAGAAGGCAAAATGGGGAACTGAACCAGACTCAGCAAACTGTTTTCATGAAATATGTGGATTTTATGCATACCAATTATACACATCAATAAAGTTGTTACATTTTATGTATGCTTGAAGAATGGATGACGGAAAGAGAAATATGTTATTCTCTGAAAATTGAATCATATCATAATTATTGATATCACACATCAAATTCCATAATTATTGAATCTGTCAGGAAAAATAAAATGGGATGAAACTAACAGTGTTGTCAAGCTTCAAATGTTTCACAGGTACTAGATCATAAATACTTAAAATCCCCTGTAATTAAGATTTAAAGTACTGAGATAGGTCTAGTGTTAAGTTTCATCCTCAGTGAAATTAAATTAAATCCTTATATTGGAGATGAAGAAAGAAACCAATTTTTACTGTTTTCCTCTGTACCTATCTCATGGTTTTTGTAGCTACTTCTATTTGTAAAACTTTTGAAAATTTACATTCTCTTATCTAATAATTTCTATACTTGTTTTTGTATATGCAAGGGTGCAGTGCACATCCAAGTTCTTTGGCCATATAAGTCATTTCTTAGTTGGCTGGATTTCATGGTCAAGCAATTTTTTGGGTACATTTTAAAATATATTTTAAAATAAGTCTCATGAGCACTGAACTGTTTTATCTCTTCCAATTTTATGATGATCCATGTATGACCATTTTTGGTTAAAAAGGACACTGGGAACCCAGGATGATGTGTAATCAGGTATACAAAGATGCATTCATCAGAATTCCTGGCCGGTAAAACTTTTAAGTTGAGCAATCAAACATACACTGCACCTAATAAAATAATAATTCGCCTCAGGAAGTTATGTCAGTTTTCCAGATGGAAAGAAGAGATGGGACAAAAGCACAGAAGTGAGAAAAATCATGTAGAGATACAGTGGGAACTGAGATGGTGCTGGAGCCCCTGGTAAGACAGAGCAGGATGCAAGAAGAGTCTGCAGAAGCAGTCCTTGACCAGGGCTTAAAGGACCTGAGGACAGAACATTATTCCTAAGAAGCTGTATAATGTAATTGGATCCATCAATTCCCATGCTGTCCTCCCTCTACATGCATTCCAAGATGGTTCTGATCAAGGTTCCACTGTCTTCTGGCATTGAAAGTTGGATTCATATTCTTTCTTGACATTTCCATTTATTTTTGAGTTGGTATTATACAAAATTGTTAACCTGTTTACTTCAGAAACAGCATTTGTTAAATTGTTGCATCATTTGGCATTTCTTTTTTTCAAATTTATCATCTTTGAATTAATTATAACTTTGTCTTGTTCCTTCCCTAACTTTATATGAATTTATATGCCCGATATTAAATTTTAAGCTTCTATTTATTTTGATTCTAATTTATTTATTCAATTATTAATTTTACTATAGGGGAATTCACTTTGATACACTCTTCATATTGGTGTTGTAGGATGGAGAATAAACCTTCTCTACCCACTATCCACCCCCCACCCAATGTCAACCTCCTAATCCCTGAAAGATATGAATATGTGACCTTTCATGGTAAAAGAGACTTTGAAGATGGGATTATGTTGATAATTTTGAATGAAAAAATTTTCCTGGATCATCTGGGTACAGGCAAGTTCATCACAATGAACTTACGAGAGGCAGCTAAGAGGCTGCTGGACAGAGTAGAGCTGTGACCTTGAGAAGATATTGGACTGATGCCTTTTGAAGATGAAGAATGTGAACAACAGCTAAGAAGGCAGGCAGCTCTGGAACCTGGAAAAAAAATGTAAAGGGAAAGATCCTCCAGTAGAGCTTCCAGACAGGAGCAGCCCTGCTGACACACTGAGGCCTGGGGTCTAGGGAGGGATTTTGACCTTCAGAATAAATTTGTATTTTAGTCCTTAAAATACTAGGAAACAAATATAAGAATAACTTTTTTCTCCCCCTTAGATCTAGGCCTATGTGAGTCATTTTGACCTTGGGTGAGATTTTTTTTGGTCCTGTTTTAAAATTATAGATGATTGAGTTAGTAATATTCTTAGTACATACTAGCTTGTTCATGAAGGCACTGGTGCTTACTTCATGGAGCTATAATTTCTTTTATTTCTGATCACCAGTCCCTTTCTGATGCACAAGAATAATTTACACAGTGTGACCTTTATCTTTAGAAATGAATTCTGCAAGCCGGGCGCGGTGGCACACGCCTGTAATCCCAGCACTTTGGGAGGCTGAGGCAGGAGGATCGCGAGTTCAAAGCCAGCTTCAGCAATGGTGAGGCACTTAGTAACTCAGTGAGACCCTGTCTCTAAAAATAAAATACAAAAAAGGGCTGGGGATGTGACCCAGTGGTTGAGTGCCCCTGAGTTCAATCCCCGGTACCACAAAAAAAAAAAAAAAAAAAAAAAAGAAATGAATTCTGCAGCAATCATCCACCATAATTTGCTTGTTCATTCTTTTGTGTTAGAAAACAAAAATTCCAATTCCTGAAAAGCAGACATCATGTTACAAATATCATCTTTATAAACATTCCTATTCAAAGTGAGATTGTAGAGTTGTAGGTTATGTATTTTATTTTATGAAACATTGGGGAATTTTTCTCTAATACAGTATATAGAATAATACTTCATTTAGTTCATGAAGATTCCTTTTTCCCTTATATCTAGATCACTATTTGGTATAGTTTGACCCTCTAAGTTTTGCCAATTTGATACATGCAAAATAGCAAAATAGTATTTTTTAAATTTTTATTTCTTTAAAAAGCTTAAAGAGTTGAATATTTGTTGACAAATGTGCCTGTCATTTAGTGTTGACTAAGAGAATATCCAGAGTCATGGGATTATTATGGGGTAAAGGAGATAGAAGGAGGCTGGGTCATGGTAATTAATAAGATTTAAAAATAAACACATATTCAACTTAAAAGATTAAGTGCAATGTGCACTGCATGGAAGGTCCAATAAAGCTCCCTCAGAGCTTAAAATCTGTATGGGATCTAAATGTTTCCAGAAGACAGACTGGACTCTGGCACAAACTCCAGGAGAGTGACAACTTTGGGCTTGAATTACTGAGAACGGCTAGGTGTGGTGAAGCCCTTACTAATGTGTAAGTGATGAGGAAGAGTGACACAAGAGACAAATCTGGCTGTGAAGATTCAGGAGACTGTTGCCAGCAGCAGGGGAAATAAAATAACTGCTGGGGGTGTATGGATGGATGAGATATTCTCAGACCCATATCTACATTCCAACATCCTCTCACCTAGGTTTCTACATAATGTAAACAGTATTAATGAGACAAAGTGCAGGAGCCCTGTTTGAGGAGATGGCTTGAAATGTGGTTGACTATGAGCCGTGGAGATTTGGGCATTGTCGCCTTCCGTAGTCTCACGGGACTTGTCCCAGGATCTCGAGTGACTTGGCCGAAATTGCTGATCGGGTCAGCACCATTTTGGTGGTGTGTGTGTGTGTGGCGTGTGTTAGTCGTTGTTAGAACTAGAGAGAAAAGTTATCAGAATAAAAAGCTGTTTGTCTTAAAAAAAAAAAAAATATATATATATATATATATATATATATATATACACATATAGATCCAAATAACTTTAATTCATTCTAGGTTAAGAGTATTCAATTAAGAATAAATAATTTTATAAATAAAGGTATTTTCAATTTTGATTTATAGGTGTCCCTGGAACTTCTCTTTAGCAAACAATATGACTAGCGCTATATAACCTGATATTTTGGTGTTTTGACATAAGATTGTTTATTTGTTATTAACTTCATTTGTTTAATAGCTCATTATTTTCAATTATCTCAACAGGTAAAAGATTGCTCTGTATACAGAGACTCAAGGGTTCCAGCTAACAAATTATTTCTCTAAAGTGCCTTTACCTTTTCTTTAATCTATCTTTAATACAGTAATTACACTCAGTCTTTCTTTGTTCTGTTCTAAATATGATATTTTTCCAACTTATGTTTGTAGAAGCTCAACCAGCGATGTGTGTGAACAAAAATCAACTTTAATTTTCTAATCTAATTATTCTATTTTGTAGTTTGACAACTAGCCTCTTGACTCAGTGCTGCAATAGCACTGCCTTTCCTTTAATAATTGATGCTTGAGTTTCTAGGTAGCGGGCCCTGAAGATTTGCCGGTGGCATTGTCTAAACATAAAAAAGACGTCTGCTGCTACAGCTACAGAGATCGCGGCCGCCGCAAGCATCCCTGCTGCTCAAGCATCAAACAACCTCACCAACAGTGTGGCCTCTGCTCTACATGCATGGGGCCTCCTACATCAACATGTTATAACAAATAGACATTTTGATCTTTCATTGTTTGAGACTTTACGGGACAATGCCTTGCGGGTATTTGTCTAGAGAATTCAGTGTGTTACTTGATGAAACTTAGGGCAGCTGATTTGTGTAAACAATTTGATATGCTATGCAATTTGGCTCATCACCAAAAGGCTTGTCGCCTTAAAGCCGCAACATCTCCTCACAATTAGACGGCTGTTAGTCATCATACACAGTCGATCCTAAAGGGCTCCAGTGGATAGCTGGTTAGCCAATGACGGGTAAGATCCCCAGAGGGAGACAACCTAAGACAGACACAGTCACACGGACAGTCTCATGTGGCCGACATATCAACCTAAGACAAGAGTCAAGGGCACAGCCTTGATTATCCGATGACGGGTAAAAATGTTGGTTACACATAGACGTCCTAGAGCATTACCTCTTTTAAAACAAAAAGGGGGAAATGCAGGAGCCCTGTTTGAGGAGATGGCTTGAAATGCGGTTGACTATGAGCCGTGGAGATTTGGGCATTGTCGCCTTCCGTAGTCTCACGGGACTTGTCCCAGGATCTCGAGTGACTTGGCCGAAATTGCTGATCGGGTCAGCGCCATTTTGGTGGTGTGTGTGTGTGTGGCGTGTGTTAGTCGTTGTTAGAACCAGAGAGAAAAGTTATCAGAATAAAAAGCTGTTCATCTCCAGTTCGCCTCTGAACTTCTTCCCGCGGCTCCGTTGCTCCAAGCGCTTCAGGCGGCAACAACAAAGCCTTTACTTTTTTATGAAACAAGCATGTTTTTGAGCCTGATCCTCTCTAACACAGCCACATCCTTACCATCTTTCCCCAGGTTGCATAATGTGGTATCCCTCGACACAGAAGAATTTCCTTTGTGTAATCCATACTGGCTTTCTAATTTTGGTATCAAGTTCAAGGTTGGAAATTTCAAGTTAGTGACAGAATTTACACTGTATAAATGGTGCATTCTGAGGTGATGGGCTTTACCAATTCTGCAGTACTGTGAAGACTGTCTGGGTCCCTGGACTGTGCTGATGTCATCACTAGGTCATAATATACTGCTGAGGCCTTAGTGATAGCTGGTCTCTTAACAACCATGATGTTGGACTGAGCACTGCTCAGGACAACAATTTGGCAAAATGTATAACCTCTCCTCACGTTATTTGTTGTTTTTGAAGGTATAGATTTCATTCTCAGTTATCATCAACTAAGTCCTCTACACCTGTTCTCAGAGAGAAAGTTTCGTGGTCTGAGTAACACCCACCCGCCACCCCGAGTTGCACCATGAAGAGAAGGTAAAAGAGAAACATCAAGAAAATACCTTCATCACCTGGCCATCAAGAAATCAAGGGGTGTGTGTTGGCATCTTCTATGGGCATAAAGTAGCCAGGAACTGTCTTCTAAAAAAGAGAGAAGGGAGCATTGCTAGATTGTGATGGATCACGTGAGGAAAAGAGAAAGTGCAAGAGAAGTGACTGAAGAAGTTACAAAGGGATGTTTGTATAGTTCTGAGGTCTTCCTGAGGCCCCAGGTTGTCCAAGAGTGAGGAGAAGATTGAGATGATCCAGGTCTTGTCTGTGTAGCTTTGGGCCCAGGCCACATACGCCAAATCACTGTGTGTCACAAATATAGTGGCTGGTCTAGAAAAACTTTCACAGACCACTGCATAGGGAAATGGGTAAGTAAATGTTACAAATTTTCTTATAGTACTTTTTCTTGCTAATGAAGATGAAAGTGTGTCTCATGTAATGAGGGAAACATTGAAAAACATTTAAATATTTAAAAACCGGTTGTGCATAGATGACGATAAAGTCATATAGAATGTGCATGTTCAGGGGCTGGGGATTGGCTCAGTGGTAGAGTGCTTACTTAGCATGTGTGAGGCTGTGGGTTTGATCCTCAGCACCACATAAAGATAAGTAAATAAAGGTATTGTGTCCATCTACAACTAAAAAATTAAAAAATAAAAAAAGAATGTATATACTCAGAAGTGGAAAGTAATTGTTCTGTTTCGGATTATGAAGATGCACATGTGGGGCTCCCATGTGAAATGGAAAAAAAATAAAAGAACATATACACCCACAAAAACAAAACAAAACACTGCTATAATGGCAAAATTGAGGTGATTAGTTTTGGCAATTTCTGGGATAAGAGACAGTTGTGATCAATGTGGAGATTGAGAGTAAACAAAACACTGCTAAAAGTCACCAGTGTTCAATGGTGGTTGTGGGAATTTTGAGACCAATCCTAACATTTCAAATTATTGCTTGTTTCTGAGGATAATCTGATATTTCCAACAATGTTTGCATCTTGTGTGTTCTGATGGTCCCTTATACAGAAACCTGGAGAGTGAAATTGTTCTCATTCACCTTCAGTAAAATCAATTCAGGATGTTTTTGAGTGTAAGCTAGACATGCCCAGCACATACATTTATTCATATCCACTTGTGTATATATATATGCACACATTAAACACTAGGTCAGGGGATAACATTTATTTACATCTAAGATAATTGGACATGTACAGTATACCTGGCAGGTAATTTGCTTTTTTTTTTTTTTAAAAATATTTATTTATTTTGCTTTTAGTTGTACACAATGCGTTTGTTTGTACGTGGTGCTGAGGATCGAACCCGGGCCACGCACGTGCTAGGCGAGCGCTCTACTGCTGAGCCACAACCCCAGCCCCAGGTAATTTGCTTTTTAAAAACACATATGGAGAGTTGGAAGATGGCAGAAAGGAGCTAGGTGGCAGTTCCCCATCCCTTCACAAAATAGAAAAAGACAGTGAAGAAACAATAGATCTGAGAGGTGGGTGAAAAAATAAATGTACTAAGACCCAATATTACAAAGTGAGTTTTGGAGAGACTTGTAGAAAATAAGGGCAGAGTTCCCCAACCCTGAATCCAGACCAGGCTGGGGAAGTGCAGTTAGACCACAAGAGAGAAAGAGGGAGAAGAAAAGCACATGTGCTCACCCCCTTAACAACACTTGGGGAAAAAAAAAAAAGGAGAAACAATTAAAATGCATATGGAACAATGATCCTTGAAGCAGATCAAGCTGTATAAAACCAAAGTTACTGCAGGGGAGCCCATAGTTGACCAGTCACTCTCTTAAATCAACAGTGCATCTTCCTAGCTGCAGTCCAAGTCAAACATGACCTGGGACACAAGCAGCTTGTGTACAGCTTCTCAGGGAGGTGAATGAAAGGAATTTCACTAAAACTCAATACTGAATACTCAAAATGGCTTAAGGAATCAGAATCTGGGTATAGTAAACAAAGAAAAAAAAGAACACATTGGAGCCTACCCAAGTACTGCACTGACACCAAAAAGCAGCAACAGTGGCACTGATTCAACACAGAGTGGGGAGAACACAGATTTGGCGTGGAAAAACCTGAGCTCCAAAAAGCTGCCTAAACATAGCTGATCCAGAGATGCACTGTACACTGGTGCTTGAAAAGCATGCTCTGTATCCCAACTCGCCCTGAAGATCAAAGGCAGGGGTCATCTTTGGGCAATCTTGCTGCAACAGTGGCCCAGGAGACAGATCAGAGCAAACTGTCACAATATCCCAGCAGGTGCCACCTGGTGGCCTCAGCTGTGCCTGGAAGAACATGAGTGAAATAGGAGTGAAGAAAATATATCTAGGGTCATTTAAGTGGGAAGGGGAGCCCAACTCTCCTTGATGTCTGGTGGCTTCAGTGACCAGCTGAGGTGGGCCTAGAGTCTGAGCAGGAGGGGTGAATTCACTCAGGGACTAATCTCAGGAAGGTTGTGCGTGGGGAGGTTGTGCAGTGTGTGGAGGATTGGCCCCCATGCACCATGACTGGATTTCTTTGAATGCTGCTGAGAACCAGACCCACATCACAGATCAGCTACTGTGACACCTAGAGGTAGGTCAATCTAATCTCTTCAAAGCAGATAACACCCAACAAAGCCTGATTAGACCTGAGGCCAGATTAGACCTCAGCCCCACCTGCTGGAACTTCCCTCACAGAACCCTGCAGAAGCAGTACCCAAACTGCACCAAACTGGTCTGAATGGACAGAATGCCAACTGACAGTACATCCCAACTCATCCCACCTCATACTGGTGAGAAGGGGAGCTGAGTCTTAAATCAAACAGCTTCAATATTGGGGGCTGCTTGAACTGGCAGCTCAGAGAGCAGCACAAACACAGGTAGAGGTTAACAATCCCACCGCTTGCTCTCTATATTAGTACATACCTCAAGAAGAATTGGAAAGGAAGAGTATTGTAGTTAGACATGACCACCTGATCTGGTCAACTATTGTGACAATCTCTGTAGGTGCGGTTCCTTCATTCTTTAGATTTTTTTTTTCCTGTGTGTGTGTGTGTGTGTGTGTGTGTGTGTGTGTATGTGTGAATTCTTCTGTTCAGGGACATATGTACATACACGTTTTTGTTCTTTTTTCTCTGTTTTTTAAAAAATATTTTTTAGTTGTAAATGGATCTTTTATTGGATTTTTTATTTATTTATTTATTTATTTATTTATATGCAGTGATGAGGATTGAACCCAGGGACTCACATGCCAGGCAAGTGCTCTACTACTGAGCCACAACTCCAGCTCCTCGTTTTTAGCATTTTAAAAAATGTAGTTATTTTATCCTTGCCTTGTCTGTTGAAGGTTTTGCATTGTCGGTATTGGTTTGATTTTGTATTATTTTCATTAGTTTATTTCTGTTGTTGCTCTTTCTCTCTTCTCTTGCTAATGACTAAATTCTATTTCTTTCCATAGTGTTTGCACCAATTTGCATCCCACCAGTAATGTATGAGTGCATCTTTGTTCCCACATCTTCATAAACATTTATTATTACTCTATTTTTAAAAAAATATTTTTAGTTGTTTATGGACCTTTATTTGATTCATTTTTTTATATGCGGCGCAGTGTCTCACTCACGTGAGTCAAGTGCTCTACCACTGAGCCACAACCCCAACCCATTACAGTATTCTTGATTATTGCCATTCTGACTACAGTGAAATGAAATCTGAATGTATTTTAAATTTTCACATCACTAATTGCTAGAAATGTTGAACATTTTTTTTCATATATTTGTTGACCATTTGTATTTTTTCTTTTGAGAAGTGACTGTTTAGTTCCTTTGTGTGTTGGCTCCTTTCACTCATTAATATGTGAGAAGAATTCATCTGTGCTACATGGGACTCTAGTGTGTTCATTCTCATTACATCCTATGCTACAAAAATAAAAAATGCCACATTAATTACACTTAAATGTGTTTTGAAAAACTCACATTTTTGTTTACACACATAGATTTTCACCTCTTCTTATTCTTTGATTGCTCCATTAGATTTCACAAGTACACAAATTGCTCTAGCTCAGATATTTCATTAATTACAGTGAACAGATAAACCACATAAAAATGTACAACACACAGAGGCACAAACACCAACTGCACACACAGAAACACTCAAGTTCTCCATCACAGGGCAGGAAATCAATGCACATAGATATGTGTCAAACTAACAGACACAGCTATGTTTATTCTCACCCAAACTATACTCCTCCCATATTCCTATTTGTAAACACCTAGTTTGTCATACATTAAACCGGGATCCAATTTTAACCTACATGCTATGAACGCACTCATGCCAAGCTCACTCACTCGCCACACACTTTTTGACTGCAGTGTGTGCATAACATACATGCCAGAAGCATTCATGAGAGATCTTGATAATCTTGGGCAGGTAAATACTGGCTGGGGTGCTTGGTTAGCTTTGTAAACCAGTATAGTGACAAAAGATCATAAATATTTAATGTCTTCAAAAACCAAATTTTACCAAATGTTTGATTTGAGGCTATGAATCTGTAGGATATGACATGGAGAGAATAGAAGTGTGGAAATGAGGGGAAGGTGAATAATTCCCAGTCTTCACCAAGGTTGGTGCGTATGAGGCGTCTTGAGGGCAGGGTCCAGGTGGAAGCACAGAGTATTGGAACCTATGTTCCCAGTTCAGGCCAGAGGTAAATGTACAGAATAAAATAAGAATATGTGTGTGTATGTGGTGGTGGTGGTGGGGGGGGGGGGGGTTGGAGGAGTAGGATGGGGAGATGAATGTAGGAGGTGAGGAGCTGTTTTAGCTGCAAATTCTTGTCCCTAATGGAGCTCTAGAGTTTGCTCAAGTGTTTTGGTTCTTCTGGGTATGCACCTGTGCCCTGGAAACCAAGAACAGGAAGGAGTGTGTGAGCCTTCAGGGTCAATGTCAGCAGATTTTTCTAAGCAAAATTTGGCAACATAATGGAAGTCAACAATTCTGTTACTCTATGAACTCTGACACCATCAGGAATAGAACTTTAGTGGATGGCATGGAGTCCAAAACAAATGAAGGAATTCTAGTGCAAACCCAAATGTGCAGTGATAATGATATAGTGCTCATATAGGTTTGCTGTTTGGAAGGATACACAATTTATTTTCTAGAAAGTCGTGGTCCATATCTATTCTTAGGTCTCAGCACATGATATTCAGAATTTATTTTGTTTGAATAACTGAATGCACTAAATTTTTACTATAGCTCAATGATCTTTTTTTTTTAAGACATCATTTGTTCTTTATATGTATATATATATATATATATATATACACATATGTATATACATATTAGTTGTAGGTGGACACAATACCTTTATTTTATTTTTATGTGGTGCTAAGGATTGAGCCCAGTGCCTCATTCATGCTAGGCAAGCTCTCTCTACCACTGAGCCACAACCCCAGCCCAACTCTATGATCTTTATTCCCCTCTCTAGGAGCTTTGAGCTTACACATGTACTATCCAAATCCTGTGTACTCATTGGAGGACTATGTCCTGGTCCTTGAGGATAAAGGTTCATTCTCTGATTTGGATAACTTCTCCTGGACTCCTCTTTCCTCACACACACACACACACACATGCTGGCAGGGGTCAGGTAGAACAGCAAAGTCTAGGTCAGGAAAGTAGGAATCTGAGCATACCTGAAGAAGTGCAGCTCAGCATCTCTGCTCAGTCCCTGAAAGAAAGGTGTCGTTTGGACCCAATTCCAATCTCCCCCTCCTCTGTCCTTTGTTGGGAGTCTGGGTCTCTGTTTCTGTCCCATCAACAGGATCTCATCATGAATAACTTCCCATTTGGGGGGAAAATGGGAGTTTCTCTGTGGCTACATTTTGTGAAGAAAATGTTGAATGTCAGAGGAGAAGAGGTGAATCCATGAGAAATGTCACTTCAACTTGTATTGTCAGTCAGGCTTAAAAGGACAAACAAAATTAAAACATGTCTAGTACTAGCCAGTAATGTCTGGCAAGTAAAAATGTAGAACTCTGAATTGTCAGTCAACCATCCTTAAGATGGTCCTAAGTATAAAAGCTTGTGAAAAGGAGTTAACAATCTTAAACTACAAAACACATAATTAAAATGTTAATTCTTCAAGCAAAACAAACAACATATTTTAAGTTGTAGAAACACATAATAATCCACAATTTTGTGGGGATGGTACATAAGTATGTTTAAATCTACTGAGGATGTAAAAACATAATCAAATTACTACCATGAAAGAATTTATAAAATAATCAGTGGTTTCAGAAATGAGTAACATCCTAGAAAATTTATTTTATTTTGTAAATGAATGAATGAAAACAGTCTATAACCCCCGGAGGGTTGGTTTCTGGGCCCCAAATGTGCACTACATGGGAGTTCAGAGATAAAAAAAATTCTGTATTTCAATTCCAATTTAATTTTGTGAATTCAAACGTATGGCGGTTCCAATTGGAAATATAGATGCACAAAAATCAGAAAACCTAGAGAATTTTATTTTAAATTTGTATTTTAAATCTTGGATGTAGTAGAATTGATTCAAAAGGACAAAAACATGCAAGAAAAAAACATCCAATCACTCAGAATGTGCTCTTAATTTGGGAATATTCCAAAACAGGATCTAGTGTGATTAATAGAAATGATGAGCTGAAAACACTACATGGGCAGAGGACACTGTGTGGTCTGAGAGGGGTGTCACAGCTGAGCAGTAAGTACTGTCATTACACAAAAGATGCACACACTCATACAAATACACATAGACACAGAGATACAAAGATACACACTCATCAATGTTGCCGCCTGCGGCTGCTGCTTGCAGCAACTACACCGCGGGAGAAAATTCGGAGGCAGGATGAAAATGAAAAAGTTCTTTTATTCTTCTCTCTCCGGCTCCAACAACCTCTCCAACTCCAACTCCAACCACCAACTAACTAACCCTCACCCGGTTCAATACTTTTTGCCTTAACAAGGACACGTGCTAACAGCTCGAGCTTACAGGTGCGTCACGCAGTGTTCACGGGCATAAAAAGATTCAGCTGAAAATACCTTAATGGCTCTCAGCTAGCCACCATCTTAGCTATCTCCTCAATTAGGGCTCTTACATTTCCCCCCTTTTGTTTTAAAAGAGGGGATGCTCTAGGACGTCCATGTGCAACCAACATTCTTACCCGTCATGGGATAATCAAGGCTGTACCCTTGACTCCTGTCTTAGGTTGATATGTCGGCCACATAAGACTGTCCCGTGGATGGGTGACGACCTCATCCGGATCCACTGTGCCTGTCTTAGGTTGTCCTCCTCTGGGGATCTTACCCGTCATTGGCTAACCAGCCGTCCAATCGAGCCCTTCAGGATCAACTGTGTGTTGACTAACAGCCGTCCAATCGTGAGGAGACGCTGCCGCTTTAAGACGCTTCTTCTGCTGATGAGCCAAGTTCCATAGCTAATCAAGGTCTTTAAACAAATCAGCTGCCCTTAGTTCCATTAAATAATGCACTGAGTTCTCTAGACAAATACCCGCAAGGTATTGTCCCATAATGTCCCAAATAATGAAAGTTCAAAATGTCCACTTGTTATAACTTGCTGATCTAGGAGGCCCCATGCATGCAGAGCAGAGGCCACACAGCTGGTAAGGTTGTTTGATGCTTGAGCAGCAGGGATGTTTGTAGCGACCGTGATCCCTGCAGCTGTAGCAGCAGTCATCTTTTTTATGTCTAGACAATGCCACCTGCAAATCTTCACGACCCACTACCTAGAAACTCAAGCATCAATTATTAAAGGAAAGGCAGTGCTATTCCAGCACTGAGTCAAGAGGCAAGTTGTCAAACTAAAAAATAGAATTATTAGATTAGAAAATTAAAGCTGATCTCTGCTCACACACATTGCTGCTTGAGCTCCCACAAACATAACCTGGCAAAATATCACATTCAGAACAAATCAAAGAAAGACTGAAGGTATTTACTGCATTAAAGATAGATTAAAGAAAAGCTAAAAGCACTTTGGAAAAATAATTTGTTAGCTGGAACCCTCGAGTCTCTGCCTACACAGCAACCTTCTATGAAATTACCTGTTGAAATAATTCAAATTAATCAGCTATTAAACAAATAAAGTTAATTACAAATAAACAATCCCAAGTCAAATACCAAAATATTAGGTTATACAGTATTAGTCATATTCTTTGCTGAAGAGAAGTCCCAGGGACACCTATAAATCAAAATTGAAGGTACCTTCACTTTTTAAATTATTTACCCAAATTGAATACTCTAAACTTAAATGAACTAGAGTTATTTGGATCCATATATATATATATATATATATATATATATATATAAAACATATATATATATTGTATAATTAAATTTTTAAAATAATATTAATTTTCATAAGTGCTTTGTTATTTGTGATGTAACACTGGACAGACGCACATACAAACATATATTTGTGACGTCACATTAACATAAAATTTAGACAAATACACAGACATAAAGACATATATAAAAAGAAAAAAAAAAAATACAATTGTGTGCACACTAAAGAGAGATCTTCCCGTCCCGGCCGGGAGGAATGAGACTTAAATTGTAAATTTATTGGAGGACTCTTTTAAGGGAATTATTCCATACCTTCATCTTGGTCCTCTTGATTTTGTACTTGTTTTATTAATCTTGATTCCTCAATAACTTCATCTTGGTCCTTTTGATTTGGTATCTGTTTTATTAATCTAGATGGTATCCATATTGGGGAGGATTCATGCTGTGGAAAAACACAAACAGATCCTCTTCCCCAAATTAATACTGGATCTGGACCCTTCCATGCACCTGAAAGAACATCCTTCCAGTAAACCAAAGGTTTATGTTGTTGGTGTGGGTTCCAGTGTCTGTCTCCAGCCGAATATCCATTAGAATCTAAAGTTAAAAAATTTAAGGTAAACAGGGCAACTGCCAATCTGTCCCTAGGATTTTTCCAATTTCCTTCTTTTTGCTTTAATAGCATAATTTTGAGTGTGCAATTAGCTTGTTCAATTATACCTTGACCTTGAGGATTGTATGGGATACCTGTTTTATGGGATATATTGAATTTTGTGCAAAACTGTTTGAAAGATGAGGACGTATATGCAGAGCCATTATCTGTTTTAAGCATTTTGGGGATGCCCAATGCAGCAAAAGCTTGTAGACAATGAGATGTAACATCTTTAACTTTTTCTCCAGCATGTAAGGAAGCAAAAATCATGCCTGAGCATGTATCTATGGTCACATGAATAAATTGCAATTTTCCAAAACTTGGCTCATGAGTGATATCCATCTGCCACAAATGATTGGGCATTAATCCTCTTGGGTTAACCCCATAATGTGGATTGGGCACATGTGTCGCACAAGATTGACAAGCCTTCACAATTGTTCGAGCTTGCTCCTTTGTGATTTTGAAACTTTGCTGTAACGTAGTACTATTGACATGAAATTGGAAATGGAACAAGGTAGCTTGTTGGACTGCTGAAAATATAAAGATTGTTTTAGTGAGGGCATCAGCCTTTTGATTACCTTCATGGAGAGGACCAGGCAAATTAGTATGAGCTCTGATATGTCCAATAAACAAAGGTTCTTTACATTCCCATAGGATATTTTGAATTTAAAAAAACAATGTAAAGGCTGGAGTATGTGGTGCTATTGGACCTGCTAGCTCCAATTTAGGGACAGCATGTACAATATAGTGGCTGTCTGAAAAAATATTTATTGTCTATTCTTTAAAACTTTCAAGAGCTATTATAATAGCTTCAAGTTCAACTAATTGGGCTGATTTTTGACCAGTAATATGAATCATATTTTCTTTTTGAGTGACTACTGCAGCAGTACCGTTAGAGGACCCATCTGTAAATACATTTAATGCCTTAGGAATAGGTTGATTTTTTATTACCTGTGGAAATATAATGGGATGATTAACACAAAAAGATAGGAGACTTAGGAAGATGGTTATCAAAATTTGCAGAAGTAGAGCATCTAGCTATAGCCCAATCATTATCATTGAAGCACAAATATTCAACCTGTGATGGTGAATAGGGAGTAATAATAGTATCGGGGTGAATGCCAAATATTTTAGTAGAAGTCTTAAGTTCTTGAAGAATAAGTTTAGCCACCATGGAGGTATAAGACTCAATTGTACTTTTAGGAGAGATGGGTAAATGTATTCATAATAAAGGTCCCTGTTGCCAAAATATTCCTGTGGGTGTATATTGTGAAGAAAAAATAATCAATATTAGCGGTTGAGCAAAATCAATTCTACCATAATGGGATCGTTCAATGGCCTTTTCTACTAACTTGAAAGCTTCCCTAGCATCAGGAGTCAATGTTCACGGTGAAGATGGATCAGGGTTCCCTCAAAGGATATCAAATAAGTGTTTTAATTGTCCAGTAGTGAGGCTTAGTGTAGGGTGAAGCCAATTAATGTCTCCCATCAGTTTTTGGTAATCATTGAGGGTGGTCAAATGTTCTTTATTTATTAAAATTTTTGGAGGCCTAATAAAGGTATCCATGATTTTAAATCCTAAATATAATATGGGAGATCTAGTTTGAACATTTTTTTCAGCAATTTTTAATCCATATCTTTTTAAATTTTCTGTCATATCACTGAATATGGTAAATAAGATTTCTTGATTAGGGTAAGCAAGCAAAACATCATCCATATAATGAAGGCATATAAGGTTTGGGTATTTGTTCTTAATGGGCTGGATAGCTTTGTCTACATGGATTTGACATATAGTGGGGCTATTAGCCATTCTCTGTGGTAGCACTTTCCATTGATATCTTTTATCAGGCCATTATTGATAGAAGGAACTGAAAAAGCAAACCTGGGGGCATCCAGAGGATGTAGGGGAATGGAAAAGATTGTTTTTTTTATCAAGAGTTATAAGATGTAAATTTTTTGGAATAGCTACAGGATTAGGAAGTCCAGGTTGGGTAGGGCCCATAATTTGCATGGTTTTATTGATTTCCCTAAGGTCATGTAACAATCTCCATTTTCCTGATTTTTTCTTGATTATGAATATGGGGGAATTCCAGGGAGAGGTAGAAGGCTCTATGTGTCCTGTTTCTAGTTGTTCTTGGATTAATAGGTGGGCCACTTGTAATTTTTCTCTAGATAGGAGCCACTGAGGGACCCAAACTGGCTTATCAGAAATCCATGGTTTTTCAAAATTGTTTTCTCAGTGGCCCCTAGAAAAAATATTTTTTAACCTTTTGATGATGATTTATATTTTTATTTTTAACACCTGCGGGCTTGGTTGCGAGTTGTACCCCCATTTGCTGTAGAATATCTCTTCCCCATAGGGTAACTGGCAAGCTGGTCAAAACATAAGGTTGGAATGTTCCTTTATGCCCTTCATTATCTTCCCAATTTAAGACTACAGCACTTTGTGCTGGGGTGTTAGTATATCCCAAGCCTCTTAAAACTAGTTGAGGCCTTCTGCAGAGGCCAGTGCTTGGGCCATTGTTGTAGATTAATGATGGAAGAGTCAGCCCCAGTATCAATCAGCCCCTCCATCTCTATTCTTGAATTTTTATTTTGCACATAGGCCTCCGTGAACAATCCTGAACCCAGCAAGCCATAGGTCCTGAGCCAGTGGAACCAAATCCTCTATTGTTCCTATTCTGTTGCATACTCTTGAATGAGTTGTGGAAACTGGGAAGGAGAGGCAGCTGAGCAATTCTATCTCCTTGGTTAACAGAGATAATGCCTCTAGGTGAACTAAGCATTATTTTTATTTCTCCTTGGTAATCGGAGTCAATAACACCTGGTGTTACTTGAAAACCTAATAGGCTTTTAGAACTTCGCCCGAGGATAATTCCTACAGTCCCTGAGGGAAGAGGTCCCCTGACTCCCGTAGGAATCAGTTGAACCCCCATTTCAGGTGTTAGCACTATTTGGGTGGTGGAACAGGGGTCTAGTCCTGCACTTCCTCTTGTCCCTCTGACAAGGGAGTCAATGCGTAGGAGGGATTGTGATGAGGAATCATCTGTATGGATGTTTGAGGATATTCCTCGTCTAATGCCTCGTACATTTGTGGGCCCCGAGGCATTGGGCCCCCGTGCCCCGTTTTTTTAATTCATGGACAAAACATTTCCATAGATGTCAAATTTAGAACAGCATTTATTGGCCCAATGATTTCCCTTTTTACACCTAGGGTAGCGGCCTGGGGCACGGTATGAGCTTGGTCTTATTTCTCTTTGGGGATATTGCCTAGAATATCCTGGTTGATTATAATAAATTTTTTGTTGAGCCTATTTGTGAAATTTTGAGGGGAAGCACCTCTCATTGCTGCTGCAATCACATTGCCTGTGACAAAGGCATCATTAATATCTTTACATAATTTAATGTATACTGAAAGGTCCTTTTTATTTTTCCATGGTCTTATTGCATCTTGGCAATATTTATTGGCATTTTCATATGCCAACTGGACGACTAAGGGCATTGCTTGATCTACATCCCAGAATATTCTGCCTGCAGTTCTTAAAAGTCTGTCAGCAAAATCAGCATATGGCTCGTTAGGCCCCCGTATTACTTTTGATAAGCTACCTTGCAAATCACCTGTTCCTGGTAAGGTCTTCCAGGCTTTAACAGTGGCATTGTTTATTTGTGCGTATACACCAGGATCATATTGCATTTGTGTTTGTAGTTCAGTAAACTGTCCTTCACCTGTTAGCATATCTACATTACGGACTGGGAAGCCTGCAGTCGCATTTCTTTTAGCTGTTTCTACCCAAACTCCTGGAATTGTGACCTCCAGATCAGGTATTGTCCTCCGCTCAATACTGCCTTGCATAACCCCTTCCAGTATGAGGGAGTTAAAGTGTAAGTGTTAAGGGACTCCAGCATGCTCAATGTGAACGGAGCTTGAGGCCCATAGGTCATTATCGCCTCTTTGAAATTTTTTATTGTTTTAAAATCTAGGGATTGGTGGTATCTCTGCCCATTTTCATTTTCAAATACTGGCAGGTCCCAATGTTCCTTCCGTTTTTGGCATTCGAGGGTGCGTAAGCGCTCAGAAAGGCCGTTAATCTCTGCCTCAAGGGCACGCATATGCTCAGAAATACCCCTCATGGTTTCTGTAATGGATTCCACCCATGAGGGAGCAGAGGGCACAAAATATTCCTCCACTTGACGGTCCTTTCTGGTCTTAACTGACTTAGCAGAGGAGGCTGTGCTTTCATGGTTATTTGGTTCCTCCTCATTACTATCACTTTCACTGGTAGTAACATCCTGAGTTTCAGATTCTATTGAGTGCATGTATTCCTTGGCTATTTCTAATAAATCTCTAATAGCTTTAGCAGCTCTTATTTTTTTGTTATTTTTGAGTTCACACCAATATTATCCTTACTGGTCTTATCTGACTCAGCGGAGGCTATGCTTTCTTGATCACTTTCCTCCTCACTATAAACTGAGTCAGCGATGTCAAGAAAGGCTTTTATTACTCGGCTTTTTGTTATTTTTGCACCCATCTTTAAAGATTTCTCAGTTCTTACCTGCCGCTCCCTGCGTTGCTGCTGCTTGCAGCAGCAACTACACCGCGGGAGAAAATTCGGAGGCAGGATGGAAATGAAAAAGTTCTTTTATTCTTCTCTCTCCGGCTCCAACAACCTCTCCAACTCCAACTCCAACCACCAACTAACTAACCCTCACCCGGTTCAATACTTTTTGCCTTAACAAGGACACGTGCTAACAGCTCGAGCTTACAGGTGCGTCACGCAGTGTTCACGGGCATAAAAAGATTCAGCTGAAAATACCTTAATGGCTCTCAGCTAGCCACCATCTTAGCTATCTCCTCAATTAGGGCTCTTACATTTCCCCCCTTTTGTTTTAAAAGAGGGGATGCTCTAGGACGTCCATGTGCAACCAACATTCTTACCCGTCATGGGATAATCAAGGCTGTACCCTTGACTCCTGTCTTAGGTTGATATGTCGGCCACATAAGACTGTCCTGTGGATGGGTGACGACCTCATCCGGATCCACTGTGCCTGTCTTAGGTTGTCCTCCTCTGGGGATCTTACCCGTCATTGGCTAACCAGCCGTCCAATCGAGCCCTTCAGGATCAACTGTGTGTTGACTAACAGCCGTCCAATCGTGAGGAGACGCTGCCGCTTTAAGGCGCTTGTCTGCTGATGAGCCAAGTTCCATAGCTAATCAAGGTCTTTAAACAAATCAGCTGCCCTTAGTTCCATTAAATAATGCACTGAGTTCTCTAGACAAATACCCGCAAGGTATTGTCCCATAATGTCCCAAATAATGAAAGTTCAAAATGTCCCACTTGTTATAACTTGCTGATCTAGGAGGCCCCATGCATGCAGAGCAGAGGCCACACAGCTGGTAAGGTTGTTTGATGCTTGAGCAGCAGGGATGTTTGTAGCGACCGTGATCCCTGCAGCTGTAGCAGCAGTCATCTTTTTTATGTCTAGACAATGCCACCTGCAAATCTTCACGACCCACTACCTAGAAACTCAAGCATCAATTATTAAAGGAAAGGCAGTGCTATTCCAGCACTGAGTCAAGAGGCAAGTTGTCAAACTAAAAAATAGAATTATTAGATTAGAAAATTAAAGCTGATCTCTGCTCACACACATTGCTGCTTGAGCTCCCACAAACATAACCTGGCAAAATATCACATTCAGAACAAATCAAAGAAAGACTGAAGGTATTTACTGCATTAAAGATAGATTAAAGAAAAGCTAAAAGCACTTTGGAAAAATAATTTGTTAGCTGGAACCCTCGAGTCTCTGCCTACACAGCAACCTTCTATGAAATTACCTGTTGAAATAATTCAAATTAATCAGCTATTAAACAAATAAAGTTAATTACAAATAAACAATCCCAAGTCAAATACCAAAATATTAGGTTATACAGTATTAGTCATATTCTTTGCTGAAGAGAAGTCCCAGGGACACCTATAAATCAAAATTGAAGGTACCTTCACTTTTTAAATTATTTACCCAAATTGAATACTCTAAACTTAAATGAACTAGAGTTATTTGGATCCATATATATATATATATATATATATATATAAATAAAAACATATATATATATATGTATAATTAAATTTTTAAAATAATATTAATTTTCATAAGTGCTTTGTTATTTGTGATGTAACACTGGACAGACGCACATACAAACATATATTTGTGACGTCACATTAACATGAAATTTAGACAAATACACAGACATAAAGACATATATAAAAAGAAAAAAAAAATACAATTGTGTGCACACTAAAGAGAGATCTTCCCGTCCCGGCCGGGAGGAATGAGACTTAAATTGTAAATTTATTGGAGGACTCTTTTAAGGGAATTATTCCATACCTTCATCTTGGTCCTCTTGATTTTGTACTTGTTTTATTAATCTTGATTCCTCAATAACTTCATCTTGGTCCTTTTGATTTGGTATCTGTTTTATTAATCTAGATGGTATCCATATTGGGGAGGATTCATGCTGTGGAAAAACACAAACAGATCCTCTTCCCCAAATTAATACTGGATCTGGACCCTTCCATGCACCTGAAAGAACATCCTTCCAGTAAACCAAAGGTTTATGTTGTTGGTGTGGGTTCCAGTGTCTGTCTCCAGCCGAATATCCATTAGAATCTAAAGTTAAAAAATTTAAGGTAAACAGGGCAACTGCCAATCTGTCCCTAGGATTTTTCCAATTTCCTTCTTTTTGCTTTAATAGCATAATTTTGAGTGTGCAATTAGCTTGTTCAATTATACCTTGACCTTGAGGATTGTATGGGATACCTGTTTTATGGGATATATTGAATTTTGTGCAAAACTGTTTGAAAGATGAGGACGTATATGCAGAGCCATTATCTGTTTTAAGCATTTTGGGGATGCCCAATGCAGCAAAAGCTTGTAGACAATGAGATGTAACATCTTTAACTTTTTCTCCAGCATGTAAGGAAGCAAAAATCATGCCTGAGCATGTATCTATGGTCACATGAATAAATTGCAATTTTCCAAAACTTGGCTCATGAGTGATATCCATCTGCCACAAATGATTGGGCATTAATCCTCTTGGGTTAACCCCATAATGTGGATTGGGCACATGTGTCGCACAAGATTGACAAGCCTTCACAATTGTTCGAGCTTGCTCCTTTGTGATTTTGAAACTTTGCTGTAACGTAGTACTATTGACATGAAATTGGAAATGGAACAAGGTAGCTTGTTGGACTGCTGAAAATATAAAGATTGTTTTAGTGAGGGCATCAGCCTTTTGATTACCTTCATGGAGAGGACCAGGCAAATTAGTATGAGCTCTGATATGTCCAATAAACAAAGGTTCTTTACATTCCCATAGGATATTTTGAATTTAAAAAAACAATGTAAAGGCTGGAGTATGTGGTGCTATTGGACCTGCTAGCTCCAATTTAGGGACAGCATGTACAATATAGTGGCTGTCTGAAAAAATATTTATTGTCTATTCTTTAAAACTTTCAAGAGCTATTATAATAGCTTCAAGTTCAACTAATTGGGCTGATTTTTGACCAGTAATATGAATCATATTTTCTTTTTGAGTGACTACTGCAGCAGTACCGTTAGAGGACCCATCTGTAAATACATTTAATGCCTTAGGAATAGGTTGATTTTTTATTACCTGTGGAAATATAATGGGATGATTAACACAAAAAGATAGGAGACTTAGGAAGATGGTTATCAAAATTTGCAGAAGTAGAGCATCTAGCTATAGCCCAATCATTATCATTGAAGCACAAATATTCAACCTGTGATGGTGAATAGGGAGTAATAATAGTATCGGGGTGAATGCCAAATATTTTAGTAGAAGTCTTAAGTTCTTGAAGAATAAGTTTAGCCACCATGGAGGTATAAGACTCAATTGTACTTTTAGGAGAGATGGGTAAATGTATTCATAATAAAGGTCCCTGTTGCCAAAATATTCCTGTGGGTGTATATTGTGAAGAAAAAATAATCAATATTAGCGGTTGAGCAAAATCAATTCTACCATAATGGGATCGTTCAATGGCCTTTTCTACTAACTTGAAAGCTTCCCTAGCATCAGGAGTCAATGTTCACGGTGAAGATGGATCAGGGTTCCCTCAAAGGATATCAAATAAGTGTTTTAATTGTCCAGTAGTGAGGCTTAGTGTAGGGTGAAGCCAATTAATGTCTCCCATCAGTTTTTGGTAATCATTGAGGGTGGTCAAATGTTCTTTATTTATTAAAATTTTTGGAGGCCTAATAAAGGTATCCATGATTTTAAATCCTAAATATAATATGGGAGATCTAGTTTGAACATTTTTTTCAGCAATTTTTAATCCATATCTTTTTAAATTTTCTGTCATATCACTGAATATGGTAAATAAGATTTCTTGATTAGGGTAAGCAAGCAAAACATCATCCATATAATGAAGGCATATAAGGTTTGGGTATTTGTTCTTAATGGGCTGGATAGCTTTGTCTACATGGATTTGACATATAGTGGGGCTATTAGCCATTCTCTGTGGTAGCACTTTCCATTGATATCTTTTATCAGGCCATTATTGATAGAAGGAACTGAAAAAGCAAACCTGGGGGCATCCAGAGGATGTAGGGGAATGGAAAAGATTGTTTTTTTTATCAAGAGTTATAAGATGTAAATTTTTTGGAATAGCTACAGGATTAGGAAGTCCAGGTTGGGTAGGGCCCATAATTTGCATGGTTTTATTGATTTCCCTAAGGTCATGTAACAATCTCCATTTTCCTGATTTTTTCTTGATTATGAATATGGGGGAATTCCAGGGAGAGGTAGAAGGCTCTATGTGTCCTGTTTCTAGTTGTTCTTGGATTAATAGGTGGGCCACTTGTAATTTTTCTCTAGATAGGAGCCACTGAGGGACCCAAACTGGCTTATCAGAAATCCATGGTTTTTCAAAATTGTTTTCTCTCAGTGGCCCCTAGAAAAAATATTTTTTAACCTTTTGATGATGATTTATATTTTTATTTTTAACACCTGCGGGCTTGGTTGCGAGTTGTACCCCCATTTGCTGTAGAATATCTCTTCCCCATAGGGTAACTGGCAAGCTGGTCAAAACATAAGGTTGGAATGTTCCTTTATGCCCTTCATTATCTTCCCAATTTAAGACTACAGCACTTTGTGCTGGGGTGTTAGTATATCCCAAGCCTCTTAAACTAGTTGAGGCCTTCTGCAGAGGCCAGTGCTTGGGCCATTGTTGTAGATTAATGATGGAAGAGTCAGCCCCAGTATCAATCAGCCCCTCCATCTCTATTCTTGAATTTTTATTTTGCACATAGGCCTCCGTGAACAATCCTGAACCCAGCAAGCCATAGGTCCTGAGCCAGTGGAACCAAATCCTCTATTGTTCCTATTCTGTTGCATACTCTTGAATGAGTTGTGGAAACTGGGAAGGAGAGGCAGCTGAGCAATTCTATCTCCTTGGTTAACAGAGATAATGCCTCTAGGTGAACTAAGCATTATTTTTATTTCTCCTTGGTAATCGGAGTCAATAACACCTGGTGTTACTTGAAAACCTAATAGGCTTTTAGAACTTCGCCCGAGGATAATTCCTACAGTCCCTGAGGGAAGAGGTCCCCTGACTTCCGTAGGAATCAGTTGAACCCCCATTTCAGGTGTTAGCACTATTTGGGTGGTGGAACAGGGGTCTAGTCCTGCACTTCCTCTTGTCCCTCTGACAAGGGAGTCAATGCGTAGGAGGGATTGTGATGAGGAATCATCTGTATGGATGTTTGAGGATATTCCTCGTCTAATGCCTCGTACATTTGTGGGCCCCGAGGCATTGGGCCCCGTGCCCCGTTTTTTTAATTCATGGACAAAACATTTCCATAGATGTCAAATTTAGAACAGCATTTATTGGCCCAATGATTTCCCTTTTTACACCTAGGGTAGCGGCCTGGGGCACGGTATGAGCTTGGTCTTATTTCTCTTTGGGGATATTGCCTAGAATATCCTGGTTGATTATAATAAATTTTTTGTTGAGCCCTATTTGTGAAATTTTGAGGGGAAGCACCTCTCATTGCTGCTGCAATCACATTGCCTGTGACAAAGGCATCATTAATATCTTTACATAATTTAATGTATACTGAAAGGTCCTTTTTATTTTTCCATGGTCTTATTGCATCTTGGCAATATTTATTGGCATTTTCATATGCCAACTGGACGACTAAGGGCATTGCTTGATCTACATCCCAGAATATTCTGCCTGCAGTTCTTAAAAGTCTGTCAGCAAAATCAGCATATGGCTCGTTAGGCCCCCGTATTACTTTTGATAAGCTACCTTGCAAATCACCTGTTCCTGGTAAGGTCTTCCAGGCTTTAACAGTGGCATTGTTTATTTGTGCGTATACACCAGGATCATATTGCATTTGTGTTTGTAGTTCAGTAAACTGTCCTTCACCTGTTAGCATATCTACATTACGGACTGGGAAGCCTGCAGTCGCATTTCTTTTAGCTGTTTCTACCCAAACTCCTGGAATTGTGACCTCCAGATCAGGTATTGTCCTCCGCTCAATACTGCCTTGCATAACCCCTTCCAGTATGAGGGAGTTAAAGTGTAAGTGTTAAGGGACTCCAGCATGCTCAATGTGAACGGAGCTTGAGGCCCATAGGTCATTATCGCCTCTTTGAAATTTTTTATTGTTTTAAAATCTAGGGATTGGTGGTATCTCTGCCCATTTTCATTTTCAAATACTGGCAGGTCCCAATGTTCCTTCCGTTTTTGGCATTCGAGGGTGCGTAAGCGCTCAGAAAGGCCGTTAATCTCTGCCTCAAGGGCACGCATATGCTCAGAAATACCCCTCATGGTTTCTGTAATGGATTCCACCCATGAGGGAGCAGAGGGCACAAAATATTCCTCCACTTGACGGTCCTTTCTGGTCTTAACTGACTTAGCAGAGGAGGCTGTGCTTTCATGGTTATTTGGTTCCTCCTCATTACTATCACTTTCACTGGTAGTAACATCCTGAGTTTCAGATTCTATTGAGTGCATGTATTCCTTGGCTATTTCTAATAAATCTCTAATAGCTTTAGCAGCTCTTATTTTTTTTGTTATTTTTGAGTTCACACCAATATTATCCTTACTGGTCTTATCTGACTCAGCGGAGGCTATGCTTTCTTGATCACTTTCCTCCTCACTATAAACTGAGTCAGCGATGTCAAGAAAGGCTTTTATTACTCGGCTTTTTGTTATTTTTGCACCCATCTTTAAAGATTTCTCAGTTCTTACCTGCCGAATCCAAACTCCCCGTACGGGCCACCACTTGTTGCCGCCTGCGGCTGCGGCTTGCAGCAACTACGCCGCGGGAGAAAATTTGGAGGCAGGATGGAAATGAAAAAGTTCTTTTATTCTTCTCTCTCCGGCTCCAACAACCTCTCCAACTCCAACTCCAACCACCAACTAACTAACCCTCACCCGGTTCAATACTTTTTGCCTTAACAAGGACACGTGCTAACAGCTCGAGCTTACAGGTGCGTCACGCAGTGTTCACGGGCATAAAAAGATTCAGCTGAAAATACCTTAATGGCTCTCAGCTAGCAACCATCTTAGCTATCTCCTCAATTAGGGCTCTTACACATCAAGATCTCCTTTAAACAGCACCAGAAATATTCACCAGATGTGTATCAGGACATACACAAAATTCCACAAGACATACCACAACCTTATAGCCCACATATTTATGCCTGATTCATGTCTCAGGCAAGACATACCACACATAAATTTCAAATATGACATACATTTACTCACGTTCCTCATGTTCACACACAAGGACATTCTTATGGCCATCCTGTCTCCTTACATTTGAAAATTTCTCTCCTTGAAATCAATAAATTACATCAAAATATTCTATGACCTGGTCCCTCTGAGATGCCTCTAGTACAGAATTTGTCAGAATCTGATTTTTCTCCCCTTTTCCACATGTCTGACAATTCAACAGCTTTGGCCAGTGAGTCTTTTCCATCCTCAGGGCAAGTGAAAAAGGAAAGAGTTATGAAAATTTACTACATGCATGTTCAAATGGAGAGGGGTGTGTCTGTCTTGTGAGAGACAGAAGGAGAGAAGCCTTCCAAAAAGAAGGCAAGAATTCAAGCCATTGTCTTTCCTGAGAGGTGACCCAGTCCCATGTGTCTACAAAAGAGCACTAATGGGCAGTGATGTCAGCTTGGACAGTGTAGCACAAGAGGGGAGGAAGGGTGTCGACCGACCATCAGAGCTGTTTCCTCCTCTGGAGGAGAGTCCAGGGCCAGAGCCCCTGAGTGGCTGGCTGGTGGGTCTGCAGAGTGGCTTCAGGTGTATGGGCTGCTGGGTCTTCCCCAGCTTGCAGGCCCTTCAGGATCATGTTCAGTATGGGATCAGCAAGGGCTTTTGCTGCCAGTCTTTCCATCTCACCTTTTCCAGAATGAGGAGCCAAAGATAGAGAAAAGAGAAATAGCGAAGAGGAAGCAGAGGAAAATGGTCACATTTAAATGTGACCTCTGGACACAATAAGTAAAAACCATTGGAGATGCAGACAGGTTTGTGGAGTAGTGACCAGTCTAGGTAGAGAGACCTGAGTCCCATGGGAAACATGCTTTTCATGCCTAGAGCTGTGAGCAGGAGAATCGAAGATAGATGACAACTTGAAGAGCATGCTGATGACAGAGGAGTTAGAGGGATTTTGTGCTTTGGCTTCTCACTCCTCAAGTCTCCATATCTCATCTATTGTGGGCGTGAACACCTACCTGGCTCTTCACATTATCCCCCCGGCCAGATTGCCTTCACTTCATGCAATCTATTTAATTGTGTGCACTTCCGAAGAAGTTATTTTTGTTTGCTACCTCACTGTCTCCAATCAGAGGAACAAGATAATTTAAAATGTGCCAATTCAGTGTCATATCCTTATATATGTTATATATCACTCTTTGCTTTATCAGTTCCTTGTATGAGTATAGAACTGTGAATTGTCAGTAATAATACTTCTTAAATCTTCATTTTCTTCTCTTTGTTTCTTTGATTTGAGGTGGCAAAGTAACAGACAAAAGTTTAAATTTGTCTTTGAATTAAACACGATTAAATAAGTTGAATGCAGTGGAACTTGGTGCTGGATCAGTAAGTGATATCCTTAACCTCAGTGGATACAATGTGTCCTTGATGGATTAGGGATATGCATTAAGTATATTGGAGGTAACATCAAAATGACAATTCCAATACAGTAATCCTGTGGATTTAAATCCTCTATTACCCTTAAACATCTTTGTACCTTTTCAAAATAAATTCTTTTATCTTGAAAATGCAGACTGGGCTACTGAAAATGATAGTATTTGTGAGGATAATATGACACAGGAAAGATGGCCTGAGTGTGTGTCATAAATGATTACTCAATGAATTTTTGACTCTTTGTTAACTTTCAGGCATTTACCTGTGAGTTGGATATATTACAAATATTTTAATCTATTTAATTCAGAAACCATAATTATTACTTGTTACTTTGTTGCATCATTTGGCTTTTCTTTTTAAAAACCTTTCATCTTTGAATCACTTATAACTTTGTTTCCTTCCCTCTGCTTACTTTATATATATTTACATACAAAGATTAAATTGTAAGCTGCATTCTATTTATTTCTGATTCCTATTCATTTATTCTGTTATGAACTTGTTCAGCATGTCTATTTTACACAACTCTTAAGTTTTCCATGTTCATTTCTTTGCAGTGACTTCTCTGGAGTTCTTGCTTATTCAATCTGGTTGCCTAAGTTTTGTAGCATAAAGATATTTTTGTGTCTGCCCTTCTATTCCTTTGGTTAAAGTTTAATTTACAAGTATATTTTTGTTTCTTTATTCCATGCTGTTTTGTTCTATTTACTACGTTTATACAGTTGTTGTGTCATTTGTTCTCTATTATTTAGCCCAATGTTGCATTTCTACTCTCATACTGCTACTATATTTACCATAGGTGAATTTTATTTCATATATTCTGACTTTATGTTGGTGTAGTAGAATGAAGAATGAAGATAACAGAATACTATAGTGACACAGACACATCAATATTTATAGTACAATTCATAATAGCTAAATTGTGGAACCAACCTAGATCCTCTCAGTAGATGAAGGGATAAAGAAAATGTGGTATAGAAACACAATGGAATATTACTCAGCATTAAAAGAATAAAATTATGGCACTTGCAGGTAAATGGATAGAGCTGGAGAATACTATGCTAAGTGAAGTAAGCAATCCCCCAAAAACCAAATGCTGAATGTTTTCTCTGACATAAGGATGCTGATCCATAATGGGGATGGGGTGGGCAGCATGAGAGGAATGGAGGAACTTTAGATAGGGCAAAGGGGAGGGAGGGAAAGTGAGGGGGTCTGGGGGTAGGAAAGATGGTGAAATAAAGAGGACATCATCACCCTAAGTACATGTATGAAGACACAAATGGTGTGACTCTACTTTGTGTACAACCAGAGACATGAAAAATTGTGCTCTATATATTTACTATGAATTGAAATGTATTCTTCTGTTATATATAACAAATTAGAATAAATAAATTTAAAAAAAGAATGAAGAGGGCTGGGGTTGTGGCTCAGCGGCAGAGCGCTTGCCTCGCACGTGTGCAGCCCAGGTTCAATCCTCAGCACCACGTAAACATAAATGCATTGCATTGTGTACAACTAAAGTAAATAAATAAATATTTTTAAAAAAAATTTAAAAAAAGAATGAAGAATGAATTCCCTCTCCCTACAAATGTCAACCTGCTAATCCCTGGAAACTATGAATATGTGACCTTGTGTGGCAAAAGAGACTTTGCAAATAAGATTAGGATAAGAATTTTGAATGGGAAGATTTTCCTGGATCATTTTGGTAAAATCAAGATTGTCACAATGGCCTTTATGAGAAGCAGCTACGAGGATGCTGGTCAGAGAAGAGGGTGATCAAGGAAGCAGATGATGGACTGTTGATTATTATTATTATTATTTTTTGGTACCAGGGATTGAACTCAGGTGCACTCAACCACTGGGCCACATCCCCAGCTCTTTTTTTTTTTTGTATTTTATTAGAGACAGGGTCTCACTGAGTTGCTAAGTGCCTTGCCATTGCTGAGGCTGGCTTTGAACTCACGATCCTCCTGCCTTAGGCTCCCAAGTGCTGGGATTACAGGTGGGCGCCACCACGCCCAGCTTGGACTGTTGATTGTTGAAGATGAAGAACATGAACAACAGCTAAGGATTGCAGCCAGTCTGGAAACTTAAATAAAACAATAAAATAAATAAAGGAAAGATCCTCTAGTAGAGCTTCTAGACAAGAGCAGCTCTGCTACATGCTGATGTAGACCTGAAGCTTAGAGTGGACTTTTTACCTCCAGAACATCAAGATAATAAATTTCTATCTAATGCCATGAATTCGTAGTAATTTTCTACAGAAGCAGCAGAAATCCAGTATGCTTAGAACTATCCTGTCCCTTACATCTAGACTTAATGAGAGTCATTAAGACTTTGAATGAGATTATTATTTTTCTGTCCTGTTTAAAAATTATGAATCACTCAGTTATCAGTACCCTTAGTGTTACATACTGGCCTGGTCATGAGCCACCTGTGCTTATCACATGGAGTTATATTTTCTTTTTCTTTCTTTCTTTCTTTCTTTTTTTCTTTCTTTCTTTCTTTCTTTCTTTCTTTCTTTCTTTCTTTCTTTTCTTTCTCCCTCCCTCCTTCCTTCCTTCCTTCCTTCCTTCCTTCCTTCCTTCCTTCCTTTCTTTTTATTGGTACCAGATATTGAACTCAGGGGAACTCAATCACTGGGCCACATCCCCAGCCCTTTTTTGTATTTTATTAGAGACAGGGTCTCACTGAGTTGCTAAGTGCCTTGCCTTTGCTGAGGCTGGCTTTGAACTCGGGATCCTCCTGCCTCAGCCTCCCAAGTGCTGGGATTACAGGCGTGCACCACTGCACCCTGCGGAGTTATTTTCTTTTTGAAACCTGATCACCAGTCCCATCCCAATGCTCCTATCTAGGGAACATTTTACTTGGTTTGACCTGTATCCTTGGAAATGAATTCTAGAACTTCAGCCATCATAATTTGTTTTTTCATATTTTGAATTAGAAAGGAAAAAATCCAATTCTCCAAAAGCAGAAGTCATGTTATTGATTTCATCCCGCATGTTTCCAGAAGATGGACTGGGCCTTGGGACAGAATCTAGGACAGTGAGATCTTCAGGATTGACCAGAACTGAATTTCTGAGAAAGGCTAAGCGTGGTGAAGCCCAGGATTATCTTCTTCCTACCAATGTGGACCTGATAAGAAAGAGTGGTGGAAGAAATAAATCTGGCTGTGAAGATAAGGAGACTGTTGCCAGCAACATGAGAAATTCTATAACTGCTGGGGGTTTCTGGATAGATGAGATGTTCTTAAATCCACACCTACATTCCAGCATGCCTCTCACATAGGTTTCTACATAATGCAAACAGTAATAATGAGATACAGCCTTTATTTTGTCTTTGAGCTGTCTTTGAGACAAGCATGGTTCTGAGCCTGACCCTAATGGTACTGCTATATCTTCACCACTGAGGAGACTGAGGAATGCAGTATCCATAGACACCCAGAAGAGTTTCCTTTGTATAATCTATATCATCTCTTTAATTTTTGGTATCAGATGCCATGTATGAAAGTTTAAGTTCATGATAGAATTCCTACTGTATAAAGTTACCACCTTAGGTGATGGACTTTAGCAATCCTGCAGTACTGTGAACACTGCCTGGATTGTGTGCTGACGTCATCACTAGGTCATAGTGCACTGCTGAGGCCTTAGTGATAGCTGGTCCCATAACAACCCTGCTGTTGTAGTGAACACTGCTCAGGATAGCAATGTGGTGAACAGATTGCCTCTCTCCACTTTACTTGTTTTTGAAGGTAAGGATTTAATTCTTAGTCATCATCTACTAACTTTTTGAGAGTTGAGCTACTTGATCTGAGTGAAACTCCAAGATTTGTACCTTGAAGAGAAGCTAAAAGAGGAAACTTCTGAAAGCATACTCATCCCCCAGGCTGCTAAGAAGTTGAGGGGTAGGTGTTAGGATATTCTCTGGGCCTAAGATGATCAAGAAGTACCTTCTAAAAAGGGACATGTGTGGATTTCCAGTTAGTGGCAGAGAAGGGGAAGAGAAAGGGAGAAAAAGAGGAAGAGAAGTAACTGAAGGAGGGAAGGATGAAGAAAGCAGTGTCTTTCTCTATAGTTCCTGATGTTTCCAGGTTGTCTGAGAGTCAAGAGGAGATTCAGATGATCCAGGTCTTGTCCATGTGGCTTTGTATCCAGGCCACCCACACAGAGACGCTGTGTATCTGTCACAGGCATAATGGTTGATCCAGATTACTTTTACTTAAAAAAAAAATTGCATTTCCTTTCATTAGACTTCTTTTGAAGGCAATTAGGAAAATGAATGATGTGATGTGTTTTCTAGTGGTACTTTTCCTTTTAATGAAGACGAACATGCTCCCATAAATGAGGGAATCATTGAACAGACCCTGCAAGCTGAGTCCAGACACAGTAGCAGAACAGCTCCAAGGAAATGAGCAGAGCTGCCTCACCTCAAAGTGCAGATTGTATTATACACAATGTTTAGGGTGGACACCAGCAGTCAGAAGTAGCTGAGATGTTACAGGTACCCAAATTCTCACCTGGCCCTCTTCATGAAAACCACGAGTGCAATGGTTTAAGATTCGATGTGGCGTGTATGCATGTCCACAGGAGGTGGCCTAACTCAATAGCCTTTAGTGTTCACTGGAATGTCCTATGTATACACTTGAGAAATAATAATTACTAAGTGAAATTATTTGTACTTGTTTTATTATACATATGGTCAAACTATATACTTACCATAAAAAAATAGGATACGAGCTCTACAGGTTTTTAAGAAAACTGCAGAAGGGGCTGGTGCTGTGCTCAGCGGTAGCACACTCTCCTGGCATGTGTGAGGCACTGGGTTTGATTCTCAGAACCACTTATAAATAAATAAAGGTCTATCAACAACTAAAAAAAATTTTAAAAAGATTAAAAAAAACTGTAGAAGATATAATATGTGCCACCCATCTGATTTATAATAAGAAAAAACTAATATACGCTCACTGACCACAAAGTTAATCTAATTCATTATCTCATTTTCTTTTCTTTTTTAAATTTATTTTAGTTGTACACAATGTAATGCATTTATGTTTACGTGATGCTGAGGATCGAACCTGGGCCGCACACATGCAAGGTGAGCGCTCTGCCGCTGAGCCACAACCCCAGCCCATATCTCATTTTCTTAGTACTGCATTTTAGGGCCTACTGGTTTCCTAGAAAAACTACATCAGTAGTGACTAGGTACTGTGTAAAAATGAGGCAATGCTTGTGTGCCATTGTGGCATCTTCCTCCTGACTAGAAAAAGCAAGACTTCTCCATCATGTATGGGGGAGGCAAAGCTGTCCCCCTAAAAGAAGATGCAGCATAAAAATGGTTAATGGTGCTTCTCTATATTCTCACTGTTCTGTTTTCTGCTCATATGACCATCAGGTCAGATGCATTAATTATTAAGAATGAAACTGTTTCTGGGAATTGTGGCTTTGTGGAGTCTGAGCAAGGAGCATAAAAACATTCCTTAAGTTGAACTAGTATAACAGGTTTTTAGTTAGAATTAACTTTTGCAAGTGCTTTCTGTTTAACCTCTCCTTGTTATAATTATGCACACTATGAGAAAGCTTTAAATGTCTTCTTGTGATTGATAAGGACTCCTTTTAAGTAGTTTAGGATATATATATATATATATATATATATATATATATATATATATATATAAGTTTTTCATGGTAGAGACCCCTTGGATCTGACATCTGATTGATGAGACAGCACCTGTTGATCTGACTCTTAAAAAATAACCATACTCCCTTTTTCCTGAGTTCAAAACAAAGTCATTATATAAGACACAAAGGAGCCTGGGGAGTCTGGGTTCAGGTAAAGTTTAAATAAGATATATTAGGGTCATCTGGCTGTGGAACATTATGAGTGAAATTGTTTAGACTTTAGGGGGTTATGGGAACAGATTTAGGTAAAAACATGTTTTGTACTGTAAAACAATACTATACGTTGTTTTTTTTTTTTGGTACCAGGGATTGAACTCAGGGGTACTTGACCACTGGGCCACATCCCCCGCCCTCTTTTGGGATTTTATTAGAGACAGGGTCAGGGTCTCACTGAGTTGCTAAGTGCCTCGCCATTGCTGAGGCTGGCTTTGAACTTGCAATCCTCCTGCCTCAGCCTCCCAAAGTGCTGGGATTACAGGCGTGCGCCACTGCGCCCGGCTACTATACGTTGTTTTTGACATTTAAGATTGATCAATGCTCTTCCTTTGTCTCTAAAATTAATCAGTAGAATGTACTTAGAAGAACATCCTGTTTCCCCTAGAATGTATAACTCCGAAATTCTATGATGTAATTTCAAAAGGTGTAATGTGAACTACTGTACTTGCTGGGCTATATAAACTGGAGAAAAAAAGTAAAGTGAAAGAGAGAGAAGCCTCCAGAGTTGTTTTGTGTGTTTCTCTCCACCTCTTATCACTGATGCTTTACCCCAAATGTGCCGACGGACACCCCCATGCTGCTTTGCATCCCCTGCTGAGTCCAGACCTTGGCATGCCATGGAAGCATGGAAGGGAGTGTGGAAGGCTGGCTTCCGTGGTGAGGAAAGGGTGTTCCCGTCAGTGCTAGTGAAGAAATCAACACGAGTCAGGCTGCTGAAATCTGCTCTTTACTTTCACTTTTTAGCAAGTATATATGCCTTTTTCTTGGCAGTACACATTCTTTTGTGGTTACAATACAGTCATAAGACCCTGGGAAATAGCAACATCTGTGGACTACATTTCAGACATCTTAATCTCTTTCCTAACATCTCAAATCCCGTACATACATATTGTTTTGAATTCCCTACCATTTCGCTACGTTTATCTGCAGTCAGCTTGGGTTTGAATTTATCTTCTTCTTCTTCTTCTTCTTTTTTTTTATATTTATTTATTTGCTTTAGTTGTACACAATGCAATGCATTGTTGCCGCCTGCAGCTATTGCCACCTGCAGCAACGATACCGTGGGAAAGAATTCGTAGGCAGACTGGAAATGAATAGGTTCTTTATTCTTCCTTCTTCTAACTTCTCTCTCTAGCTCCAACAACCTCTCCAACTCCAACCACCCCCTCTAGCCAACCTCACCCAGTTAAATACTTTTTGCCTTAACAAGTATATACGTGTCAACAGCTCAAACTTACAGGTGCGTCACATAGTGTTCACGGGCATAGAAAGATTCTTAGATAAATGCATGAATATCAGGTGAAAATACTGAAACACCTCTTATGGCTCTCAGCTAGGCGCTATCTTAGCTATCTCCTTATTAGGGCTCTTACATTTTCCCCCTTTTGTTTTAAAGGAGGGAAAAATAGATGGGTGAGCTCTCACCACATCAGGATTGACTGTGCCTGTCTTAGGCGTCCGCATGTGCAACCGGCATTCTTACCCGTCATGGGATAATCAAGGCTATGCCCTTGACTCCTGACTTAGGTTGATATGTCGGCCACATGAGACTTTCCCGTTGTTGACTACCAGCCGTCCAATCGAGCCCTTACTACATCAGGATCGACTGTGTCTGTTTTAGACATCTACATGTGCAACCAACATTCTTACCCGTCACGGGATAATCAAGGCTGTGCCCTTGACTCCTGTCTTAGGTTGATATGTTGGCCACACGAGACTGTCCTGTTATTGACTACCAGCCGTCCAATTATGAGGAGATGCTCTGGTTCTGAGGTGGCAAGCTTTTTGCTGACGAGCCAAGTTCCATAGCGTATCAAGTTCTTTAAACAAATCAGCTGCCCTAAGTTCCATTAAGTAACACACTGAGTTCTCTAGACAAATACCCACAAGATATTGTCCCATGCAATGTCCCAAACATCTTATAGTAGAAAGATTTATCAAAATGTTCACTTGCTAACACATTGGTCTAGGAGGCCTCGTGCATGCAGAGCAGAGGCCACACTGCTGGTGAAGTTATTTGAAGCTTGAGCATCAGGGATGCTTGTAGTGATTGTGATCCCTGCAGCTGTAGCAGCAGCCGTCTTTTTTATGTCTAGACAATGCCATCGACAAATCTTCAGGGCCCGCTCCCTAGAAACTCAAGCATCAATCATTAGAGGAAAGGCAGTGCTATTCCAGCATTGAGTCAAGAAGCGAGTTGTCAAACTAAAAAATAAAATTATTAGATCAGGTAATTGAAGTTGATCTCTGCTCACACACATTGCTGCTTGAGCTCCCATGAACATAAACTGGCAAAATATCACATTCAGAATGGATTAAAGAAAGACTGAGGGTATTTAGCTGACAAAATATTACATTTAAGATAAATTAAAGAAAAGCTAAGAGCATTTGAGAAAAATAATTTGTTAGCTGGAACTTTTGAGCCTCTGCATACACAGCAACCTTCAATATACCTGTTGAAACAATTTAAATTAATCAGCTTTTAACAAATAAAGTTAATTACAAATAAACAATCCCATGACAAATACCAAAATATCAGGTTGAACAGTATTAGTCATATTCCTTGCTGAAGAGAAGTCCTAGAGGTACTTATAAATTAAGATTGAAAAGTTACCTTCATTTTTAAATTGTTTACCCAATTTGAATACTTTTTAACTTAAATGAATTAAAGTTATTTGGATCCATTTTTTTATAATATTAATTTTCATGAGTGCTTGGTTTTTGTTATTTGTGACGTCACATTGGACAGACACACAAACATAAAGACATATACTTGTGACATCACATTGACATGAAATCTAGACAAGCGCACAGACATAAAGACATATATAAAAAAGAAAAAAAATACAATTGTGTGCACACTAAAGAGAGATCTTCTCGTCCTGGCCAGGAATGATACTTAAGTTGTGAATTTATTGAAGGAAAAAGCGCAGCTTAAAAGTTTCTTAGCTGAAAAAGCAAAGATTTACCCATCGTCTGAAAAGAGACGAACTCGCTCAGGTGCGCGGATTGATAACTCTTTTAAGGGAATCATTCCACAACAACTTTATCTTGGCCCTTTTGATTTTGTACTTGTTTTATTAATCTTGATTCCGCAACAACTTCATCTTGGTCCTTTTGATTTGGTACCTGTTTTATTAATCTTGATGGTATCCGTACTGGGGAGGACTCGTGCTGTGGAAAAACACAAACAGATCCTCTCCCCCAAATTAATACTGGATCTGGGCCCTTCCATGTGCCTGAAAGAACATCCTTCCAGTAAACCAAAGGTTTATGTTGTTGGTGTGGATTCCAGTGTCTGTCTCCAGCCGAATATCCTTTGGAATCCAAAGTTAAAAAATTTAAAGTAAAAAGGGCAACGGCCAACCTGTCCCTAGGATTTATCCAATTTTCTTCTTTTGTTTCAAAAGCATAATTTTGAGTGTGCAATTAGCTCGTTCAATTATACCTTGGCCTTGAGGATTATACGGAATACCAGTCTTATGGAGTATACTGAATTTTGCGCAAAACTGTTTGAAAGATGAGGATGTATATGCAGGGCCATTATCTGTTTTAAGCATTTTGGGAATGCCCAATGCAGCAAAAGCTTGTAGACAATGAGATGTAACATCTTTAACTTTTTCTCCAGCATGTAAGGAAGCAAAAATCATGCCTGAGCATGTATCTATGGTCACATGAATAAATCACAATTTTCCAAAATTTGGCTCATGAGTGACATCCATCTGCCACAAATGATTGGGCATTAATCCTCTTGGGTTAACCCCATAATGTGGATTGGGCAAATGTGTCACACAAGATTGACAAGCCTTCACAATTGTTCGAGCTTGATCTTTAGTTATTTTGAACCTTTGTTGTAAAGTAGTACTATTAACATGAAATTGAGAATGGAACGAGGTAGCTTGTTGGACTGCTGAAAATATAAAGATTATTTGAGTGAGGGCATCGACCTTTTGATTACCTTCATGGAGAGGACCAGGCAAATTAGTATGAGCTCTGATATGTCCAATAAACAAAGGTTCTTTACGTTCCAATAGAAGGCTTTGAATTTGAAAAAACAATTTAAAGGCTGGAGTATGAGGTGCTATTGGACCTGCTAGCTCCAATTTAGGGACAGCATGTACAATATAGTGGCTGTCTGAAAAAATATTTATGGGCTGTTCTTTAAAACTTTCAAGAGCTATAATAATAGCTTCTAGCTCAACTAATTGAGCTGATTTATGGGCAGTAATATGAATCATATTTTCTTTTTGAGTGACTACTGTAGCAGTACCGTTAAAGGAACCATCTGTAAATATGTTTAATGCCTTAGGAATAGGTTGATTTTTTATTACCTGTGGAAATATAATGGGATGATTGATACAAAAACATAGTATAGGAGACTTAGGAAGATGGTTATCAAAATTTGCAGAAGTAGAGCATCTAGCTATAGCCCAATCATTATCATTGAAGCATAAATATTCAACCTATTATGATGAATAGGGAGTAATAATAGTAGCGGGGTGAATTCCAAATATTTTAGTAGAAGTCTTAAGTCCTTGAAGAATAAGTTTAGCCACCATGGAGGTATAAGACTCAATTGTACTTTGAGAGAGACAGGCAAATGTATCCATAATAAAGGCCCCTGTTGCCAAAATACTCCTGTGGGTGTATATTGTGAAGAAATAATGATCGATATCAGTGGTCGAGCAAAATCAATTCTATCACAATGGGATCCTTCAATTGCCTTTTCTACCAACTTGAAAGCTTCCCTAGCATCAGGAGTCAATGTTCGTGGTGAAGATGGATCAGGGTTCCCGTGAAGGATATCAAATAAGGGTTTTAATTGGCCAGTAGTGAGGCTTAGTGTAGGGCAAAGCCAATTAATATCTACCAGCAATTTTTGAAAATCATTAAGAGTGGCCAAATGTTCCTTATTTATTAAAAAATTTTGAGGCCTAATGAAAGTGTCCATAATTTGGAATCCTAGATATAATATTGGAGATCTAGTTTGAAACTTTTCTTCAGCAATGTTTAGTCCATATTGTTTCAAGTTTTCTGATATATCGCTAAATATGGTGAATAAGACTTCTTGATTAGGACGAGCAAGCAAAACATCATCCATATAATGGAGATACATAAGCTCTGGGTATTTGTTCTTGATAGGCTGAATAACTTTATCTACATAGATTTGACATATAGTGGGGCTATTAGCCATTTCCTGGGTTAAAACTTTCCACTGAAATCTTTGATCAGGGCCATTATTATTAATAGAAGGAACTGAAAAAGCAACCTGGGGGCATCCAGAGGATGTAGAGGAATAGAAAAGAAACAATCTTTTATATCAAGAGTTATAAGATGGAAATTTTTAGGAATAGCTACAGGATTAGGAAGTCCAGGTTGGGTAGGGCCCATAATTTGCACAGTTTTATTGATTTCTCTAAGATCATGTAACAATAGCCATTTTCCTGATCACGAATATGGGGGAATTCCAGTGAGAGGTGGAAGGTTCTATATGTCCAGCTTCTAGTTGTTCTTGGATTAGTAGGTGGGCCGCTTGTAATTTCTCTCTAGATAGGGGCCACTGAGGGACCCAAACTGGCTTATCAGAAAGCCATGGTATTTTCAAAATTGTTTTCTCAGTGGCCCCTAAAAAAAAATATCCTTTACCTTTTTGATGATGATTTCCTTTAAGCTTAATAGGGTTAGGATTACTCTGTAGATTTTTGTTTTTAACACCTGCGGGCTTGGTTGCGAGGTGTACTCCCATTTGTTGCAAAATATCTCTTCCCCATAAGGTAACTGGCAAGCTGGACAAAACATAAGGCTGAAATGTTCCTTGATGCCCTTCATCATCCTCCCATTTTAAAACTGTTGCACTTTGTTCTGGGCTGTTAGTATATCCCAAGCCTCTTAAGCTGGTTGAAGCCTTCTTCAGAGGCCAGTGCTTGGGCCATTGTCGTAGATTGATGATGGAAGAGTCAGCCCCAGTATCAATCAATCCCTCCATCTCTATTCCTTGAATTTTTATTTTGCACATAGGCCTCTGTGAACAATCCTGAACCCAGCAAGCCATAGGTCCTGAGCCAGTGGAACCAAATCCCCTATTTTTCCTATTTTGAGGCATACTCTTAAATGAGTCATGTAAACTGGGAAGGAGAAGTAGCTGAGCAATTCTACATCCTTGGTTAACAGAGCAAATGCCTCGAGGTGAACTAAACATAATTTTAATTTCTCCTTGGTAGTCTGAGTCTATTACATCAGGAGTCACTTGAAAACCTGATAAGCTTTTAGAGCTTCGCCCGAGGATAAGTCCTACAGTTCCTGAGGGAAGAGGTCCCCTGGGACTCCCGTGGGAACAGTTGAACCCCCATTTCAGGTGTTAGCACTATCTGGGCAGTGTAACAGAGGTCTAGTCCTGCACTTCTTGTCCCTCTGACAAGGGAGTCAATGGGTAAGAGGGATTGTGTCGAGGAATCATCTGGATGTTTGTTTGAGGATATTCCTCCTCTAATGCCTTGTACACTAGTGTGCCCCAGGGCATTGGGCCCCGTGCCCTGTTTTTTGAATTCCTAGACAAAATGTTCCCAAAATATCTGTTTTAGATCTGCACTTATTGGCCCAATGGTTTCCTTTTTTACACTTGGTGCAGCGGCCTGGGGCATGATATGAGCGTGGTCTTATTTCTCTTTGGGGATATTGCCTAGAATAACCTGATTGACTATAATAATTTTTAGGTTGAGCCCTTTTTGTGAAATTTTGAGGGGAAGCACCTCTCATTGCTGCTGCAATCACATTTCCTGTGACAAAGGCATCATTTATATCTTTGCATAATCTTATATATACAGAAAGATCCCTTTTAGATTTCCAAGGTCTGATAGCATCTTGACAATATTTGTTGGCATTTTCATATGCCAGCTGAACGACTAATGGCATGGCTTGATCAACGTCTCCAAACACTCTACCTGCAGTTAGTAAAAGCCGATCAGCAAAGTCAGAATATGGCTCATTAGGTCCCTGAATTACTTTAGACAAGCTACCCTGTAAGTCACCAGTTCCTTGTAAAGTTTTCCATGCCTTAACAGCTGCAGTGTATATTTGAGCATAAACTCCAGGATCATACTGAATCTAAACCTGTAAATCAGCAAACTGCCCTTCTCCAGTTAACATGTCTACGTTACAGTCTGGAAATCCTGCAGTCACATTTCTTCTAGCTGTTTCTACACAAAACTCCTGGAATTGTGACCTCCAAATCAAGTATTGTCCCCCGCTCAATACTGCCTTACATAAGCCTTTCCAGTCTGAGGGGGTTAAAGTTGAAGTGTTAAGGGACTCCAACATGCTCAACATGAAAGGAGCTTGGGGCCCATATGTCATTATTGCTTCTTTGAAATTTTTTATAGTTTTGAAATCTAATGATTGGTGGTACCTCTGTCCATTTTCATTTTCAAATATTGGCAGACCCCAGTGTCCCTGTGAGTTTTGACATTCTAGGGCACACAAGCACTCAGAAAGACCATTAATCTCTTCTTCAAGGGCACACAAGTGCTCAGAAATACCCCTCATAGTTTCTGTAATTGATTCAACCCATGAGGGAGCAGAGGGCACAAAAAGTTCCTCCATTTGACGGTCCTTTCTGGTCCTAACTGACTCAGCGGAGGAGGCTGTGCTTTCATGGTTATTTGACTCCTCCTCACTACTACTACTTTCACTGGTAGTAACATCCTGAGTCCCAGGTTCAATGGAGAGCACATATTCTTCAGCTATCTCTAATAAATCTTGAATAGATTTAGCAGCTCGGATCTTTGTCTTTTTTGAGCCCACACTAATACTATCCTTACTGGTCCTAACTGACTCAGTGGAGGCTATGCTTTCATGATCACTTTCCTCCTCATTATCAACTGAGTCAGCTATATCAAAGAATTCTTCCATAGCCTTTATCACTCGGGTCTTAGTTATTTTCGAACCCATTTTAATCGCTCTGACGAGACTCCTGTGAGGCTCCTTGATTTTCTTACGGTGCCGATTCTGAACTCCCCATACAGGCCACCACTTGTTGCCACCTGCAGCTATTGCCACCTGCAGTAACGATACCACGGGAAAGAATTCGGAGGCAGACTGGAAATGAATAGGTTCTTTATTCTTCCTTCTTCTAACTTCTCTCTCCAGCTCCAACAACCTCTCCAACTCCAACCACCCCCTCTAGCCAACCTCACCCTGTTAAATACTTTTTGCCTTAACAAGTATACACGTGTTAACAGCTCAAACTTACACGTGTGTCACATAGTGTTCACGGGCATAGAAAGATTCTTAGATAAATGCATGAATATCAGGTGAAAATACTTAAACACCTCTTATGGCTCTCAGCTAGCCGCCATCTTAGCTATCTCCTTATTAGGGCTCTTACAATGTATTTATGTTTTACATGGTGCTGAGGATCGAATCTGGGCCGCGCATGTGCTAGGTGAGCACTCTACCACTGAGCCACAACCCCAGCCCTTTGAATTTATCTTCTTAAGAATTCCTTGCAGCCATTCCTCTGCACACCTGCACAACTGTCTGGATTTCAAAGCATTATCTATCATAGTCTTATTAATTAACAACCTGGGAGTAGAAAAAGGGAGGCATAGCCAGATGCTAGTTCTGAAGGACTTTACCCTAAGGAACTTCTATGTAACTATTTTAAACTACTCTGAAAACAAAAGAAGTCTTTTACAATTACAAAGAGACTCTTAACAGCCTTTTCTTGGTACATAATGATTAAAACAAAAGAGGTTAAAACAGCAGGCATTTACTAAGCTGTTTTTCTACTAGGAACTAATTACATTAGTAACTATAAAAGAATGTTATCATGTTTCTAGCTTTAGATTCCACAAGGTTACAACTTTCAGAACCAGTTTCATTCTATTGAAGTAGCGACACCTGGTGGCCCTACATATGAACAGAAAACAAACAGCAGAGATACACAGACAAAATTAACTACTTATGCACCGGGTAAAAAGTGGCATCTCTCCAGCAAAAAAGGCGGGTACCTCAGCACTGCGCCCCTTTTATGGAAGAGGAACTTTGTTCAACTCCTACAAATTAATGAGGAGAAACTCTGGCTCGACTCTTACACAAAAAACTAGGAGGAACTCTGGTTCGACTCTTTCGAGTTAACGAAGAGGAACTTGGGTTTAACTCCTTCGTATTGGGAGATGCCACAAGGGAGTCTATAGTAAATCAGTCAACAACTTTTGGAAGAAGCAACTTGGCAATATAAAAATTCAAAAGTGCATGCTTCCTGGGTATGGTGGTGAACTCTAATCCCAGCAATTTGGGGGATGAGTAGGAGGATAGCAAGTTCAAGTCCAGACTGGGCGATTTAGTGAAACTCTCAAAGGAAAAATAAAAAGTACTGGGGATATAGCTCAATGATAAAGCACCCCTCAGTTTAATCCCCAGTACCAGAAAAAAATAAAATAATGCATTCTCCTCAGTAACTGTACCTCTAGATAAATATCTTATAGAAGCATTCATCATGTCCACAAAAAAATGAATATTCAGTCTTAATACTAAAATAAGACTACAAGATATAAATGACCTACAGGGGACTGGTTGAGTAAAGGGTGGCCCATCTGTTCTCTGTGATACCAGGCAGCAGTGAGAAACAATGAAGTAGAGCCAGCTGAATCAGCCTGGGAGAGCTCTCTAAGGCACTGTCAAGGGAGAAAATAGCTAGATAGATGAACACTACTAATAATTTGAAAAAATTGTTTTTTTTAAATATAAAACAAAGAATGTCTTATGTATTTCCTACATTCTTACAGAGTGTATAAATGCATTCACAGGATCTGAAATGTGACAGAGCACTCATACAGCATGTCCCTGACAGGAGACTTGATCTGAATATGGTACTCATGAGGTGTTAGTATTGTCCACATTTTAATCAACAAGAAGTGATGTGATGGGCTGGCGTCATGGCTCAGTGGCAGAGCGCTTGCTAAGCATGTGTGAGGCACTGGGTTAGATTCTCAGCACTGCGTATAAGCAAATAAATGGAATAAAGGTCCATCAACAACTAAAAATTATTTTAAAAAGTGATGTGAGTTAATTGGAAAATTAAATTCTCTCTCTCTCTCTCTATTTTAGTTGTCAATGGATCTTTTTAAAAATGTATTTATATGCGGTGGTGCTGAGAATCAAATCCAGTGCCTCACACATGCTAGGCAAGTGCTCCACCACTGAGCCACAACTCCAGTCCCTGGAAAATTAAATTTTAATACCTTATTAGTTTTCATTCACCTACTTTTACTATTTTCCCTTTTTTTTTTTTTTTTTTTTTTTTTTTAGTTTTTCACAAACTGCCAAACATGTTTAAAGGCAGGTTCCCACCTGATTTTCTTCCCTTCTATATTTCCAAGTTCTTCAAATTACTCCACCAACCTGCCAACCTGGGTAAGCAAGTGGCATGAACAGTAAGTGAATTTATAATTTTGATGTTAAAATGGGTTGATAAGGGATTATTTTATCTAAGTACAGATTAGAAAATTTGACTTTTATTTTGATATTATTATGTTTTCACTATTTTTCTATTGTCTGTAATAATCATGCATTAACAATCTAATTGGAAAAAGTCCTAACCAGTGATTTTGATGGGGGTGATTTTGCTCCTCAATAATGTTTAGCAGCATTTAGAGAAACTTTTTGTTTTCACAGCTGGGGGAGTAGATGCTTCTAGCACCTTCAGGGTAGACAGCAAGGATTCAGTTAAATATCCTATAATGCACAGGAAAATCCCACAATAAAAATGTATCTGCCCCAAATGTCAATAGTGTTGAAGTTAAAAACTTCAAAATATACCTCACATAAGTATCATGTAATTAGTTTCCACTTACTGGTTTTGTTCACTCCTCTAAGAGGATGGGGGAGGCCTGGGCTCACACCTGAACAATGAACTGGTAGATGGTGACCAGGCTGACCAGCATGCTGATGTTGGCCAACAGGGAGAAGATGGACAGGACGTGGAGGTTTCTGATAAAGACCAGCAGCACCAGGAAGGGCAGGAGGGTGAGCATAGCATCCATAGTGGGTGTCAGAGTCACCATCTATTGTCATGGCAGTTGTTGGTGGTCCCATTGGCTGCTTTTATCACCTAGAAGAGGGGAAGAAAGAAAAAGGTCTCCAGTGACAAAGTTGGTGACTGATCTGTTGAAAAAGTCTCTTGCCTAAAAGGTCCATGTGTCCACTAGGCCTTAGATATACCTGTGGTCTTCATGGTTGCTGTTGTTAGCAACCCAACCATCTGAGCTGTGTTTGATCCATCTGAGACAGAAAAATGGAGAAGACATCTTGAGGTTTTCCTACATCCTAGGTCTTCAGATAAGAATCAAACAAAAGGCACTGCACATAAAGTGTGAAAACTTCAACTCTTGTTGTCCAAAAGTAGCTTGGAAGCAGTTCTAAACAGAAATTCCACTCATCTCTGATTGTACTCTCCTTTTTCCCAGAACCCTACCTTTTTAAGGTTGTCAGCAAGAAACACGAAATAGACAGCAGAGTGACCATCAGGAAGAAGTCCTGGAGATGGGAAGAAGGAAATACTAAGGTTATTAAAATAGAAACACAAGACTCCCAGAGAAACAAATGCTTTAAAATAGTGCTTTTTTCTAAGTCATCACAGACCCTTCCCAGTTGGTGACAAGTACGAGCATGTCAGTCTCGAGTTTTGGGAGGCGAGGAGACAATGTGTTTTCGGAGCTCCCCTTCCTGGCTTCTCTAGGATGCTGCATGAAGTCAGGGAATCACCAGAGCACAGCACAGACATCATGACCCATCGTTGGCCTCCACCGTACTCACCTGCCAGCCTACTCCACATAAAAGGGGGTCCTCATATGTAGATCCCTTCACGGTCTCTCCCTAAAACTTGGACCCAATAGCCAAACTTGGTCTCATATAAAGACACAAATAAATGTACCTGGACAGATTGCTGGTAGAAGCACAGGTGTACAACAGCTGGTCATAACTTTAAGGGCCATCAAAAGAAATTAATTACAGTATAGACTTCTTAAATGGAACACTGTACTGCAGTTAGAAAGAATGTTAATTCCATAGGTGATGACGGAGAAAAACATCTAAGCGATTTAAAGGGGAAAAGCAAGTTTCTGAACAATATACAGTGTATGGTCCATCTGTGTACACAAAAATAATTTAAGAATATGTATATGTTTGTAGATATACAGACAATTCCAAGATGATATCCATGCAAATGTGGCTTGTATTTACTTTTGCTTTTTACTTTATGTCCTTTTCTCTTCTTTAAAAACTGTTTTTTCCTATGAGCACACAGCTTATTGGAAGGACGTAGTACAAAATAGAAGGGAAGAAGAGAGGGAGGGAAGGGGAAAGGCAAAAAGCCAAAATAGTGGTCAAAAACAGCAGTATCAAGGAAAACAGTCCCAGTTCCATAGAACTAGAAGGTGGCAAAACCCCAGAGTTCTCATCCCCCCCCCCCCCCCCCCCCCCCCCCCCCCCCCCCCCCCCCACACACACTTGCCTGCCTGCCCAGCTCCCCATTTCAATGTCTAATGGTGACAAAATGAAAGGAAGGAGGGAAAGGAAGACAGATGGGGGACAGGGCCATGGCCCATGGTTACTAGGAGGGACATTCCCGATGAACAGGAGCTGCTTCAGAAACTGTGAAAGTGAGAAAATCCCAGGCCCTCTCCACATTCCCCAAGCCGGATTCTCCTGTCAGCAGCCCAGAGTTGCTTTCCTTCCATCAGGGCTCCAGAGGCTGGGAGGAGAGCCAGAACCCAGGCTCCCCACCATGTCCTGCTTGGCCTTGCCCAGGGCCCAGAACACAGCCCTGCCTTCAACCCTGGCTTGGGGAGTCTGCCAGGCATAGAGCAGTCTGGTTGGGCAGGTGGGCTGGGGGCGGGGACCTGGAGCAAAGGCAGGAGAGGAGCACCTTCCATGAGCCTGTCTGGTTCCCCATGTGGAAGCTGACACACCCCCAGCGAACCCCTTCCTCCCACACCTCCCACACTCAGATACAGAGACACCCTAGCGTTTACCCTCCACCATCCCAGGCCCATCCATTAACACACTAGCTGATTTTCTTCCCGATTGAAAAAAGATCCTCGGGCATCTCCTGAGCTGAGAAAGTCCATCTGCAGGCACCTTTCTGCATGTGGTTCCCCAGGACTTGGGGAATCTGAAGGTCCCGACCCAAACCGTACCTGAAACATGAAGGGGACCAAGGGCTCCCAACTCTCTCCCTACTTCTGTACCTCTCCCTTGCTTAAGGTCTTTGATCAGGTCCTTCAGGTCGCCTGGGGCTAATTTGGGATACTCCGTGAGCATGTGATCATTTCCCTCTTCTTGGTTTTGGAGGCTTTTGGCGCTGCTCAGCTGGAGAGGACAAGGAGGCTCCCCCTGGAAATGGCTGACACTCTCTAGGGGCAGGTTAGGCCTGGGGCTGTGGGGTGCAGTGGTGGAGGCTGCTCTGCATTTTAGTCTCTGGCGCTGCTACAGCTGCTTCCAACACAGAGCCCCAACATCTTGGGAGATCCCAGCGCAGGGGCAGATGGCTGGGATAGGTGTTAGGTTTTTGTTTGTGTGTTTGTACTGGGGATTGAACCTAGGGGTACTTTACCACTGAGACACACACCCAGCCCTTTTTATATTTTACTTAGAGACAGGGTCTCCCTGAGCTGCTTAGGGCCTCGCTAAGTTGCTGAGGCTGGCTTTGAACTCGAGATCCTCCTGCCTCAGCCTCACAAGCCCCCCGAGATCACAGGCTTGTGCAGCCGCGCCCAACTGAGCTACATTCGTGTCCAGGCATCAGCACTCTCATGCCCAGTCCACTTTCCAGATACCGCCTTTGGCACAGGGCTGTGGACTGGCAGCAGAGCTCCGCAGCTCCTGCCGCCACCTGCAGCTCTCCTTGTCTTATGCTCCCACTCCCCGCGGTGAAGAGGGCGCAGGTTAGCTGACTCCACTGTTCTTGGCCAGAGGTGAGGCTGAAAACCATGGCAGAAGGGCGTTTGAAGGAGAGCAGCTAAGCTCTTGGCAGCCAGGAAGCAGAGAGAGAGAGAGAGAGAGAGAGAGAGAGAGAGAGAGAGAGAGAGAGAGAGAGAGAGAGAGAGAGAGAGAGAGAGAGAGAGAGAGAGAGAGAGAGAGGAGAGGAGAGGAGAGGTCGGCAGGGGGTGGAGGTGGGAGTGGGTAGGGAGAGAAAGAGAGAAAGGAGGAGGAGGAGGAGCCTGGGAAGAGAAAAAGTCCAAGACCACACACCCAGTGACCTGCCTCCTCCAGCCACGTCCCAGTACACAGAGTTGGCACCCAGCTGTCCATTCAAATCATTAATCCTTCTTATGGACCCATCCACTGATGAGGTTAGGGCTCTTATTATCCAATCATTTCACCTCTGCACATTGCTATGTTGCCTAACCTGAGCTTTTCCGAGGTCATTCCTAGAGCCAAACTATACAGCTGCAATGTTATAAACGTATTTTTATATTTTATGGATCATTTTTTGGTTGAAGTTTACATTATAACCTAACTAATCATCACTTGTATTTTTTGTTAAGAAAAGGAAAGAAAAATATCTTCATCAGGACTATTCTACTCCCTTTAAAATTCAGAAAACTTGGCCGGGGTGCGGTGGTGCACGCTGTAATTCCGCAGCTGGGGAGGCTGAGGCAGGATGATGGAGTTCAAGGTCAGCCTCAGCAAATTAGCAAGGCCCTAAGAAACTCAGTGAGACACTGCCTCTAAATAAAATATAAAAAACGGGCTGTAGATGCAGCTCAGTGGTTAAGCACTGGGTTCAAACCCCAGTACCAAAAAACAACACACACACACACACACACACACACACACACACAAAAAAAAAAAAAAAAAACCCAAAAACCTTCCTGGAGTGGTGGTGCATGCCTGTAATCCCAGCACTTGGGAGGTTGAGGCGGGAGGATCACAAGTTCAAAGCCAGCCTCAGCAATGGCAAGGCACTTAGCAACTCAGTGAGACCCTGTCTCTAATAAAATACAAGAAAGGGCTGGGGATGTGGCCCAGTGGTTGAGTGCCCCTGAGTTCAATCCCCAGTACCAAAACAAACAAACAAACAACAAAAACAAAACCCAGAAACTTTGGCAATGTGATCATCTATTATTAAGCAAAAATTCAAAATGCAAATACTTAGAAAAAGAAATGCTACGCTATGCAAATTTTCAAAATATCTTCCCCAGATTAGTTTTCTTTTGCTTTTACCATAAACTAGTGTTTTTGCATGACTGATACATATAGAAATTTAAATGTTATTAAAAATATAAATTTGAAAATTACTCAAAGTAATAAATGGATAAAGGAAATGTAGGCATATACACACATTTGGAATATTACTCAGTAATAAAAAAGAATGAAATTATTACATTTGCCAGTAAATGGATGGAAAAGGAGAACATCATGCTAAGTGAAATAAACTGGACTCATAAAATCAAGAGTCAAATGTTTTCTCTCAGATGTGGAAGCTAGAGCAAAATAAGGGAAAGAAGGCAGTGGGGTATATTGGATATCATAAATATATAGAGAATATTAGTGGAATTCTTAAAGAGGGAGATTGATAGGGAGGAAGGATGGGAAAGGAGGAAATATGGAATGAATTTAACAAAATCAAGTGACATGAGTATGTAAATGTGCCAGAGGAAATTTCACCTTTATATGTAGAAAGTACTAATCAAAAATAAATTAGTTAGCCAGGCACTGTGGTGCATAGCTGAAATCCCAGAGGTTCGAGGAGGCTGAGACAGGAAGACTGCGGGTTGAAAGTCAGCCTCAGTAACAGCATGGTGCTAAGCAGCTCTAAATAAAACACAAAATAGGGCTGGGGTTGTGGCTCAGTGGTAGAGCACTGGCCTAGCACGTGCGTGGCCCAGGTTCGATCCTCAGCACCACGTAAACATAAATGCATTGCATTGTGTACAACTAAAGCAAATAAATATTAAAAAAAAAAAAAACACAAAATAGGGCTGGGAGCCAGGTATGGTGGCGCACGCCTGTAATCCCAGCACTTGGGAGGCTGAAGCAGGAGGATCACGAGTTCAAAGCCAGCCTCAGCAAAAGCGAGGCACTTAGCAACTCAGTGAGACCCTGTCTCTAATAAAATACGAAAAATAGGGCTGGGGATGTGGCTCAGTGGTTGAGTGTCTCTGAATTCAATCCCCAGTACCCAAAAAGAAGAAAAAAAAAATTAGGACCCAAGGAGGTACAATCAGTGAGGGAATTTAAGTCCCACCCCTTGGAATCTACTCACATATCAAAAACAGAGAGAAGTCCTAGAGCAAAATAAGATAATTTCATACAAAAGGATACATGCCAAATCAAAGAGGTAGGAGGGTTTCACTTCAGGGATGCAAGTTTTTTTTTTTTTTTTTTTTTTTTCAACACATTTAAATAAATGTAATTCACCACTAAAACAAAATTAAGGACAAAACTCACCTGATCATCTCAATAGATACAGAAAAAGCCTTTGATAAAATCCAACATCCTTTCATATTAAAAACTCTGGAGAAGCTAGGGATCAAAATGTATCCTAATGTTATGTATAAATAAAAAGAACTAGTACAAAATTATTTTCTGAAAACCTATATTAAATGGATATAAAACTTTCCAGTGCAACTATGAATAGAAATATTGTTCTCGAGTGGTAGGGTAAAGGGCACTGCTTATGTGTAATTCATTATTCCAGTAACTTGAATATGTTATTGTTTACCCCTTTATATGTCTTGTTTTTAAAAAATACATTGCAAGGTAGTTTAAGTATCTTTATTTGAAAGAAATAGAAATTGGAACTCACAAAATTTTGTGACTAGAAAAGTGAGCACAGATTTTGGCTAATCGGTGTAGATACCAAATGTGTGCCAATTGCACTGGCATCAGCTGGCTTCCCTATCAATTTTCATTTGTCTTCTTTGATTACAGGTTGTATTGGTCATGGTTCCCTAGAAGAACAGAACCAACAGGAAGTATGATTATACAAAGGGGATCTATTAGATTGGCTTACATAACCAGAAGCTGGATAGGCCACAGTGGCAGTCTGGAGACTAGAGAGCTGGAGGAACCAGTAGCTGTGCCGTACAAGATGCTGCCTCAGAACAAGAGGGATCAATGATGCTACCCAAGTCTGAGACCAAAGGCTTCTGGGAACTCCCTGGAGAATCACTGGTAGAGTCTGCTTTGGAAGAGTGAAGGAGCGAGAGTCTGATATTCTCAGGGGATTGCAGCAGCAGTCAAGAACCTGGTCAAGAAGAATGGAGCTCTTGCATCTGCTACTGCTTCTTTGTTCTTCCAACTTTTATTCCATCCAAGCTTCCAACCTATTGGATGGTGCTGCCCATGCTGAGGGAGGGTCTCCACTTCAGTTGGCTATCCCTCATGCCAATCTTTCCTAGACCCCTTTCACTGACCCAACCAGAAGCCTCTTTTTTTTTTTTTTTTTTTTTTTTTGGTACCGAAGATTGAACTCAGGGGCACTTGACCACTGGGCCACATCCCCAGCCCTTTTTTGTATTTTATTTAGAGACAGGGTCTCACTGAGTTGCTAAGTGCCTCGCCATTGCTGAGGCTGGCTTTGAACTCGCGATCCTCCTGCCTCAGCCTCCCAAAGTGCTGGGATTACAGGATTGCGCCACCCCGCCCGGCCAGAAGCCTCTTTATCTTCAGCATTTCTTAATCCAATCAAGTTGACAATTCAAATTGACTATTATAGAGGTTGTAAGTAGTATCTGAAAAGACTCTGAAATGTTTTTTATCTTCTTTCCACACTGGTACCACTAGAATACAACATTATTCAGTATGACAATATACAGAAAATTCAACAAACTTTATTAAAAAATACTTTATATGCCTGCGTCAGAAGCTAAAAAAAAAAAAAAAAAAGTAGCCCAAGGATGGGTGACTGTCAGGACCTTACACTGTCTGCCAAGGGGATGGAAAAGCTCTGGCTTTCTGGCTGCTTGCCACATTACCACGCTCTGTTACAGGACCTAGGCTAAGCAGGGGTAATGGCTGTGAGAACTGAAACCACCCCAAGGATAGGTCAATGGCTCTGCCAATGGCATCCGCCCGTGCTCCTTATGTGTCCCTATGATCTTTCTGCTGACTGGCCCATGTCCTCTATAAGACCATCCAACTTCCTTAATAAACCGAGTTCCGGCATTCTACTGACTGGGCTCCCTGACGTGGCGCTGAGTCTTTTGAAGGTGGGGGAGGAGGCGTCGGCGGCATTTGCTTTCCCAGTCTAGTCTCATTGTTGAGGTAGACCCCTCTGGCCTCTTTTGCTAGACAGAAGAGGTCCATCCCAGGTATGGGGGGGGCTAAAGACCTCAACCCCTTATAACTTCGTGACAGGTGACCTAACATACCCTTATTTCTGGGAGTTATTTTGTGTTTTCAATTTCTAATAAAAAATAGATCAATAATCTGAATGTTTTGGTTCTTGTCTAATTATTAAATTATTGAACTTTATGAAAAATAAAACAGCAGTGTTTTTTTTTTTTTTTACATATCACGTGGGATTCCACATTTCTATCTTCACAGTCTGAAAAAAAAGTTTTTACTCCTGAATGTATAATTTATATGACTTCATAATCATCTGTGCACAACTGATTTAAAATGGTTGATATCCTATCAAATTTTCCCTCACGTCTAGGAGATACTTTCATCATCATTAAAAGGGAAAAGTACTATTAGAAAAGTCCTAACATCATTTATTTTCCTAACTGCTTTCACAAGACTTTTAATAAAAGCAAATGTAATTTGTTTAATGAAAATTATTTTGTGACAGACACATGGTGACTTTTTTTGAGTAGGTGGCCTGGGTGAAAAGCCTCAGAGACAAGACTTGGATCATCTGAATCTTCTCTTTACTCTAACCTGGGTCATCAGGAAACCCCAGGAACTGTACAGAAAAAGACCACTTTCTCCCGGCTTCCCTCCTTCAGTTATTGCTCTTCTTTTTCTCCCTCTCTCTTCCCCTTCTCTGCTACTAACTGGAAATCCAAACATCTTCCTTTTTAGAAGGCAGTTCCTGGTTATCTTAGGCTCAGAGAATATGCTAACACATACCCTCAACATCTTAGCAGGCAGGGGATGAATGTGTTTTCCTGATGTTTCTTCTTTTGTTTTTCCTTCATGGTGCAACTCTTTGGAGGGTTACTCAGCTCAGGTAATGTTCACTTTGAAGCTCAAAGTTAGTTGATGATGGCTAAGAATAAAATATTTACCTTCAAAACCAAAACCAAAACCAAACCAAAACAACAACAACAAAAACAAAGCCTACATGTTCACTAAATCACTGTCTTGAGCAGTGCTCAGTCCAACATCTGGGTTGTTATGAGACCAGCTATCACTAAGGCCTCAGCAGTGTATTATGACCTATTGATGACATCAGCACAGTCCAAGGACCCAGCCAGTATCCACAGTGCTGCAGAATTGCTAAAGCCTATCACCTGACAAGACACCATTAATACAGTGGGATTTCTATCATTAACTTCACCATGCCAGCTTATCTCTGGAATTTTTTCCTTGTTAAACCCAAAGGTCAGGGTCAAGACTGATAGTCCCATGCCTTGCTTACACAGACAGACCTCTTTAAGCAGGGCATCACCATAGCAACTGGGCAATCTTGAGTGCACCTTTGCACAGGAAGTTCCTAGTGCTGGCGCAGGCTCCTTCTGCAAGACAGTCAGATATTCTGAGCCAAGTCCCCACATAACTTTATGAACTAATTTTCAGCTTTGAAAGCTATTTAAAATAAAAATAGATGCTCTTTTGCATGTATCAAATTAGAGGATCACACTGTACCAAATGATTATGAGGATTTAGAGGAGTGAGGAATCTTCATGAACTAAAAAAGTATTGGTTTATGTAGCTGTATTGGAGAAGAGTTAGGCAACATTTCACAAAACTCACACATAACCTACAACTCTATGATCTCACTTTGAAAAGGGACAATTACAAGGATGATATCTATAACATGACCTCTGCTTTGGGGGAGCTGGAATTTTTAGTTTTTAACTTGAAACAATGAATAAGCAAATTATGGTGGAAGTTTGCTGTAGAATTCATTTCCAAGAATAGAGGTCAAATGAAATATTCCCTGGGAAGAAGCAAGAGGAGGGGATTGGTGAACAGGGATCAAAAAGAAAACATAACTCCATCAAGTAAGCTCAAGTGGCTTCATGAACTGGATACTATGTGATACTAATAACTACACAATAATCTACAATTTTTAAACAGAAAAAAATAATAATCTCACTCAAGGTCAAAATGACTCAAATAGGCCTAGATCTATGGGGAAAGATTATTATTATTATTATTATTATTATTATTATTATTATTATTTTTTTGGTACTAGAGATTGAACTCAAGGGCACCCAGCCCTTTTTTGTATTTCATTAGAGATAGGGTCTCCCTGAGTTGCTAAGTGCCTCACAGTTGCTGAGGCTGGCTTTGAACTCACAATCCTCTGACCTCAGCCTCCCAAATGCTGGGATTACAGGTGTGTCCCACTGCACCCGGCTGGAAAGATTATTCTTATTGCATTGATTTCCTACTACTTCCAAAGAAAATTACCAAAATTTCAGGGCTTAATGTATACATGTATTTTCTTGTAGTTCTGGAGGTAAAAGGTCAATTAAAGGTCTAAAGCCTAAAATCAAGGTCAGCAGGGCTGCTCATGGATGGAGGCTCTATTTGGGGACCTGTCCCTTTTATTCCCCCAGAACTTCCTATAATCCTTAGCTTTGTAGTTCATGGCCTTCATCTTCAAAAGGCATGAAATCGACACCTGTTTCCATGATTAAATCTCCACGCTTACTGGCACCCTTAACTGCCCCTCATGAAGACCACTGTGAATAGTTTGGCTGTACTCAGATGATCCAGAATAATCTTTCTATAAAAAATGCTTGGCTTCCTCTTATCTGCAAAGTCTCTTTGGCCATGCAAAGAAACATACTGATAGATTCTAGGAATTAGGAGGTTGATATTTTCAGGTGGGATTGGAGGAGAGGGTTCTTTCTTAATCCTGCTATAACAAAATAAAACCAAAGAGTTTCAGAGAGAATTCACCTATAGTAAAAACAGCAGCATGAGAGTAGAAAACTGAAATTGAGCAAAAGGTTGGAAGGAACTGACAGAGAAAATACAAACATATTGAATAAAACAAAGCAGAATGAAAGAAGTATCACTTGAAAGATAAACAATAACAAAGAAATGAAATAGCACTTACAAAAGAATGATTCCTGCTATAAAATTTAGGCAACCAGATTTAATAACTAGAATGCTAAGAATGACAGGTCTAGGCAAATAAAAAAATTTGGAAGATTCAGAGCTCTGGAAAAAGAGAAGCTAACTAGAATATAAAATATAAAGAAGCACAAAATTTAATATTTGGTACATAAGTATAGATAATTTTTTAAATATTTATTTATTTACTTTAGTTGTACACAATGCAATGCATTGATTTATGTTTACGTGGTGCTAAGGATCGAACCCGGGCCACGCACGTGCGAGGTGAGCGCTCTGCCGCTGAGCCCCAGCCCCAGCCCCAAGTATAGATAATTTAAGGTGAAGAACAGAAACAAAGATATAATTAATTCAAAGTTATCAAATTTTTAAAAAGAAAATTCAAATGATGCAACAAAAGAGTAATTATAGCCTCTTATGGAAATAGGTTAACAATTTAACTTTGTGATATATTCAAATATAAATGAAAATGTTAAGAAAGAAGATGAGAGTAATCTTCAGGATTAGAAGACAACAGAACCTTGACCAGAACCATCTTGGATTGCAGGTAGCAGGGGGACAGGGTGGGGACTGATGGATCCAATTACATTATACAGTTTCCTGGGAATACTGTTCTGTCCTGAGGTCTTTTAAGCCCTGGTCAGGGACTGCTGCTACAGACTCTTCTTCCATCCTGCTCTGTCTTACCAGGGGCTCCAGCACCATCTCAGTCCCTATGGTGTCTGCACATGATGTCTTTCATCTCTCTGCTTTTGCCCCATCTGTTTCTCCTGACTTGAAAACTCACACAACATCCAGGGTTAGTCTTGTGTTGGGTGCAGTGTGTATTTGATTGTTCAACTCAAAAGTTTTTCAGGTGAAGAATTTTCATGAATACACCACTGTATACCTGATCTCACATGGTACTGGGTTCCCATCCCAGTGTCTTTTTTTTCGACCCAAAGGCTGTGCATGGAAAATCATAAAATTGTAACAGCAAACACAATTGTAAATAATTCAGAGTCCATGATTCTTATTTGAAAATGCATCCAAAACAATTAGCTTGACAATGAAATCCAACAGATTAAGAAATGATTTGAAAGTCTCTTGAGTATGGTAAAGCACTGGTATGTGCATTTAACCCATGTATACATTAAAATAAGGAAATGAGTATAGAAATTGTAATCAGATGGGGCTGGGGTTGTGGCTCAGCAGTAGAGTGCTCGCCTAGCACGTGTGCGGCCGGGATTCGATCCTTAGCACCACGTAAAAATAAATGCATTGTGTACAAGTACACAAATAAATAAATATTAAAAAAAGAAATTGTAGCCAGAGAAGATAATGTAAATTTTCAAAATACTTATGAAATCAAGAGATGGGCACAGAAGACAGTAAGTTGTTTTAACAACTTCAACTCTAATCTCACAATTAAATTTATGCTTCCCTGGATAACTTAACACTATAGACTTCTCAATATTTTAAGTCTTTTTTCTAAATTCCAGGGTGGATTTTATCTATTAATAAACTAGTAGTGTTTATGAAACATTTAAAGTTCCACAACACTTACAATCATGCCAGTTTCATTTTTTTCTGACAAATTAAAAAATCATTCAATTCAATGTTATCAAAATAATTACAGCATGATTTCATATTTTTTAACGGTTTGTTTCACTTTCCAGGTTTCTAAAATAAATACGGAGAATAACTTGTTTCACTTTCCATTATACATTTTCACACATACATTAATTTTAAGAGTTTTATTGATGTATAATTGATATGCATGAAAACATCATAGTTTGGGTATGCAATTGGATGAGTCTGATTCAGCTACCCACTTTACTTTCTATTTACGTATAGGTACAGATAATGATATTCTTTTGGGGTGACGTCTAACTGATGTTAAGAATTGTCACGGGCTGGGATTGTGGCTCAGCAGTAGAGCGCTCGCCTAGCACATGCACGGCCCGGGTTTGATCCTCAGCACCACGTACAAATAAACGCATTGTGTACAACTAAAGCAAATAAATAAATATTAAAAAAAAAAAAGAATTGTCACATTAAAGTAGCCAAATCTGGTGTAATTTTTAAGTTTATGATTTTTTATAATTTTGAAATTAATTTTAATATATATCAGTCATAATCACCAGATCATGGTAAGAGAAAAAGAAAATAATATAAATCTGGGAAAAATATTCTGGAACTTTTGTATAGGTTAGCAGTTTTTTTTTTTCTTTGCTAAGTATTTCCTTTTTAGAATTTCTTTGTTTAATAGTAGGATATCACATTGACAAAAGTATCCAATGTTTCAACACAGTAGAGTTGTCCAGACGAACACATTTATCTTGTTTTCCTCCTATTAACTCAAGAAGAAATTTAAGTGATAACTAAGTAGGTTCTGATTATATAACTATCAATTAAAAATGACCAACAAAAAGACAGAAACACATATAACATTACTGATTGTTACAGTTTGGGTCTAAAAACACCCCCTGGAAAGCTCATGTGTTAGGCAATGTAGTAATGTGCAGTGGGGAAGAGACTGGGTTAGGAGAGCTGTAACCTCAGCAGTGGATGAGTCCATTTTCAGGATTAATGATTTGAATGGGCTACAGGGTAACAGTAGGCAAGTGGGGCATGGCTAGGGGAGGTAGGTCACAGGGGACATGGTCTTGGACTATATCTTGTCCCTGGCTCTACTCTCTCTGCTTCCTGGTTGCCAGCAGATAAATAGTTTTCTCTGACACACCATTTCACCGTGGTGTTATGCCCCAATTAGACCCAGAACAGTGGAGTCAGGCGACCACATGCTGTGACCTCTGAATCCATCAGCCAAAATAAAATTTAGTTTTCTTAAGTTGTTCTTGGCAAGTATTATATGTATTAATATATTGAGGAAAGTTCCATAGAAGTTTTTGGTATTTTTTTTCAAATATTTGTGAGTCTTCCTTGCATAAAATTAACATTTTTGGGGAGCTGAGAAAATCTTAAACAAGATTAATTTTAAAGTGAGGAAACAAAATTACCCCCAATTTTATTCTGATCGAAATACTGAAAATCAAAGATAAAACACCTCAAAGTTTAAAATGTGAAAAAAATTGAGAAATTCCTCATGCCTCACAATCTATTATGTTTTTAACCTGTCTTATTATCCTCACAAATGCTCTCACTTTAAGTATTATAGTCTATTTTCTTTCTTCTTCTTCTTTTTTTTAGAAACGGCATTTTATTTTATTTTGATAACAAGGAAAAGATCCCAGCATAGCTTAAATCAAAGCTAACAATTTTCCTGGCAGCTAACTGGATAGTTTTGTTAAAGTAGATTTGCTTAAACTAAGGGGGAAAAAATGTCTCGCTGACCTTTGAAATTAAGGCAAAGGTGCTGGTAAGAAAAGTCACCACTGAGCGTCGCCCTCCGCCCTCCTTGTGAGCGCACCGCAAGGAAGGGCTGCAACCCGGCAGGGGAGGGTGAGCTGAAGCTCCGTCTGCGCAAATCTCTCTGGTTTGCACAAACCCCTTTCCAGATGCTCAGGTTGTGAGCAAGCGCAGCTCCCAAGTCCCTGATGGCTCATGGCGCAGTGCCTTGAGGTAGTTGTCTTTGCATTTTGCAGATGTTCCTGTGGCTGCTTTTTGACCACGGGGTGAATGTCCAACGTAGAAAACCTCTGGTTTCGCCTCCCTGCTAGGAATGCCCTCCCTGTGCCCCCAGTCTGCGTTCTGCCCCAGATTCTAAGGCTTCAAGCCCAGGGGGGTTGTTTTCTTCATCCACAGGCTGTTTAGGTTTTCACTGGCTGCTGGGTGTTAAGAAGGAATATATCAGGCCACCTGCCATGCAAATATTTAACCGTATAAAGTTTAAAAGAGAGAAAATGTAGTCTCCACCAAATAACATTCCCATGTAGGCGACGGACACGTTCTTGATGGCACCAGCCACCGCCTTGGTCAGGCCGAGTTGTAATAGCTGCACAGACCCGTGGAGTACATCAGCAGGAACCCCCCAAAACAGGAAAGAAGAAACTGCATGGTAAACAGGACATTCGTCCTCTGGTTGAATTCAGTAGCCTGTTGAAGATCTCCGGTGGAGAAACTAATAATAAGAGTTGGAATAATCATGAAGCAGGCATTGTAGAAAAGCACCCCATATTTTCCTAGTTCCTTTGGGTCCATCTTCTGCTTGGAATGTACTCCTTTCGCTGCCGTGAAGATAGCATTGAGGAATACAATTATATAGCCTTCCACGTTAAAGGCAAGGTCAGACCCAGCTGGTATGAAAGCCCCCAGGATGATGGCAAAGACACTGGCCATGATGCTCAACGAACACTGTTTCCCAAGTACGAAGGTCTCCAGAAGCAGAGTGAGCGGAATGGTGAACTTCCCCGAGCACCGTGAACATGGGCAAGCTTAATTTACTCCTGCCTGATAATCCACTGATGTGGTTTCCGACACAGAGGAGAGGCAGAGGGAACAGCTTTACAGGAATTTTGTCAAAATCAGGGAAGTGAATTATTTTATTTAGCTTGGACACATACAGTATCATTATGGTGGCTGCCCTCTGACCAATTCCAAGAACAACTGGTGATGGGAAACCGTAGGCGGTCAGCAGCGCCTTGTTGACCAGCACCAGGAGGAAGGAGCAGGCCCAGTTGCCGGGCCCCCAGCGAGGACTGCCTCGCTGAGTCGGGCTCCGCCCCTCGGCCCGGCCGCCTGCCCGCAACTCCCGCGGACCCTGCTCGGCTCGCCCCGCCCCAGCCGGCCGCGGAGAGGGATATATATAGTCTCTATTTTCACGACAAGAGAGCAGACTCAGAAAGAATAACAAAGGTGGTTAAACAATTTTTATTTAATCACCAGAATAAGAACAGATTTGATATTAAATTTGGAGTTATAAATAAAAATCCTTTTTCCCTTCCAAAGGGATTTGTTGACTAAAATCACATGTTTACAAAATTAAGATCTTTATCCAGAACTGAAGACTTGAGGATTAGCAGAATTTCTGTGTATACTCTTGGTTGGGTTCCTCTCCCATCCCTCCCTTCTTTCCTATTTTTTTTGTGTGTATGCTCGTATTTTATTAGAGAATTATAGTTATACATAATAGTTTATTAGAGAATTAGTTATACATAGTAGTTAGGTTCATTTTGACAAATTCAGACGTTTGGGCTTTTATTTCAATCCCCAGTCTCCCTATTTCCATTCCCTTCTTCTTCCTCCTCTACTGATCTCCCTTACACTAATTTTATTTTTGATTAGTACTTTCTACCCATAAAGGTGAAATTTTCCATGTTACATTTACAGATGCATGTAACATAATTTTGTTAATTCATTCCATATTTCCTTCTCTTTCCTGTCCTTCCTCCCTTTCACTCTTCTTCGATCCTACTGATCTTCCCTATATATTTATCATATCCAGTATACCCCACTGCCTTCTTTCCACATTTGAGAGAAAACATTCAACTCTTCATTTTCTGGGTCTGACTTATTTCACTTAGCATGATGTCCTTCATTTCCATCCATTTGTTGGCAAATGTAATAATTGTGTTCTTCTTTATAATATTCCAAATATGTATATATGCCACATTTGTCTTTATCCATTCATCATTGACAAGCACCTAGGTTCATCCTATACTTTAGTTATTGTGTTCATATTCAAGTGGCTGTAGTGCTATATGCTGATTTTAATTCCTTGGGACAAATACCAGGATATGGTGGTTCCATTCCTAGTTATTGTTTTATTTTATTTGATTTATTTTGATTTTTTGAGGAATCTCCATACTACTTTTCAACATGATTTTACTAATTTTTGGTCCCACCAGCAATGTACAGTGTACCCTTTTAGCCACCTCCTCATCAGCATTTATTATTGTTTGTATTCTTTTTTTTTTTTTTGTGCTGGGGATTCAACCCAGGACCTTGTGCATGCAAGGCAAGCACTGTACAAACTGAGCTATATCCCCACCCCTTATTGTTTGTTTGTTTGTTTTTTTTTTTTTTTTTTTTTTGGTACTGGGGATTGAACTCAGGGGCACTCAACCACTGGGCCACATCCCCAGCACTTTTTTTTTTTTTTTTTTGTATTTTTATTAGAGACAGGGTCTCACTGAGTTGCTAAGTGCCTCGCCATTGCTGAGGCTGGCTTTGAACTCCTGATCCTCCTGCCTCAACCTCCCAAGTGCTGGGATTATAGGCGTGTGCCACCGCCCCCGGCTTGTTTCTATTCTTGATCATTGCCAATCTGAATGGAGTGAGATGAAATCTCAGTGTAGTTTTGATTTGCATTTTCCTAATTGATGAGATGTTGAGCATTTTTGCATATCTTTGTTGTCCATTTGTGTTTCTTCTTTTGAAAAGTTTCTGCTTAGTTCTTTTGCTCATTTATTTGATTGGGTTCTTTTTTTCAGTGTATTTTAGTTCTTTATATATCCTGGTTAATCCCCTGGCAAAGCAGGTGGCAAAGATCTCCCATTCTCTAGGCTCTCTTCACACTTTTAATTGTTTCCTTTGCTGTGAAGAAACTATTTTGTGCCTTTCTACTTATTGATTTTTGGTTTTATTTCTCGTACTTTAGGAGTCCTGTTAAGGAAGTTGATGCCTGTGTCAATATGAAGAAGTGTTGGGCCTACATTTTTTCCATCAGTTGCAGAGTTTCTGGTCTAATTCCTGAGTCTTGGACCCACTTTGAGTTGACTTTTGTGCAGTGTGAGGTAATGGTCCACTTTCATTAGAAGAAGGCATTTGTATCCAGTTTTCCCAGTCCCATTTGTTCAAAAGTCTCTCTTTTCTCCAACATGTTTTTGTGGCTTTGTCTAGTATCAGATGACTGTTTCTATGTGGGTTTATCTCTGTGTCCTATATTCTATTCTATTGGTCTTCATGCCTGTTTTGGTGCGAATATCATGCTGGTTTTGTTGCTCTAGCTCTGTAGGATAATTAAAGGTCCAGTTTTGTGAGGCCCCAGCATTGCTATTCTTTCTCAAGATCACTTTGTCTGTTTTGGGTCTCTCACTTTTTTCATATGCATTTTAGAACTGTTTTTTTTTTTTTCTAGTTCAGTGAAACAAGTCATTGATATTTTGATGCAGATTGCATTAAATATGTAGAACACTTTTGGTAGTATGACCATTTTGACTTCTCCATGATCTGGCATTTTCTAGCTGACTGAATATTAATGCCCCAAGGTTTCCTAGAAAGGTCTATGGTCATGATAATAAAGTTTTTTTTTTTTTTTTTTTTTAACCATTCTAGTCCATGAATTATGAATCATACACAGAGGACACTTGTCATGTCCCTCTACACCTATGTTCTGAATTGTGTCTTAAGCAGGAAGGAGAATCCTCATAATAGTTGCTATTATTTGAGCTGCTCTAATGAAGTTTTTGTGCAATGAATTCTTTTAGGAGCAAATAATCTGGCCTAGTATATAATTATGATAGATGTAAATAAATATATATCTTCCCCTGTTATACTATGTGTTTGATGTATATTCCATACATATACATATGGATATGAATTGGTATATATGCTGGCATATCTTTTTTTTTAAAATTTTTAAAAAATATTTTTATTTATTTGCTTTTAGTTGTACACAATGCGTTTTATTCAATGCGTTTTATTTGTACGTGGTGCTGAGGATCGAACCCAGGTCGCCCACATGCTAGGTGAGCGCTCTACCGCTGAGCCACAATCCCAGCCCCATGCTGGCATATCTTAGGTTATAATCAATATCATCTTGAATATATATTGATTTTCTTGGTGAGTGAAGAAAAATTCACTCTCCAGGCATCTCCAAAGGGATGATCAGTAAATGCCCAAGCCCGAAAACTCATTGGAAATAGAAGCTTATTCTCAGAAATTTGTTGGGAATACCAGATTGTACTCAGAAATATGAGCCATGATTTGGAACATTGCAATTGGTTCCAGTGTGTCCTTTAGTAGCATTAAACAATGGTTCTACAATAGTTCTGTTTTATAGGATTGATTTGTTTACCATTAATTTCTATGTTGATCACCACTACCATATTTCCCATAAAGAATGAAATCTTAACTCTTCAATTTGGTCATCATGGTTAAACAGTGGGTTTGTGTGGGTCTTTTTTTTTCTTTTTGGTGGTGCCTAGGATTGAACCCAGGGCCTTGTGCATGTGAGGCAAGCACTCTACCAACTGAGCTATATCCCCACCCTCCTTTTTTTTTTTCTTTACATTTCAGAGGAGCCCCCGTTTCCATCTTCAGAGTTGAAGTAAAACAATTTCTTTTACTCCCGAGTGTATAAATTCTATATGACTTTATATTCATTCCTGTATGGCCAGTTTTAAAGTGTTTAATTTTCTCTCAATATTTCCCCTGTTCTAGGAGGCACTTTCTTCATTAAACTGAAAATGCACTATCCAAAAATTTATAACAGTTCCTCAATTAAATTAGGAAGAAGTATAATGAAAGAAAATGTAATTTTTAAAATTAGCCTGGATCAATCCTTTCAGACAGAAAGTGACTTTGTGTAGGTGGCCTGGGCTCAAAGCTAGAGACAAAACCTGAATCACATGAATCTTTTCTTTATCCTCAGACAACATGGGCCCTCAGAAAGACCTCCAAAACTATATGGAAAAACTCTCCTTTCTCTCTCCCATTTTCCTTCAGTCTTTCTCTTTGTCTCCCTCTCATCTGTTCTACACTGCCACTAACTAGCAATCCTCTCTTCTCCCTTTGTAGAAGGCAGTTCCTGGTTACCTTAGGTGTAGAGAATATGCTAACACATACCCCATGACTCTTTTGCAGGCTGATTGATGAATGGGTTTTTCAGAGGTTTCCTCTTTCGCTTTTCCTTAATGAATAAACTCCTTGGTGAGTTGTCAGAGCAGGGAAGTTTCCCTCTGAAGCTAAACTCACAAAAAAGTTAGTTGATGATGACCAAGAATAAAATATGTAACTTCAGAAACAACACATTTTATGAGAAGAGGCTATTCTGAACAGTGCTCAGTACAACATCAGGGTTGTTATGAGACCAGCTATCACTAAGGCCTCAGCAGTGTATTATGACCTATTGATGACATCAGCACAGTCCAGGGACCCAGCCAGTATTCACAGTACTACAGAATTCCTAAAGCCCATTACCTAAGTGATACATTTTGTACAGTGGGATTTCCATTAACAGGAACTTTCTAACCTTGTACTTGACACCAAAATTAGATACTATGGGGCTGGGGTTGTGGCTCAGCGGCGGAGCGCTCGCCTCGCACGTGCGCGGCCCGGGTTCGATCCTCAGCACCACGTAATCATAAATGCATTGCATTGTGTACAACTAAAGTAAATAAATAAATATTAAAAAAAAGATACTATGGATTTAATAGAGGAAATTCTTTTCCCTGTCTGAGGAATACCTCATTACAGAATCTCTCCAATGGTGAGGATATGGCAGTGCAAGAGAGGGTCAGATTCAGAACCATGCTTGTCTTATAGGAAAAATAAAAGGTATGTCTTTCTCCTACTGTTTACATTATGTAGAAACCGAGGTGAGAGGCATGCTGGAATGTAGGTGTGGGCTTGAGAATATCTCATCCATCCAGACACCCTCAGCAGTTATTGAATTCTCCCTGCTGCTGGCAACAGTATGCTGAATCTTCACAGTCAGGCTTGTCTCTTCTCCATTCTTCCTCATTGCATCCACTTTGGTAGGGGGAAGATAACTGGGCTTCACCATACCTAGCTTTTCTCAGGAATTCAGTTCTTTTCAGGCCTAAAGATCTAACTCTCCTCAGTTCGGTCCTAAGGCTCACTCCATCTTCTGGAAACATGTAGGTCCTGTACAGAGCTTAGGCTCTGAAGTAGCTCATTTTACCTCCTACCCAGTGTAGAATGAACCTCCTCTTTTAAGTGATTATGTGTTTACTTAAGATCTTGATAATTACCATGACCCAGCTCCCTTCACTCTCTTTCTCTCCTATGGGCCCATTACTCTGGGTCTTCTCTTATTTACCACCACCACTGAATATAAGGTACATTGCTTAAACAGATTTTCAGCTTTGTAGCTACTTAAGTAAAAAAATTTAAAATAGATATTATCTTGGGGATGGGGTTGTGGCTCAGTGATACAGCACTTGCCTAGCATGTGTGAGGCATTGGGCTTGATCTTCAGCACATCCTAACAATAAATAAATAAAATAAAGGTATTGTGTCCATCTAGAACTAAAAATATTTTAAAAAACAAAGTAGATGTTATCTTTTATGTATCAATTTGGCAAAACTTAAAAGATCAAAATATACCGAATATTTATGAAGATACAGGGTAATGATGTATTTTCATGGACTAAAATTAAATATTGATTTATGTAATTCCATTGAAGAAAAATTAAGCAATGTTTCATAAAATATGCACATAACCTACAACCCTGTGAACTCACTGTAAAGAGGGACATGTACAAGGATCATATTCATAACATTACTTTTGCTTTTGAGGAGTAGGAGCATTTTGTTTCTAACACAAAATATGAATAAGCTAATGACAGTAGGATGCTGCTATAGAACTAATGAGTTCTATAGGGCTGCTCCTGTAATAATTTAATGTTCACTATATAAATTGACATAAAGATAGAGGTCACGCTGAGAAAAATATTCTCTGGGAAGGAGCATCAGGAAGGGACTGGTGATCAAGGATCAAAAAGAATTTAACTCCATAAAATAAGTACAAGTGACTTCAGGAAGAAGCTAGTATGTAATATCAAGGGAATTATTAACTCAATACTCTATTGTTTTTAAATAGGAAAAAAATAATATCACCCAAGGTCAAAATGACTCACATAGGCCTGGATCTAAGAAAAAGGGTAGTTCTTATCATATTTGTTTTCTAGAATTTTATGGATTAAAGTACAAATTTATGATCCTGTAGTTCTGCAGGTCAAAGGTCCACTCTGGACCTCAGGCCTCAGTGTGTCAGTAGGGCTGCTCCTGTCTGGAAGCTCTACTGGAGGATCTTTCCCTTTCCCTTTTCCCCCAGGTTCCAGAGTGGCCTGCCTTCCTAGCTGTTGTTCACATTCTTCATCTTCAAAAGGCATCAGTCCAACATCTGCTCAAGGTCACAGCTCTACTCTGCCCAGCAGCCTCTTAGCTGCCTCTTATAAAGGCCATTGAGATGACCTTCACTGTACCCACACGATACAGGAAAATCTTTGTATTCAAAATGATCAACTTAATCTCATCTGCAAAATCTTTTTTAACCCTGCAAACTCACATATTCATAGTGTCCAGGAATTAGGCAGTTAACATGTGTTGTTCTTATTGTTGATGTTGTTTTTTTTTGGGGGGGCAGAAGTTTCATTCTTCATCCTACTACACAAAAACAAAGTCAGAATATATAAAAAAGAATTTTACCTATAGTAAAAAATAGCATTATGAGAGTAGAAATCCAAAATCATAGGAAAGAAATGACACAGCAAGTGTATAAACATACTGAATAAAGCAAAGCAGAATGAAATAAAGAAGCAAAAAACTACCCTTAGAAATTAAAAATTCACCAAAGGAATGGAAGGGCAATTACAAGAAAATATTTCAAGCTATAAAACTTAGGTTCCCTGATTCAATAAACAAAATTTTGGAGACGAGATGAAAAGAAAGGGTAAAGAAATGAACATAGAGAATTTAGATTTGCATGACATAGTCATGCTGAACAAATTTATCAGACAAAAAGTAAATTAGGATCTGAAAGAAATTGAGTGAAACTTATAATTTAATGTTCACTATATAAATTGACATAAAATAAAGGCAAGGAAAGAACAAATAAAAAATTAATTAATAAAAATAGATTTTATAAAAGAAAAGCCAAATGATGCAACAAAGTCACAATTACAACTTCTGAAGGAAATAGATCAACAACTTTGCAATAGAGCCAACTGAAAAATAAATGATATATTATGAAAGAAGATAAGCACAATTTTCAATGCTGGAAGACAGTAAATTCTTGACAATAAACACCTTGGAATGCAGGCAGAGTGGAACAGGGTGGGAATTGATGGATCCAATTACATTACATAATTTCCCAGGAATAATGTTCTGTCCTCAGGACCTTTAAGCCCTGGTCAGGGACTGCTGCTGCAGAGTCTTCTTCCATCCTGGTTTGTCTTACCAGGGGCTCCAAGCACCATCTCAATTCTCATGGTGTCTCTCTATGATGTTTCTCACCTCTGTGCTTTTGCCCCATCTGTTCTTTCTTTCTTTCTTTCTTTTTTCTTTCTTTCTTTCTTTCTTTCTTTCTTTCTTTCTTTCGTACTGGGGATTGAACTCAGGGGCACTCAACCACTGGGCCACATCCCCAGCCCTTTTTTGTATTTTATTAGAGACAGGGTCTCAGTGAGTTGCTAAGTGCCTCGCCACTACTGAGGCTGGCTTTGAACTCCTGATCCTCCCTGCCTCAGCCTCCCAATTGCTGGGATTACAGGCGTGCACCACTGTGCCTGGCCCATCTGTTCTTTCTATCTTGAAGATTTATGTAACATTCTGGGATGTATTAGAATTTTATTGGGCACAATATATGTTTGATTGTTCATCATGTCAGGAATTTTCATGAATACACTTTTGTCTAGCTGATCCGACATAGTAATGGGTTCTCAGCCCTTTTTCAAACAAAAGGTTGTGCATGAATAATCATAAAATTTTAACAGCCAACACAATTGTCAATAATTCAGTGTTCACGATTTTTTTTTTTTTTTTTTTTTTTGGTACCAGGGATGGAACTCAGGGGCACTCGACCACTGGGCCACATCCTCAGCCCTTTTTTTTGTATTTTATTAGAGACAGGGTCTCACTGAGTTGCTTAGTGCCTCGCCTTTGCTGAGGCTGGCTTTGAACTCATGATCCTCCTGCCTCAGCCTCCCAAGTGCTGGGATTACAGGCATGCGCCACTGCGCCCGGCTCACGATTCTTATTTGTAAATGTATCCAAAACAATTACCTTGTCCATAAAATCCAACAGACTAAGAAATGAATTATAGGGGCTGGGGTTGTAGCTCAGTGGTAGAGGGCTTGCCTGGCACATCTGAGGCACTGGGTTCAATCCTCAGCACCACATAAAAATAAATAAAGTAAATATATTAAAAAAAAGAAATGAGTTACAGAGTCTCTTATAGGGGGATTACCAAGGGATTAAGATGATCACCAAATACATGTGTACACAAAAATAAGACATACAAGTGCAGAAATTAAGATTAAAGAAGAGAAATAAAATTTTCAAAAGCTTTACAAAGTAGAAATAGCAGCAAAAATCATGAGATTGAACAGAGCAAAAGGGTAAAATGTGTTAATTTCTTCTTCTATAACATCAGGATTTCATTTATACGTAGAATGAAAATTAACTATATCTCTGTCAATGTTTTAAATCTTTATTCTTTACTGAAGAAATTTTAAAGTATTAATTCCCTTCTATAAAACATTTGAAGTTCAACAACACTGCTAGAGTCATTCCAGTTTCATTTTTTGACATATTCATTTCACTCCTGTCAGAATGGCAATCATTAAGAATACAGGCAACAATAACCCTAGGTATATGTATGACTTCACATATGGTGTGATGCTACATCATGTACAACCATAGAAATGTAAAGTTGTGTTGCAATTGTGTACAATGAGTCAAAATGCATTTTGCTATCATATATACCTAATTAAAATAAATAATAAAAAAGACTACAGGCAACAATAAATGTTGGCAAGGATGTGGGGGAAAAAAGTATACTCATACATTGCTCATGGGATGGCAAATTGGTGCAACCACTATGGAAAGCAGTATGGAGATACCTCAGAAAACTTGGAATGGAACCACCATTTGACCCAGCTAACCCACTCTTCGTTTTATACCCAAAGGACTTAAAATCAGCATACTACAGTAATGCAGCCACGTCAATGTTTACAGCCGCTCAATTCACAATAGCTAGGCTGTGGAACGAACCTAGGTGTCCTTCAATAGATGAATGGATAAAGAAAATGTGATATATATAGTCAATGGAATATTACTCAGCTTTAAAGAAGAGTGAAATTATGGCATTTGCCAGTAAATGGATGGAACTGGAGAATATCTTGCTAAGCAAAATAAGCCAATTCCAAAAAACCAAAGGCTGAATGTTTTCTTTAATATGCAGATGCTAATTCACAATAAGGCAGATGGGGCACTAGAGGAGAATAGCATTACCTTAGATTAGGTAGAGGGAATTGAAGGGAGGGGAGGGGTGGGGATGAGGGGATAGGAAAGATAGTAGAATGAAACAGACATTATTACTTTATCTATATATGTGACTACATGACCAATATGATTCTACAACATGTACACTCAGAAAAATGAGAAATTATGTCCCATCTATGTATGATATATCAAAGTGCATAAATGCATTCTGCTGTCATGTATAGTTAAAACAAATAAAAAATTAATAAAAAAGCTGTTAAATTTTATATGTGATTTAAATAATTATAGTATGATTCAATTTTGAGAGAATAGCATATTTCTGTATCCATCATCCATTTTCATGCATTCATATTTAAACAGCTTTATTGATATCTAATTGATATTCATCAAAATCTACATATATCACATATACAATCTTTTGAGTCTGATTCAGCTCCTCATTTTGCCTTCTGTGTATAACTAGGTACAGATATGATATTTCTTTGGAGTGACATCTAATTGATGTTCAAAATGGTTACATTTGAGTAGTAAAACTTGGGTAATTTTCAAATTTATAATTTTTTAAAACATTTAAATTTCTATTTAAATATATATTGGTCATACAAAATCACTAGTTCATGGTAAGAGCAACTTCTAATTAGTCTTTGGAAAATATTTTGAAACTTTTGCATAGTTTATTATTTCTTTTGCTAGGTATCTCCTTTTTGAGGATCTTTGCTTAATAATAGATTATCACACTGCCAAAATTCCTTACTTTTTTTAAGGGAGTGGAATAGTCCTGATGAATATGTATATCTTTCTTTCTTCTTATTAATGAAAGATACAAGTGATGATTAATTAGGTTATAATGTAAACTTTAACAAAAAATGATTAATAACTCTAGGAATGTCCCTGGTAAAGCTCAGGTGTAGGTAACATAGCAATTTGCAGAGGGAAAAAGATTAGGTCATGAGAGCTGTAACCTCATCAGTAGATGAGTCCGTTTGAAGTATTAATGATTTGAAAGGACAGCTGAGTGCCAGCTGTGGGTGGTGGGATGTGGCTGGAGGAGGCAGGTCACTTGGTCTTAGAGTATATCTTTTCCCAGGCTTGCTCGCTTGCTCGCTCACTCTCTCCACCAGCTCTCTGCTTACTAGCTGCCAAAAGCTTAGCTCTTTTCCTCCAAACCCCTTCTGCCATGGTTTTCAGCCTTACCTCAGAGGAGATACCTAGCAAAAGAAATAATAAAACAAAAACAAAACACACCCACAAAAATACAAAAACAAAAACAGAACAGTGGAGTCAGTTAATCAGCACCTTCCTCACTTCTGGGGGGTGGCTCCCTAGAGAGCAGGAGCTGCAGGCGGCTGCAGGTGTTGTAGGAGCTTTAGTAATTTTACAGTACTGTGAATACTGCCTGGTTCCCTGATTGTGTGATGTCATCAAATAGGTCATAATACACTGCTGAAGCCTTAGTGATAGCTGGTCTCATAACAATCCTGATAACTGGATAATGGCTCAGGACAGCCTCTACTCAGGTTATTTATTGATTTGGAAGTTAGAATTTTGTTCTCAGTCATCATCAACTAACTCTTTGAAAGCTGAACTTCAGAAAGTTACCTGGTGTGAGTAACCCTCCAAAGAATTGCACCATGAGAGAAGAAAAAAGGGGAACCATGTAAAAAATACTTTTATCATCCAACCATCAAAGAAATCAAGGGGTATGTGTAGAATCTTCTCTGGGCATAAAGTAGCCAGGAACTGCCTTCTAAAAAGAGGAGAGCATTTCTAATTTGTGATGAATGACATGAGGAGAGAGGGAGAAAGCCCAAGAAAAGTGATTGACGAAGGGATAAAGGGATGTTTGTATAGTTCCTGAGGTCTTTCTGAGGCTAAGGTTGTCTGTGAGTGAAGGGAAGAATCAGATGATGCAGTTCTTGTCTCTGTGGCTCTGGGCCCAGGCCACCTACACCAAGTCACTGTGTGTCTGTCACAGACATAGTGGTTGATCTAGAAAGTTACCTGGTCTGAGTAACCCTCACCATATTCTCTTTCATGGACCTCTTCCTAAAGGAGTTGGGTAAGGGGCTGGGGTTGTGGCTTAGTGGTAGAGCGCTTTCCTAAAATACATGAGGCATTGGGTTCGATCCCCGGCACCACATAAAAATAAAAACAAAAGGAATCGGGTAAATAAATGTTACATTTTTTTATAGTACTTTTTTTCCTGCTAATGAAGATGAAGGTGTGTCTCATAAAAATGAAGGAAGCATTGAAAACCATTTAAACCCTTAAAAACTGGTTGTGCAGAGATGAAGATAAAGTCATATAGAATGTATATGCTCAGGAGTAGAAGGTACTTGTTCTGTTTCAGGCTATGAAGATGCAAATGTGGGGCTCCTATGTGAAATGGAAAGAATAAAAGAACACATTCGTATGCAAAAACAAAACAAAACAAAACAAAACAAATACTATTTAACCCTGATGGCTAAGTTGAAGAGATTAGTTTTGGCTCTTTAGGGGAAAAGAGACACTGCTGATCAACATGGAGATTAAGAGTAAATAAATCTCTGCTCTAAATCACCAGTGTTTAATGGTGGTTGTGGGAATTTTGAGACCAGCCCTAACATTTCAAATTATTGCTCATGTTTCTGAGGCTAATTTGATATTTCCAACAATGTTTGGGTCTTATATGTTCTGAAGGTCCCTTGGAGAGTGAATTTGTCTTCAATCACCTTCAGTAAAATCAATATATATTGAAGAAGTTACTGAGCATAAGCTAGATATGCCAAGTACATACACCTAGTCATATCCATTTGTGTGTATGTACTCATATCAAACACTTAAATAGGTCAGGGGATGATATTTATTTACATCTAAGATAATTGAACATGTACAGTATACCTGGCAGATTACTTGCCTTTTAAAATCACAAATGGAGGCTTAGAAGGTGACAGAAAGGAGCTAGACAGCAATTCCTGATCCCTTTAAAACATAGAAAATGACAGTGAAGAAATGGTAAATCTGAGAGATGGGTGACAAGATAAATGTACTAAGAACCAATGGTACAAAGTCTGACACCCGAGAGACTTGAAGATTGTTTACCAGAGAATAAAATAAGGGCAGAGTTCCCAACCATGGATCTTTTTAAAAAATTTTTTTATTTAAAAAAATTAAAAAAAATTTTTATTTATAGTAGTAGTATGTATTACAATTCATACTGCACATATAGAGCATCTTTTTACACAAAATAGTTTGTATACAAAGTATATTCGTAGCATTCAAGTCTTCAATCATGCATTTAGAATAATGATATCCTTCCCTTCTTGCTCCCTCCCTTCTTCTCCCTTCCCTTTGACCATTATAGTGTTCCTCTAATCCTTCTATGTACCCCGACCCAACAATACTGTGAACCAGCCTCCTTATATCAGAGGAAACATTCGGTATTTGGATTTTTGAGATCGACTGATTTCACTTAGCATTATATTCTCCAAATTCATCCATTTACCAGCAAATGCCATTATTTTATTTTATTCTCTTTTATTGCTGAGTAAAATTCCATTGTGTATATTTACCACATTTTCTTTATCCACTCATCAACTGAGGGTCATCTAGGTTGGTTCCACAACCTAGCTATTGTGAATTGTGCTGCTATAAACATTGAAGTGGCTGTGTCACTGTAATATGCTGTTTTTAAGTCTTTTGGGAATAGACCCAGGAGTGGGATGGCTGGGTCATAGGGTGGTTCCATTCCCATTTTTCCAAGAAATCTCCATACTGCTTTCCATAATGCCAACCATGGATCTTGAAGGGCAAAAATCACACTGAGACATCGTGCAGCCAAGAGATTTATTCACCAGCTTTTATGGCTGGTTGGAGGTAGAAGAAGTACGGGGAGAGAGGAATCAGGGTGAGGGAAGTGTGCAAGCTCTGGATGGAGAGTTGGTGCTTGGTCGTGTTGTCTGTGGTCTCTGGAGCTGTCGGCTGGGGAAGCTGCCATCAGGCTGGAGACGGTGAGTCTGGAGCTGTCGCAGTGGCTGCTTCCTCTCAGCAGGGACGAGCTATTGTGTCTGAGCTCCGGGCAGGCAGGAGCTTTAAATAGGGATTTCTGGTGGGGGTGTACCAGAGTGACCTTTAATGCTATTGGCTCTTTTTCCAGGGAATAGGGTGGCCTTTAAGCCGATTGGCTCCTGCCTTGGGAACAGAGCGACCTTTAAGCTGATTGGCTCCTGCCTGGGTAAAATGAAACCAGGTTGCTCCTCATGGAAATTCCCATGGGGGAGGAGGCCCATCAGCCCAAGCCTATCTATCAGATCTAGACCAGGCTGGGGAAGGGCAGTGAGACCACAGAGTGAGAAAGAGGGAGAAGAAAAGCACATGTGCTCACCCCTAAACAACACTTGTAAGGAAAGGGAGAAAAAAAAAATGTGTCTGGAACAGCAGTGTCCTTGAATCAGATCAAGCTGTATAAAACCAAATTTGAACAGAAAGCCCTGCTGGGCACTGCAGGGGAGCTCACATTTTGGGGAGCCCACAGTTGACCAGTCACCACCTTAAATCAGTAGTGCATCTCCACCACTCCAGACAGGGCAGCCCTGCAGTGGGTTCTCATAGGAATTCAGCTAGAGAGAGGGCAGATGGCAAGGTAGAGGACAGCTGCAATCTGAGTCATGCAGTGGTGCTGGACAAAAGCAGCAAGTGTACAGCTTCTTAGCGAGGTGGGTGAAAGAGGGACATCACTAAATTCAATACTGGATACTCAAAGTGGCTCAGTGAATCACATTTGGGTACAGTAGCAGGGTGTGTTGGTGCACACCTGTAATCCCTGTGGCTCGAGAGGCTGAGGGAGGAGGATGGCAGGTTTATGCCAGCCTTAGCAACTTAGTGAGGCTGTAAGCAATCTAATGAGATCCCATCTCAAAAAAAAAAAAAAAAAAAAAAAAAAAAAAAAAAAGTGGTGGTGGTTGCCTATGGGGATGTGGCAGAGGGGTTAAGCACCCTTGAGTTCAATCCCTGGTACAAGAAGCAAACAAAAAAGAATACATAAGAGCCAACTCAGCTGCCACACCAACACCAAAGAGCAGCGAGTGGCACTGGTTCATCACAGAGGGAGGGAGAACACAGATTTGGTATGGAAAAACCTGAGATCAAAAAAGCTGCCTAAACATAGCTGATACAGAGGCGCACTGTACACTGGTCTTGGGAAGCACACTATCTCAACAGGCTGTGAAGAGCTAGGACAGGAGCCATCTTGGGGCAATCTTGCTGCGACAGTGGCCTGGGAGACTTGAGATCAGAGTAAACTCTGTCACAATATCCCAGCAGGTGCCAACCTGGTGGCCTAAGGTGTGCCTGGCAGAAAATGAGTGAACAAGCACGGAGAAGACTATACATAGGTTACTTCATGTGGGATGGGGGAAGGGGAGCCCAACTCTCTTCTCCTTTGTGTCTGGTGGCTCCAGTGACCCGCTGAAGTGGGCCTGGAGTCTGAGCAAGAGGGGTGAATTCACTTAGGGACTAAGCCTGGGAAGGCTGTGCTTGTGGGCAGCAGTGAGTAGAGGACTGGTCCCCATGCCCCACGATTAGATTTCTTCTGAGGCTCCTGAGAACCAGACCCACATCAGAGATCAGATACCGTGAAGCCTAGAGGCAGGGGGATCTCATCTCTTCAAAGCAGACACCACCCAACAAAGCCTGATTAGACCTGAAGGCTCATTAGACCTCAGGCGCACCTGCTGGAACTCCCATCACAGAACGCTGCAGAAGCAGTACCCAGAGATCGCACCAAACTGGTCTGAATGGACAGAATGCCAACTGAGAGTACACCCCCAACTCATCCCACCTCATACCTGTGAGAAGGGAAGCTGAATCTTATGTTAAACAGCTTCAATATTAGTCTGCTCAAACTGGCAGCTCAGAGAGTTGCACAAACACAGGAAGGGGTTATCAACCCCAGCCCTTGTTCTATCAGTGCATACCTCAAGAAGAATTGGAAAGGAAGACTGTTGGACATGGACAGTGACCACCCAAACTGGTCAACTATTTTAACCATCTCAGTGGAGACGGTTCCTTTATTTTTATTTCTTTTCTTGTGTGTGTGTGTGTGTGTGTGTGTGTGTGTGTGTATGTGTATGGCCCTGAACAAATCAGCACAGCAAGAATTCACACACACACACACACACACACACACACACACACACTTATTTGTTTCTTTTTCTCTAGTTTTTAGCATTTTTTTTTAAATATAGCAATTTTGGCTTGCCTTATGTTTTGGGGCTTCGGTTTTTTTTTTTTTTTAATTGTAAACCTTGTTTTAATTTTGTATTATTTTCATTAGTTTATTTCTCTTGTTTCTCTTTCTCTTATCATCTTCTGTTAATGACTAAATTCTATTGATTTCCGGAGTGTTTGCACCAATTTTCAGTCCCACCAACAATGTATGAGGGCACCTTTTCCCCCACATTCTCACCAGCATTTATTGTTACTCGTATTTATTGCCATTTTGAGCGGAGTGAGATGAAATCTCAATGTATTTTTAATTTGCATTTCTCTAATTGCTAGAGATGTTGAACATTTCTTCTTATATATATTGACCATGTTTATTTCTTCTTTTGAGAAGTTTCTGTTTAGTTTCTTCGTGTGGTGGCTCCTTTCACTCATCACTATATGTGAAAAATTCATCCATGCTCTAGGTTGTTCATTCTCATTTACTTCTTGTGCTACACAAATATAAAATAGTGCATTAATTACATATAAACTTGTTTTCAAAACTCATGATTTTTGCTTACATTGATTTTCACATCTTCCTATTCTTTGATTTTTTTCCCCTTAGATTTCAGAAATACACTAATTGCTCTAGTCTCAGACAATATTTCATTAATTACATTGAACAGATAAACCCCATAAAAATGAACAACACACACAGGCACAAACATAGTAACTATACACAGAAACACTCAAGTCCTTCATGACAGGACAAGAAATCACTGCACATAAATCTGTGTCAAACTAACAGAGACACAAATTATGCTCATTCTCACTCAAACTATACTTCTTCCATATTCCCATTTGTAAACATCTAGTCCACCATACATTAAACCCGGATCCAGTTTTAACCTACATGCTATGAACTCACTCATGCCAAGCTCACTCATTCACTACAACACAACATTTGACTGCAGTGCTTGCATAGCATATATTCAGAAGCAGTCATGAGAGATCTTGATAATCTTGAGCAGTTACATATTGGCTAGGGTGCTTGGTTGGAATTTTAAACAGGGACAGTGACAAAAGGTCATAAAAGTTAATGTCTTCAAAAACCAAATTTTACCAAATGTTTGATTTGTGGCTACGAATCTGTCGGATATGAGATGGAGAGAATGAAACTGTGGCAGTGCAGGGGAAGGCAAGCTTAAGGACTTAACCAAGGCTGGTGGGTAGAGAAGTAGGATGGGGAGATGAATGCTAGGAGGTGAGCAGCTGTTTTAGCTGAAAGTTCTTGTCCCTAATGGAGCTCTAGAGTTTGCTCAGGTATTTTGGTTCTTCTGGGTATGCACCTGTGCCCTGGAAACCAAGAACGGAAATGCGTGAGCCTCCAGGGTCAATGACAGCAGAATTTTCAAAGCAAAATTTGGCTACTTCACGAACTCTGAGCTTTAGTGGATGGCGTGTAGGCCAATCCAAATGAAGGAGGTCTAGTGCAAACCCCAACATACAATGAGAATATAGTGCTCATACAGGTTTGTTGTTTGGCGGGATATGCAATTTATTTTCTGTAAAGTGATGGGCCATATCTATTCTTAGAACTCAGCACATGACATTCAGAATTTTTTGTTTGAATTAATGAATGCAGTAAATTTCTACTATAATTTCATGATCTTTGTTCCCTTCTCTAGGAGTTTCAAACTTACACATGTACTATCCAAATCCTGTGTACTCATTGGAGAACTATGTCCTGGTGCTTGAGATGAAAGGTCCATTCTCTAATTTGGATAACTTCTCCTTTCTACACACACACAATCTCCTGCTGGCAGGGGGCAGGTAGAACAGCAAAGTCTAGGTCAGTAGAGTAGGAATCTGAGCATACCTGAAGAAATGCAGCTCTGCAACTCTGCTCAGGCCCTGAAAGAAAGGCGTAGTTTGGGCCCAATCGTAAACTTCCCCTCCACTGTCCTTTGTTGGGAGTTATGGTCTCTGTTTCTGTCTCATCAACAGGATCTCATCATAAGTAACTTTGCATTTTGGGGGGAAGGGAGGAACTCTGTGGATACATTTTGTGAATAAAATGTCAAATGTGAGAGGAGAAGAGGTGAATTCATGAGAAATGTCAGTTCAACTTATATATTCAGTCAGACCTAAAGGCAAAGAACAAATATAAAATTAAATGCTGTCTGGTAGTAGCCCAGGAATGTCTGGCATGTAAAAATGTAGAACTCTGAATTGTCAGTCAACCATCCTTAAGATGTTCCTATAGATAATGACTTGTGAAAAAGGAGTTAACAATCCCAAGCTACAAACATCTAAGTATAATGTTAATTCTTCAAACACAACAAACAATATATTTTAAGTTGTAGGAAGACACATTAATACACAGTTTTGTGGGGATGGTATGTTTAAATCTACTGAGGATATAAAAACATAATCAAAATACTATCATAAAAGAATGTTAAAAATAATCAGTGGTTTCAGCAATGAGTAACATCCTGGAAAATTTATTTCATTTGTGAATGTATGAAAACACTCTATAACTTCTGTATGGTTGGTTTCTGGGCCCAAATGTGCACTATGTGGAAGTTCAGAGATAAAAATATTCTTTCAATTCCAATTTAATAAAGTTTGTGAATTCAAAGATATGGCTCTTCCGATTGGAAATATAGATGCACAAACATCAGAAAAACTAGATTTTTTATGATATATTTCAAATCTTGGATGCAATAGAATTGATTCAAAAGGACAGAAAACATGCAAGAAAAAAACACCCAGCCACTCAGACTGTACTCTTAATTTGGGAATCTTCTAAGACAGGCTCTGAGTGTGATGAGTAGAGATAACAAGCTGAGAACTTTGTGTTGGCAGAGGACACTGCGTGGTCTGAGAAAAGTATCACAGCTGAGTACTAAGTATTATCATTACACAGATGATGCACACACTCATACAAATATACACACAGAGAGATATGTGCTCATCATGATCCCCTTTAAACAGCACCAGAAATATTACCATATCTGTACCAGAACTTACATGTAACTCCACAAGACATGCCACACCCTCATAGCCCACACATTTATGCCAGGTTCACATCTCAGATAAGGTGTGCCACACACATAATTTTCATACACCACAGATACATTTACCCACATTCCAAATGCTCACGCACAGGCCATCTTGTGGCCATCCTGTCTCTTTACATTGATTTTTTTCCCCCCAGAAACCAATGAATTACATCAACTTGTTCCCCAACCTGGTCCCTCGATGATGTTTCTGGTAGAGAATTTATCAGAATCTGAGTTTTCACCCCTTTTCCACATGAATGATTTTCACCAACCTTGGCCAATAAGCCCTTTTCCACCTCAGGTCAAGTGAAAAAAGACAGAGTTATGAAGGTTTACTATATGCATGTCCAAATGAAGAGGGGCATGTCTGTCTTGTGGAGAGACAGAAGGAGAGTAGCCCTCCAAAAAGAAGGCAAGAATTCAAACCATTGCCTTTCCTGAGGTGACCCTGTCCCATGTGTCCACAAAAGAGGGCTGTAATGTCAGCTAGGACAGTGTAGCACAAGAGGGGAGAAAGGGTGTCAAAAGACCAGCAGAGCTGCCTCATCTGGAAGAGACACCCAGGGCCAGAACCCCTGAGTGGCTGGCTGGTGGTATGCAGAGTGGCTACAGGTGTATGGGCTGCAGTTGGGACTTCCCCAACTTGGAATCCCTTCAGGATCACACGCAGTATGGGGTCAGGCTTTCCATCTCACTTTTACCAGAACAAGGAGCAAAGGTAGAGGAAAGGGAAATAGGAGAAGAGGAAGCAGAGGAAAATAGAGGAAATGACCTCTGGACACAATAAATAAAAACAGCTGGAGATGAGGACAGGCTTGTGGACCAATGACCAGTGTGTAGCAAAATGAAATTAAACCCATATCTCTCACAATGCACAAGACTGAACTCAAAGTGGATCAGGGACCTAGGAATTAGACCAGAGGCCCTATGCTTAATAGAAGAAAAAGTAAGCCCAAATACTGATCAGGTTGGATTGGACTCCAACTTCCTGAGGCAGGTTTTGAACTTGTGATCCTCCTGCCTCAGCCTCCCCTGCTGCTGGGATTATAGCCTGGGCCACCACGCCCAACTGAGCTAGGTTCTTGTCCAGCTATCAGCACTCTCGTGCTGAGGCCAGCTGCCCAGATACTGCCTTTGGCACAGGGCTGCAAACTGGCCAGCAGAGCTCCTGCAGCCCCTTCAGTTCTTGCTCTCTCAGGTGCCACCTCCCAGGGGTGAGGAAGGCTCAGGTTAGCTGACTCCAGTGTTCTGGGTCTGAGGCGAGGCTGAAAACCATAACAGAAGGGCATTTGGAGGAGGGCAGCTAAGCCCATGGTGGCCAGGAAGATAGAGGAGACTGGGAAGAGATAAAAAGTCCAAGACCACACACCCAGTGACCTGTTTCTTCCAGCCATGACCCACCACCCATAGTTGGCACAATTGTGTTGACTGTTAAAATTTTAAGATTATTCATAGAAAACCAGTACCAGGTGAGATGACAGATGTGTATTTATGAAAATTTCTCACCTGAAAAACTTTTGAGTTGAAATATCCAATATACACTATACCCAATTCAGTAATAATTTATCACAGGATGTTATGTGAATTTTCAAGATAGGAAGAATAGGTAGGGCATAAGCAGAGAGGTGAGAGACATCATGTAGAGATGTCATGAGAATTGAGATGGTGCTGGAGCCCCTGGTAAGACAGAGCAGGATGGAGAAAGAGTCTGCAGCAGCAATCCCTGACCAGGGCTTAAAGGACCTGAGGACAGAACATTATTTCTAGGAAACTGTATAATATAATTGGATCCATCAATTCCCACCATGTTCCACTGCTGCCTGCAACCCAAGGTGTTTATTGTCAAGATTTTACTAACTCTGGCATTGAAAATTGTGCTTATCTTCTTTCATGATATATCCATTTATTTTTCAGCTGGCTCTATTACAAAGTTTTTGATCGATATCCTTCAGAAGCTGTAATTATTACTTTGTTGCATCATTTGGCTTTACTTCTATAAAATCTATTTTCTTTGAATTAATTTTATCTTTGTTTTTTTTTCCTTGCCCTTACTTTATATCAATTTATGTAACAAATGTTAGATTATAAGTTCCACTAAGTTTCTTTCAGATCCTAATTTGCTTTTTCTCTGATAAACTTGTTCAGTATGACAATGTTATGCAAATCTAAATTCTCTATGTTTATTTCTTTACCTCAATGTGTCATCTTGTCTTTAAGTTTTCATCTATTAAATGAGGGTACCTAAGTTTTATAGCTTGAAACATTCTTTTGCAATTGTCCTTCCATTCCTTTGGTTAATACTTCATTTTAGTTTTTTGCACCTTTCTTTCATTCTGCTTTGCTTTATTCAGTATGTTTTTACAGTTGCTGTGGCATTTCTCCCCTTTGATTTTGGATTTCTACTCTCATACTTTTATATTTTACTATAGGCAAAATTCTTTTTGATACATTCTGACTTTATTTTTGTGTAGTACAATGAGAATGAACCTTTTATCCCCCACACAAAAACAAAACAACACTTTAATCACCTAATCCCTGGAAGCTATGAATCTGTGATGTGCAGGGTGAAAAAAGACTTTGCAGATGAGATTAAGTTGATAATTTTGAATGAAGTGATTTTCCTGGATCATGTGGGTACAGCCAAGGTCATCACAATGGCCTATGAGAGGCAGCTAAGAGGCTGCTGGACAGAGTAGAGCTGTGACCGTGGCAGCAGATGTTGGACTGATGCCATTTGAAGATGAAGAATGTGAACAGCTCCTAGGAAGGCAGGGAGCTCTGGAACTGAAAAGTAGTGTAATAGGAAAGATCCTCCAGTAAGACTTCCAGACAGGAGCAGCCCTGCTGACACACTGAAGCCTGAAGTCTAGAGTGGACCTCTGATCTCCTGAAACACAAGATAATAAATTTGTAGTTGAATCCATAAAATTATAGAAAATGAATATAAGACGCTCATAGTGTAGATTAAACGTGCAATTAGGTTAATGAATTGTTGCTTAACTGTTCTTCGATGGAGTTATATAAAACAATACTTCATTTTAGTTCACGAAAATACCTCATAACCCTATATCCTCATAAGCATTTGGTGTATTTTGACCCTCTTTTACCAATTTAATACATAAAAGGTAGCATCTATTTTTACTTTTGCTACTTAAATAGCTAAAAAGCTGAAAACCTGTTGGGAAAAATGTGCCTGTTATTCAGCGGTGCTGTTGAATAAGAGAGCACCCAGAGCAATGGGCCTGTAGGAGTGGAGGAGGGTGAGGGGGGCTGGGCCATGGTAATTAATAAGATTTAGAGTAAACAAACACATATTCGACTTAAAAGATGAGGTGTGTTCTACTCTGGGTGGGAGGTAAAATAAATGTGCTTTGGAGCTGAAACTCTGTACAGGACCTACATGCTTCCAGAAGATGGACCGGATTTTGGGACAGAATCCAGGAGAGTAAGATCTTCAGGGCTGACAAGAACAAATTCCTGAGAAAGGTGAGGTGTGCTGAAGCCCAGGGTTATTTTCTCCCCACCAATGTGGATGTGATGAGAAAGAGTGGCAGAGGAGACAAGCCTGGCTTGAAGATCCAGAAGACTGTTGCTAGCAGCAGAGAAAATTCAATAACTGCTGGGGGTGTCTGGATGGATGAGATGTTCTCAAGCCCACACCTACTTTCTACATCATGCCTCTCACCTAGGTTTCTATATATGTCAAGAGTATTAATGAAATAAAGCCTTTACTTTTTTATGAGAAAAGCATGGTTCGGAGCCTGACCCTCTCTGGAACTGCCATATCCTCATTATTGGGGAGATTGTGTAATGGGGTATTCCTGAGAAAGAAAAAAAATATTTCCTCTATTAAATCTATATCATCTCTCTAATAGTGGTGTCAAGTGCAAGGCTGGAAAGTTCAAGTTAGTGATGGATTTCGACTATATAAAAGGTGTCATCTTAGAAGGTGGGCTTTAGCAATGTGCAGTGCTGTGATACTGCCATGGTCCCTGGACTGAGCTGATGTCATCAATAGGTCATAATACCACTGCTTTGGCCTTAGTGATAGCTGGTCTCCTAGCAACCCTGATGTTGCTCAGGACAGCCATGTAGTGAACAGATAACCTCTTCTCATAAAATTTATTGTTCCTGAAGGTACAAATTTCATTCTTTTTCATAATCTATTAACTTTTTTTGTGAGTTTAGCTTCAGAGAGAAAGTTACCTGATCTAAGTAACCCTTCAAAGAGTTTGCATCATAATGGAAAAGCAAAGGACGAAACATCTAGAAAATCCATTCATCCCTTACACAAAATAAGTCAAGGGGTATGTGTTACCATTCTCTGGGCCCAAGGTAACCAGGAACTGCCTTCTACAAAGGGAGAAGAGAGGATAGAGGGAGAAAAAGAGCAAAAGAAGAGACTAAAGGAAAATGGGATGGAGAAAGTAGAGTTTTTCTCTATAGTCCCTGAGGTCTTTCTGAGGGCCAAGGTTGTCTGAGAGTAGAAAGAAGATTCACAAGATCCAAGTCTTGTCTCTAAGGCTTTGGGCCCAGACTACTTATACAAAGTCATTTTCTGTCACAGACACAGTGGTTGGTATAGTCTAATTTAATTTTAAAAATTACATTCATTCTCATTAGTCATTTTCCTAATGTCATTGGGGAAATAAATGTTATAAATTTTTCATATAGTACTTTTGCAGTTTATAAAGAAAGTGGCTCCTAGGACTGAGGAAAATATTGAAGGAAAATTAAATACTTTAACACTGGCTGAATAGGGATAAATATAAAGTCACATAGAATGCATATACTCACTAGTAAAAACTAATTATTTTATTTATATTTTTGTTGGTACATTATAGATGTATGTAATAGTGGGATTTGTTGTTACATATTCATATATATGCACAATATATCAACATAATTTGACCAATATCATTCCCCAAATTTCTCTTTTCCTTCCCCTCCTCCCTTGCCCTGGTCCCTTTCTTCTATTGGAGTCCCTTTGATTTTCATGAGACTTCCCCCTATACTTTTCATTTCCTTTTTCCACCCTGCTCTCCACAAAACAGAGAAAACATACAACACTTGACCTTCTGTAATTGGCTTATTTTGCTTAACATAATGGTCTCAAGTTCCATCCATTTTCCTGCAAATGACAAACTTTCCTTTTTCTTTATGTCTGAATAAAACTACATTGTGCATATAGACCACATTTACTTTATCCATTCATCAGTTGATGGAACCTAGGCTGTTTCCATAGCTTGGGTTATTGTGAACAGTGTTGCAATAAACATGGGGATGGATGTATCACTATAGCATGATAACTTTAGTTCTTTAGGATAAATACCTGAGGAGTGGTATAGCTGGGTCATATGGTGGGTTCCATGTCTAGCCCTTTGGGAAGCTCCATAATTATTCCTATAGTGATTTTACTAATTCACAATCCCACCAACAGTGTAATAGTGTTCCTTTTTCTCCACATCCTCTCCAGCATGTACTATTGTTCATATTCTTGATGACTGCCATTGGTGTGAGATGAAATCTCAGTGTAGTTTTTTTTAAAATAATTTTCCTAATTGGTGATGATGTTGCACTTTAAAAAAAATGTATTTGCTGGTCTTTTGTATTTCTTCTTTTGAGAAATGTCTGTGAAATCATTTACCCATTTATAAATTGAGTTTTTTTTTTTTTTGTTGTTGTTGTCGTCATCATCATTGTTGTTGTTGTTATAAGGTATTTAACCAAGCAGGACTTAACTACTGAGCCATATCTCCATCCCTTTTTAATTTTTATTTTGTGACAAGGTCTCACTAAGTTGCTTAGGGCCTTGCTATTTTGCTGAGGCTGATTGGAACTTGCAAACCTCCTGCCTCAGCCTCCAGAGCCACTGTGATAACAGGTGTGCATCACCATGCCTGGGATTGGTGTCAAGTTTTTTGAGTTCCTTATTTATTCTGGATATTCTGTCAGAAGGGTTTGCTACCAAATATTTTCTCTCACTCTGTAGGTTCTCTCTTCACATTCTTAATTTCCTTTGCTGTGTGAGAAATTTTTAAATTGATGTCATCTCATTTATTAAGTCTTGGCATTTTTTTCTTGAGCTTTAGGGGCCCAACTGAGAAAGCCATTTCCTGTGCCTATATGTTTGAGTGTTAACCATACACTTTCTTTTAGGAGTTGCACAGGTTCTAGTCTGATTCTAGATTTTTGATCCATTTTGAGTTGATTTTTGTTCAGGGTGAGAGATAAGAGTCTAGCCTCATTCTTCTACATATGGATAACTAAATTACCCAGCACCATTTGTTTAAAGAGCTGTCTTTTCTCCAATGTTATGTTTTTGGCACTTTGGTCAAGGATCAGATGAGTAAGTTTGTCGCTGTATCTTCTATTCTGTACCATTGGTCTATGTAGCAGTTTATATGCTAAGTGGCATGCAGTTTTTGTTACTATAGATCTGTAGTAAAATTTGAAGTTAGATATCGTGATGTCTCCAGCATTTGTTTCTTGTCTTAGAATTTCTTTGGCTATTTTGGGTATTTGGTATATTCTTCCAAATGAATTTTAGAACAGTCTTTTCTAGTTCTGTGAACAATGTTAGTGATATTTAAAAAAAATATTTATTTATTTACTTTAGTTGTACACAATGCAATGCATTTTATGTTTACGTGGTGCTGAGGATCGAACCCGGGACGCGCACGTGCGAGGTGAGCGCTCTGCCGCTGAGCTACAACCCCAGCCCGTTAGTGATATTTTGATGTGTATTTCATTGAATCTGTATAATGGTTTTGTTACTGTGGCCATTATATCAATATTCTGCATACCCATAAACATAGGAGGTCTTTCCCTCTTCTTCTGTCTTCTTCAAAGATTCTTCAATGTTGCATAGTGTACATAGCTTACAAATCTGAAAATTAGATGAAAAATATGCCTGTTATTCAGTGGGCATGGTGAATAGAGTGGTAATCATGTGGTTTCACTGAGTTGATTACCACCTCATGCCCAGAGTAATGGGCATGGAGGTAAAAGAGAGTGAGGAGGGCTGGGTGATAGCAATTATTAAGACATAGAGTAAACACATATTCAACTTAAAACATGAGGCACATTCTACACTGGTTGGGAGGCAAAAAGAACTGTCTCAGAGCTCACAATCTGTACAGGCCCTACATGTTTCCAGAAGATGGACTGATCTCTGGGACAGAATCTAGGAGAGTGAGATCTCTAGGCTTGACAAGAATTGAATACCTGAGAAAGGCTAAGTGTGGAGAAGCCCAGGATTATCTTTTTCCCCACCAATGTGGATGTGATGCAGAAGAATTTTGGAAGAGACAAGTCTGGCTGTGAAGATACAGGAGACTGTTGTCAGCAGCAGGGTGGCAAATTCAATAACTGCTGGGGGTGTATGGATGGATGAGATGTTCCCAAACCCACACTCACATTCCAGCAACCCTCTCACCTTGGTTTCTACATATTGTTAACAGTCCTGAGACAAAGCCTTCACTTTTCCTATGAGACAAACATGGTGCTGCGCCTGACCCTCTCTGGTAATGCCATATCCTCACCACTGAGGAGACTGAGGAATGCAGTATCCGTAGACACAAAGAATTTCCTTCTTGTAATCCCTATCATCTCTCTACTTTTGGTAGCAGGTGCCATGTATGAAAATTCAAGTTATTTATTTTTTTTATTTTTTTTTTGGCACTGTGGATTGAACTCGGGCACTCAACCATTGAGCCACATCTCCATCCCTATTTTGTATTTTATTTAGAACCAGGGTTTCACTGAGTTGATTACCACCTTCTTTTCCTGAGGCTAGCTTTGAACTCTTGATCCTCCTGCCTTAGACTCCTGAGAATCTGGAATTACAGGCATGAGCCACCATGTGAAAGTTCAAGTTATTGATATAATTTCCACTGTTTATAAAAGTTATCACCTTAAGTGATGAGCTTTAGCATTCTGCAGAACTGTGAACACTGCCTGGACTGTGCTGATGTCATCAATAGGTCATAATACACTGCTGAGGCCTTAGTGATAGCTGGTCTCAAAACAATCCTGATGCTGTACGGAGCACTGCCCAAGGCAGCAATTTGGTGAACAGATGTCTCTTTCCATTTTATTTATTCTTTTTGAAGGTAAAGATTTAGTTCTTAGTCAGCATCTACTAATTTTTTTGTGTGTGATAAACTTCAGAGAGAAGGTTACCTGATCTGAGAAACACTCCAAAGATTTGTACCATCAAGAGAGGGTAAACGAAGAAACAATTGAATATACACTGATCCCTCAGCCTGCTGAGGTGAGGGGTATGTGTTGCTCTAAACTCTGGGCCTCAGATAACCAGGAACTGCTTTTTTCAAAAGGGGGGTATATGGAAGATTTCAAGTTAGTGGTGGAGAAGGGGAAATAAAGGGAAATAAAGAGGAAGAAAGGTAATGGAAGGGGGGAAGGAAGAGTGTTTTTCTCTAGAGTTCCTAAAGTCTTCCTGAGGGCCAGGTTGTCTGAGTTTCAAGAGGAGATTCAGATAATCCAGGTCTTACCTATGTGGATTGGATCCAGGCCACCCACACAAAGGCACTGTGTGTCCATCACAGACATAGTGGTTGGTCCAGACTACTTTTTTTTAAATATTTATTTATTTACTTTAGTTGTACACAATGCATTTATTTTTATGTGGTGCTGAGGATCGAACCCGGACAGTGCATATGCTAGGCGAGCGCTCTACCGCTGAGCCACAACCCCAGCCCCCCACTTTTAATTAAAAAAATTGCATTTCCAGCTGGGCGTGGTGGCGCATGCCTGTAATCCCAGCACTTGGGAGGCTGAGGCAGGAGAATCGCGAGTTCAAACACAGCCTCAGCAATGGGGAGGCACTTAACAACTCAGTGAGACCCTGTCTCTAATAAAATACAAAAAAGGGTGGGGATGTGGCCCAGTGGTCAAGTGCCCCTGAGTTCAATCCCTGGTACAAAAAAAAAAAAAAAAAAAAAAAAAAAAATTGCATGTCCTTTCATTAGAGTTCTTCTGAAGGCAATTGGGGAAATAAATGTGATGAATTTTCTAATAGTACATTAAATTTTTTTTTTTTGTAGATGGACAGAATGCCTTTATTTTATTTGTTTATTTTTTATGTGGTACTGAGGATTGCTAGACAAGTACTCTGCCATTGAGCCACAGCCCCAGCCCAGTACTTTTTTAAAATTGACCTACATTTACTCTTTCATCTTTTGAATCTTGGCAAAATATGTTATCTTTTTTATAAACTGCCACTGCTTGTAAAGCACGTTTTTCATAACAGATGTTTCCATGATCTTCAAATTCCCCACAGACCTGCCACCTGAGCTAAGCATGTGCCATCAACAGTAAGTGACTTTATAGTTTTTAAAAATAAATGGGTTTAATAAGGAATTGATTTCTCTAAGTACAGATTAGAAAAATTATTTTTATTTTGATCTTAATATATTTTCACCATTTTACAATTGTACATAATAAATACATTAACAATCTAATTATAAAATGTCCAAACCAGTGATTTTGATGGGGGTGAATTCCCCCCCTGGCCAGGATGTTTGGCAGCAGCCATAGATATTTTCGGTGTCACAGCTGGGGGAGTAGATTCTTCTAGCATTTTCAGAGTAGAAATCAAGGATACAATAAAATATCCTACAATGCACAGGAAGATCTCACAATAAAAATATATCTGGCCTAAAATGTCAATAGTGTTGAAGTTAACTTCTAAACATACCACACGTAAGTAACATGTAACTATTTAGGTTCTGCTTACTGGTTGTGTTCACTCTCTAAGAGGATGAGGGAGGGCCTGGGCTCACACCTCAACAATGAACTGTAGATCACAGTCAGGCTGACCAGCATGCTGATTTGTCCAACAGGGAGAAGATGGACAGGATGCAGAGGTTCCTGATGAAGACCAGAAGCACCAGGAAGGGCAGGAAGGTGAACAAGTGGAGTCTGGAGTCCACGGTGGGCATCAGAATCACTATCTCATTGTTATGGCTGTTGGTGGTGGTCCTCTTGTGTGCTTCTACCACCCAGAAGTGGGGATAAAAGAAAAAAAAACCCTCAAATCACAAAGCTGGTAACTGTCCTGTTGGAAGAGGTGGCTGTCTAAAGTCTGAGTGTGAACCAGGCCTTCGAGGTACCTGCGTCTGGCAAACCCTCCTTGGAGGTATTCATGGTTATTGTTGTTAGTAACTCAACTGTCTGAGTTGAATTTGATCCATCTAAAAGAACGGAGAAGACATCTTGAATTTTCTCCACACCCTAAGTTTTCAGATGAGAATCCAACAAAAGGTACATAAAGTGTTAAAACCTCAACTCTCTTGTTGACCAAAGCTAGTTTTGGAAGCGATCCTAAACAGAAATTCTTCTCATATCTAATCATATACTTTCTTTTTACCAGAAGGCTAGGAAGTGGACCGCTTCATAGTCTCTCCTTAAAACTTTTATCTAAGAGCCAATCTTTCCTCATAGAAATGCACAGAAATAAATGTACCCAAACAGAATGCTGGTGGAAGCACAATTGTACAACAGGTTGTCACAACCTAAAGGGCCATCAAATGGAAACTGATTACATTATAGTTTTCTTAAATTGAACATTGTACTGCAGTTAGAAAGAATAATTCCATATGTGCTGACAGGGAAAAATATCTAAGTAATTTAATGGGGAAAAGCAAGTTTCTGAACAGTATGTAGAGTGTGGTCCATTTGTACACACACAAAATATTTAAGAATATGTGTATGTTTGTAGATGTATGGAAAATTCCAAGAGGATATCCATGCAAACTTGACCAGTATTTACTTTTGCTTTTCACTTTAAGTCTTTCTCTTTTTTTCAATAAATGCTTTTACTGTCAGTACACATTTTTTTAAGAGACAGTAGGGTGTATAAAGCAAGAGGGGAAAAGGAGGGAAAAAGGAAGGCAAAATGCCAAAGCAGTGGTCACAATCATCAACAGCAAGGAGAACAGTCCCAGTTCCATAGACCTAGGAGGTGGCAAGACCCCATATTGCTCATGCTACCTCCCACTCCACCTGCCTGCCCAGCTCTCCAGGTTCAATGCTTAGTGGTGATAGGATGAAAGGAAGGAGGGTAGGAAGGACAGACATGGTGGCTCTAAGGCCCAGAGTTACTGGGAGGGACATTCTGAGATGAGCAAGGGCTGCTACAGAAACTGTGAACGCGAGAAATTTCCAGGCCCCCTTCATATCCCCAGAGCTGGATCTCCCAGCAGCCCAGGCCAGCTTCCTTCCCTTCAAATGGACTCATCCACTGCAGCCTTCCAGGTAGCTCAGATTACAGGTGTGTGCCACTGTGCCCAGAGGCTGGGAGGAGAGCCAGAGTGGAGGGTCTCTATACTGTCCTCCCTAGCCTGGCCCAAGACCATTAACACAGCCCTGCTTCAGCCCTGGCTTGTGGAGGCTGCCAGGCAAGGAGGAGCCTTGGGAATTGGGCACGGGGACAAGGTGTTGGGGAACCGGGAGCAAGAGGGCAAGAGAGGAGAATCTTGCATGCTCCTGCTGGGTTCCCATGTCTTCCTCTGCTGACATCCTTCCCCTTCCCAGTGAACCCCTTCCTCCCACACCACCACAAAACTCAGGTAGAGACAGGCCAGCATTCACAGTCCCACCATCCCAGGTCCATCCATTAAAACACTAGTTGATTTTCTTCCTGATTGAAAAGAGAAAAGTGTCAACTCTTCTCAGGAGTCCCCTGAGCAAAGAAAATCTATCAGCAGGCATCTTTCTGTAGTTTCACAGGAGTTGAGAAACATGGAGGTCCTAACCTAGAATGGACCCGCAATGCAAAGGGGGCCAGGAGTGCCAAACTCCCTCCTCATCCCTCTGTCTCTCACCTCCTTCAGGTCACCCAGGGACTCACTCCAGATCTTCCACGATGATCTTGATCATCTCCTTCAGTTTGATTTCAGTTTGATTTTGGAGTCTGCCGGGGATCCCTGAATGAAGAGGAGGAGGAGGGACTCCCCTTGGACTTGGTTGACATTCTTTGGGGACACTTAAGCAGGTCAGGACAGGTGCGCAGAGGCTGCTATGCCTTCTAGTTTCTGGAGCTGCTACAGCGGCTGCCACTGCAGGGCTCCCACATCTGGGTGCTCTCAAGGCAGGGGAGGATGGCTGGGCTGGGTTCTTGCCCCAACCTCCCCACGCTGCTGCTTCCAACAGCTCAAATATCGCCTTCCACTCAGTGCTGTGGACTGGCCTGGAGCCCCACTGCTTCTCCAGCAGGCTCTAGCCCCAGCTTGATCTCTCAGGCGCCACCTCCTGGCAGTGGGGAGGGCGCAGGTTAGCTGAGTCCAGTGGCTGTGGTTTTGAGGTGAGGCTGAAAACCAGGGCAGAAGGGCCTGGTGTAGGAGAGCCACTAAGCTCCTGCAGAGAGGAAGAGAGAGGAGACTGGGAAGAGACAAAGTCCAAGACCACACACCCAGTGACATGTTCCCTCCAGCCACGTCCCACCACCCACAGTTGGCACCCAGCTGTCCATTCACGAATTAGTGATCCTTTAAGTGGACTCATCCATTGCGGCCTCCAGGTATTTACAGGTGTGTGCCACTGCGCCCAGCTTGTTAAGCAGTTTCAAGCTTCGCACACTATTAAGAGCCACATGTAGGTTAACCTTGATCCTCAGAACAATCCTACAAAAAAAGCATTTCCCCATTTTGCAGATGAGGAAAGCAAGTCTCAGAAATAAAAATGGAAAGGTCTTTTCACCCCTGACTATTACCTCATTGCCAACACTTGAGCTTTTGGGGGGACATTCCTAGATCCAAACCATAGAGTCGGCAATTGTTATTGACTGTGTTTCTGTATTTATTGATTGTTTTTCGTTAAAGTTTACATCATTATAACTTAATTAATCATCTCTTAACTTTTATCATTTTTTAGTAAAAGGTAAGAAAGATAAACATCTTCATCAGGACTATTCTATACTCTTAAAAAAATTGGAAACTTTGGCAATGTGATGACCTATTTTTAAACAAAGATCCTTAAAAATAGGTATGTAGCAAAAGAAATGATAAACTATACAAAAGTTTCAAAATATCTTCCCCAGACTTTTGTACTTTTGATCTTACCATGTATTAGTATCCAAATAGAATTTCAAATGTTATTAAAAATTATAATTTGAAAATTATCTGATTTTACTACTCAAATGTAACCATTCTGAACATCAGTTAGAGGTCATCCCCCCTCCAAAAAAAAAAAAAAATCATACCTGTACCTAATAATAAATGGAGGGCAAAATGAGGAGCTGAATCAGACTCAGAAAATTGTATACATGATATACATAGATTTTTGTGTATGTAACTTACACATTAATAAAGCTGTTTAAATGTGCATGCATGAAGAATGGATGATGGATACAGAAATATGTTATTCTCCAAAATTTAAATCATACCATGCTTATTTAAGTCACACATGAAATTAAATAATTCTTGAATATGTCAGAAAAAAAAACTAGAATGAATCTAACAGTCCTGTTGAACTTCAAGTGTTTCATAGAGATGAATTTATTAATATGCAGACTTGCCTAGTAAAGAATGAAAATTTAAAATATTGAGATAGTATAGTGTTAAGTTTCATTCTAAGTATAAATGAAATCCTGACATTAGTGACGATTAACACATTTTACCCTTTTGCTCTGTTCAATCTCATTCATTTTGTTGCTATTTCTATTTTGTGAAACTTTTGAAAATTTGCTTTCTCATCTTTAATTGTAATTTCTACACTTGTGTGTCTTGTTTTTGTGTAGACATGAACTCCGTGATCATCTTAATCCCTTGGCCATAATCCTATCAGAGACTTTGCGAGTCATTTCTTAGTCTCTTGGATATCATGGTCAAACTATTATTTTGGATGCATTTTCAAATAAGAAACATGGACACTGAGTCATCTGTAATTGTGTTGGCTGTTAAAATTTTATCATTATCCCTGCACAGCCTTTTGGTTGAAAAGGGATGGGAACCCAGTCCATGTGCGATCAGGTAGATTGGGGTGTATTCATGGAAATCCCTGACCTGAAAAGCAATCATACAAGCACTGTGACTAACACAATAGTAATTCATCCATCCCAGGATGTTATAGAAGCTTTCAAGACAGGAAGAAAAGGTGTGGCAAAAGTACCCAGAGAGAGAGATCATATAGAGATTCCAATTGAGTGTTGGAATTCCAGTTGAGAATGGGAATTGAGATGGTGCTGGGGACCCTGGTAAAACAGAGCTGGATGGAAGAAGAATCTGCAGCGGAAGTCCCTGGCCAGGACTTGACTCAAGGACAGAACGTTATTCCTAGGAAATTGTATAGTATAGTTGGATCAATCAACTCCTACCCTATTCCACTTCTATCTGCATTGCAAGATGGTTATTGACAAAATATTACTGTCTTCTGGCATTGAGAATTGTACTTATCTTCTTTATGATACATCCATTTCTTTTTCAGTTGGTTCTATTACAAAGTTGTTGATCTATTTCCTTCAGAAACTGTAATTATTACTTTGTTGCATCATTTGACTTTGTTTTTATAAAATCTATTTTCTTTGAATTAATTTTATCTTTGTTTTTTTACTTGCCCTTACTTTATATCAATTTATATAATAAATATTAAATTTTAAGCATCACTCAATTTCTTTGTGATCCAGTTCTCTGATGAACTTGTTTAGCATGACTATGTTATACAAATCTAAATTCTCTGTTTATTTCTTTACCTTGAATTATCATCTTGTCTTCAAGTTTTCATTTATTAAATGAGGGTAACTAAGTTCCATAGTTTCAAACATTCTTTTGTAATCGCCTTCCAGTCCTTTGCTTAATGTTTAATTTCCAAGGGTAATTTTCTGCTTCTTTATTTCATTCTGCTTTCATTTGCTGTATTCCGTATGTTTCTACCATTGCTGTGTCATTTCTTCCCTATGATTTTGGATTTCTACTCTCATATTGCTATATTTTACTACAGATAAAATTCTCTTGGATACATGCTGACTTTATTTTGGTGTAGTAGGAAGAAGAATGAAACTTCCTCACCCAAAACAATACAACAACAACCACACAGCACATGTTAACCACCTAATCCCTGGAAGCCATGAATATATGACTTTGCTGGGTTAAAAATGACATTGCAGATGAGGTTGAGTGGATAATTTTTTTTAAGTGTGTTAGAAATACAGACATTCTAATTTCCCCAAATCAAGTAATGTTATACATATCATCATTGTAAACATGCCTTTTTACAACGAGATCCTAGTGTTGTATATTATGTGCATATTTTATGAAACATTGCTTAATTGTTCTTCAAAAGTTACACAAATCAACACTAAATTTTAGTTCATGAAAATACCTCATTACCCTGTCTTCATAAGCATTTGGTATATTTTGATGCTCCAAATTTTGACAATTTGATACACAAAAGATAACATCTATTCTAAAATTTTGCAACTTATGTAGCTATAAAGCTGAAAACCTGTTGAAAAAAAAAATGTTCTTATTATTCAGTGGTGGTGGTAAATAAAAGAAAACCCAGAGTAAGGGGCCTGTAGAAGTGCAGGAGAGTGAGGGGGGTTGGATCATGATAATTACTAAGATTTGGAGTAAGCATGTATTTAACTTAAAAGATGAGGTGCATCTACAATGGATGGGAGATAAAATGAGCTGCTTCAGAGCTCAAACTCTGTACAGGACCTACATGTTTACAGAAGATGGACTTGGTTCGTGGGACAGAATCCAGGAGAGTGACATCTTCAGGCTTGACAGGAAATGAATTTCTGCAAAGCACAGGGTTATCTTCTTCCTAACAATATGGTTGTGAGGGGGAATATTGGTGAAAGAGAAAAGTCTGGCTGTGAAGACCCAGGAGACTATTTCCAGCAGCAGGGGAAATGCAATAACTGCTGGGGGTGTGTGGATGGAAGAGATCTACCCACATCTACATTCCAGCATGCCTCTTGGCACTGCTCAGGACAGCAATCTGGTGAAGAGACAGCCTCTTTTCATAAAATGTGTTGTCATCATCAATTATTTTTGTGAGTTTAGGTTTAGAGAGAAAAGGTACCTGATTTGTGTAACCCACCAAGGACTTGTATCATGCAGGAAAACCAAGAAAGGAAACATCTGGGAACCCATTCATCCCTCAGCCTGCAAAAAATTCAAGGGGTATGTGTTTGCATAATGTCTGGGCCTAAGATAACCATAATAGCCTTCTACAAAGGGAGAAGAAAGCATTTATATGTAGTGGCAGAGGAGAGGAGGTGAAATGGAGAAAAAGAGCAAAAGAAGAGACTGAAAGCTAATGGGAAAAAGGGGAGTTTCTCTATATAGTTCCCGAGCTCTTTCTGAGGGCCCAAGTTGTCTGAGAGTAAAGAAAAGATTCACATGATCCAGATCATCTCTCTGGGGCTTTGTGCCCAGGTTACCTACACAAAGTCACTTTCTGTCACAGAAACAGTGGTTTATCTAGGCTAATTTTATTTTTTGAAAGTTAACATTTACTTTCATTAGATTCTTCTTAACATAATTGGGGAAGTAAATGTTATAAATGTGGGGCTTCTCTGTGAAATGCAAAGAAAAAAAAAAAGAGAGACATACAAATATATAAACACTGTTTAACCATAATGGCTAAATTGATGAGATGAGATTTGGCTCTTAATGGGAAATAAGGTAGTGGTAGTCACCATGGAGATAAATAGTAAATGAATCACTCCTATGAGACAGAACCATTGTTCAATGGTGCTAGTGGAGAGATTCGAGCAAACAGTGAGATTCCACATCGTAGTTCATATTTCTGAGGACAATCTGATTTTTCCAATAATAATTTCTGAGAATAAGCTGTTATTTCCAATGAAGTTTTGGGGCTTATGCATTTCCTGATGGCCCCTTTGGAGAGACCTGGAGAGTGAAGTTTTCTTTCTTCACCAATAAATCTCATATATATTCAAGATGCTATTGATTATAATCTGAGATATGTCAACACATACAACAGTTCATATCCAAGCATATACTTATGGCACATGCTTTAAACACATATTCGACCAGGGGAACATACATATTTATATCTACCATAATTGTGTTCTTATGTATTAGGTCAGAGTATTTGCTCCTCAAAAAATTCATTATACCATGACTTCATTAGGGCAGCCCAAACAAAAGCAACTGTTAGGAGAAATCTCCTTCTTCCCTAAGTAATAGCATAGATTCAGCTGGAAATGACATGTGTCCTCTGTGGTAAGATTCACGATTCATGGACTGGGATGGAAGAAAACTTCATTATCAAGAATATAGAGCTTTCTAGGAAAGCTTGGGTTATTAACATCCAAGTCAGCTTGAAAATGCAAGAGCACAAAGAAGTCAAAATGGTCATATTACCAAAAGTGTTATACATATTTAATACGATCTGCATGAAAACATCAATGACATATCACTGAATTAGAAAAAAATAGTTCTAAAATTCATATGAAAAAAATGAGAGACCCAAAACAGAAAAAGCAATCTTGAGGAAGATGAGCAATGCTGGAAACATCACAAAACTGGACCTGAAATTATACTACAGAACTACAGTATCAAAACCAGCTTGGTATTGGCACCAAAACAGGCTTAAAAACCAGTTGAATAAAAGACACAGACACAAACCCACATAGATACAGTGATCTGATACTAAATGAAGACACCAAAAACTTAGGTTGGTGATGAGACAATTTCTTTAGCAAACAGTATTGGGAAAACTGGATATCCACATGTAGAAGAATGAAACTGTACCACTACCTCACCCTGCACAACAAAGTGGTTCACAGACGTAGGAATTAGACCAGAAACACTGCCACCACTAGAAAAAAATGTAGGCCCAACACTCCTACATTTTTACACAGGCATTGACTTCCTTAACAAGACTCCTAAACTGCAACATGAAACCAAAAATCAATAAGTGGAATGCTAAAATAGTTTCTGACAGCAAAGGAAACAGTTGAAAGTGTGAAGCAACAGCCTAGAGAATGGGAGATCTTTGCCACCTGTTTTGACAGGGGATTAAGATCCAGAATATATAAAGGACTCAAAAAACTTAACACTGAAAAAATAACCTAATGAATAAATGGGCTAAAGAACTAAATGTAAATTTCTCAAAATAAGAAACACAATGGCCAAAAAATATATGCAAAAATGTTCAACATCTCTAGCAGTCAGGAAAATGCAAATAAAATCTGCAATAGGATTTCATCCAACTTCATTCAGAATGGCAACTATTAAGAACACAAAATAATAAATGCTGGTGAAGATAATGGCAACAAGGGAACAATGTACATTGTTGGTGCAACTAAAAATTAGTAAAACCATGCTGAAAAGCAGTATGGAGATTCCTCAAAAAATCAAAAGAAAACAAAAACTAGGAATGGAAACACTGTATGACCCAGCTACTCCATTCCTTGGAATTAAAATCAGCATACTATAGCAATACAGTCACTTCAATGTTTATATGAACACAGTAACTAAATTATGGAATCAACCTAGGTTCTTGTCAATGATGAATGGATAAAGAGAACGTGGTATATATAAACATTTGGAATATTAGGCATAAAGAAGAATGAAAATATTACATTTGCCAGTCAATGGATGGAAATGGAAAACATCATGGTAGGGGAAATAAGCCAGACTCAGAAAGTCAAGGGTCCATTGTTTTCTTTCAGATGTGGAAGCTAGAGCAAAATAAGGGAAAGAAGGCAGTGGGGCATATTAGATACTATAAATATGTAGGGAAGATCAGTGGAATAGAAGAAGGAGATTGAGAGGGAGGAAGGACGGGAATGAGGAGAAAATTTGGAATGAATTTAACAAAATCATGTTACATGCACTTGTAAATATTCAACAGGAAATTTCACCTTTATATGTAGAAAGTACCAATCAAAAAGAAATTAGTGAAAGGAAGATCAGTAGAGTAGAGGAAAAACAGGAGAAGAAAGAAGGAGAGGGAAATAGAGGGATGGGAATTGAAATAAAGATCCACGTGTGTGATTTTTGTCAAAACGAATCTAACTACTATGCATAATTATAATTCTCTAATAAAAAAATCATACACACAAAAATTTGGGAAAGAAGGGATGGAAGGGAAGGAACCCAAGCTAGTGTGTACACAAAAAATATGCAAATACTCAAATCTTCAATTATGGATAAATCTTTTAATATTGTAAATGTGATTTTAGTCAACAAACTTTTTTGGAAGGGAAAAAGAATTTTTATTTATAACTTCAAATATCTTATTATTACAGTGATTAAATAAATGTATTCAACTTATAAAAGAAAAAGAATATTTGGAGGTAAAGATGAAGTGACTGGAGTTCAATAGACTGAAGCTGTGGATTTAAGTCCCTCACTGCCATTATCCACCTTTGAAGTCTTTGAGTCCAGTCTCTTGTCTTGAAAATAGAGACTATAATACTTAAAGTGAGAGCACGTGTGAGGGTAATAAGATACTGGTTGATTGGGGTTGATTTGTTCTTCTTTTTCCAGGGCTTTGAAAAGGTGTAATGTTAGTTCATTTATTTGTTGACTTTTTCTTCTTTGAAGGAATGAACTCCATGCAATGAACTTTCCTCTTAGTACTGCCTTTATAGTGTCCCAGAGATTTCAATATGTTGTATTGGTGTTCTCATTTACCTCTAAGAATTTTTTAATCTCTTTGATGTCTTCTGCAACCCATTGTTCATCTAGTAGCATATTATTTAGTCTCCAGGTGTTGGAGTAGCTTTTGTTTCTTATTTTATCATTGATTTCTAATTTCATTCCATTATGGTCCAATAGGATGCAGGGTAGTATCTCTATTTTTTTTAATATTTGCTAAGAGTTGTTTTATGGCTAATATATGGTCTATTTTAGATAAGGATCCTTGTGCTGCTGAGAAGAAAATGTATTCGCTTATTGAAGGATGACATATTCTATATAAGTCAGTTAAGTCTAAGTTATTGATTATATTTTTGAGTTCTGTAGTTTCTTGTTTTTTATTTTATTTTATTTTATTTTTTGGAACCGGGGTTTTAAACTCAGGGGCACCTGACCACTTAGCCTCATCTCCAGCCCTATTTTGTATTTTATTTAGAGACAGGGTCTCAATGAATTGCTTAGCATCTTGCCATTGCTGAGGCTGACTTTGAAATTGTGATCCTCCTGTCTCAGCCTTCCGAGCCACTGGGATTATAGGCATGCGCCACTGCACCCAGCCCAAAGGTTTATTTTGAGCTCAAGGTTTCAAAGGCCTCAGTCCACAGTTGGGAAATGCCTTTGCTCTGGAGGAAGAGCACGATGGAAGAAAGCCACTTAACTCATGGAAGTGAGAAAGTAGTAAGGGTGGGAAGAGAGCCAGGGACAAGATATAGTCCAAGGGCACACCCCCACTAACCTACTTCCTCCAGCTCCCCCACCTACCTACAATTACCACCCAGTAGTCCAAACTATTAACCAATAGAATTGGTTAATCTACTGATGAGGTTATAGCCTCCATGATCTAGTCCTTGCTTAAAAACCTCACCTCTGAACCTTGTTGTTTGAATATGAGTTTTTGGGGAGAACATTAAAAATCTAAACCATAACACACATATACTAGGTACTCCCCATTTCTAAACAAGCCAGTCCTTTCAAGCCTTCCCTATTTTTAGACTCTGTTGTTTCACTTGCCTGGAGTGCTGTCTTCTCTTACCTCCTATTCTACCGAACTTCTACTTGTCCTTTATAATCCAGCTCAGAAGTAAAGCCATGGGGTAAGGGTACTTCAGTGGTAAAGTACCTGCCTAGTATACACAAGGGCTGGGGTTCGATCCCCCAGCATAGCCGAAGGGGAACGATACACACAGCCTCTCCCCAAAGTAGGAGTTAATTATTACCTTTTCTGACTTCCTGAAACACTTGGGTACATCAAGAAGGAATTCTGTGTACTTGCTTGCCTACCACCATACTGTGAGCTCATAGTGGCCCATTAGCCCAGGACCAGGCAAGCTTAATCGGTGCTTGCTGAGTGAAGAAATGAATGAATGATTGCATCCTTAAATGGAGTTAGCTTCCAAAGTAGATAGGGAAAAATGACTCAAGGCGGAGGGGTGAGCTTAACTCCCTGGAATGGTGTCTTCACAGAATTGAGCCTGGTCAGGCGAATGTAATTAGCCAAACTATTACAAGAATCTCCATAGAAAGTAGGTCAGTTCCTTCCTTTCTCTTTAAGAACTATAGGCTTCGTTTCTGGGCCTGTGCTTTGAGAGAGTAAACTCCTATCCTTTTCAGCATCCCCCCATTCTCCTAATTGCCCCAAACAGCGGCAGCCTCCTCCCATACTTCCCTTCTTCAGGTGGTGTAATGTTCCATCCCAAGGTGCCGGGCTCTTTCTAGAGGGTGGCAAGCAAAAGTGGTACATTCCACTGCCTTCATTACCTCCAGCTTTTTTAGTTTCCTATGTTCTATTTCCCCCTGTAGTTTCTTTGTTCAGCTTTTGTTTGGAAGATCTATCCAGTGGTGAAAGAGGTGTGTTAAAAGTCATCCAAAATCATCATGTTGTTGTGTATTTGACTCTTGAACTTGAGAAGAGTTTGTTTGATGAACGTGGCTGCTTCATTGTTTGGGGCATATATATTTATAATTGTTAAGTCTTGTTGGTGTATGGTTCCCTTGAGCAGTATGGAGTGTTCTTCTTTATGCCTTTTGATTAACTTTAGCTTGAAGTCTACTTCATTTGATATGAGGATGGAAACCCTGCTTGCTTCCGCAGTCCATGTGAGTGGTAGGATTTCTCCCAACCTTTCACAGTCAGCCTGTGGATGTTTTTTCCTATGAGATGAGTCTCTTGGAGGCAGCATATTGTTGGGTCTCTTTTTTGGATCCAATCTGCAAGTCTATGTCTTTTGATTGGTTATTAATTAGGCCATTAATATCCAGAGTTATTATTGAGACATGATTTGTATTTTCAGCCATTTTTGTTTATTTTTGGTATTTAACTTGACATGATTTCTCCTCTGATTAGATTTTCCTTTAGTGTAATATCTCCCAGTGTCGGCTAGAGCTCGGCAGGGCTCTCCTGGGACTGCCCCCGCTCAGTGTAGGTCTGTGGGCCTGTCCTGGGCCTATCTGCTGGGCAGAGGGCTGCGGTCCTGTCCTGGGCCTGCTCCTGCTCGGCAGAGGTCCATGGTCCTGTCCTGTGCCTGCCTGCCTTTGGCAGATGTCAGTGGGGTTTACCTGGGCCTGACGGCACTAAGTGGAGGTTTTCGGTGCTCTCCTGGGCCTGCCCCTGCTCGGTGGAGGTTGGCGGGCCTGACCTTGTTCTGCCCACACTCTGCTGAGGTTAGCAGGCTTGTTCTAGGCCTGCCCACTCTCGGAGCAGGTCGGTGGTGCTTTTCTGGGCTTGCTTGGGCTCCTTGGAGGTCAGGGGCCTGTCCTTGGAGGTCAGGGGCCTATCCTGGGCCTGTCCGGGCTCAGCGGAGGTTGGCAGGCCTGTCCTGTGTTTGCCGGCGTTTGCTGGATGTCAGTGGGGCTTACCTGGGCCTGCCTGTGCTCAGCGGAGGTCATTGGTGCTCTCCTGGGCCTGCCCGTACTTGGTGGAGGTTGGTGGGCCTGATCTGGGCCTGCCAGTGCTGGGCCGAGGTTGGCGGGCCGTCCTGGACCTGCCCCGGGCTTGGTGGAGGTCAGTGGGCCTGTCCTGTGCCTGCCCGGTCTCCAAAGTTATTTTTAAAATAGAATGAAAGCAGGGAAAATGTGTTCAACAGTACTACTCTACTGCCTCAAAACATTTGTTAGTTTTGGCAATGTGATGCCCTATTATTAAGAAAAGGAGGTACTTAGCCAAAAAAAAGCTGAACTACACAAAAGTTCCAAAATATTTTCCCCGTATTTAAATTATTTTCTTTTTCTCTTACCATAATCTAGTGATTATGACTTGTTAGAAAATCCCGGGGGACAGGCTACGCCCCCTGGATACCTGAAGACTAGCCACACCCCCTGATCCGGGGAATACTCGCCTCTCAGGAATTTGCCCCAGGGTGGGCTCTCCCTTTCTGAGTCAATCAGGACCATACAAGTCACGCTCCAGCACCTCTGTACTTAAGCCGCCCCCCCTCCTCCAGTCCAGAATGTGCTCCTTTTCCCTTCCCTTCCCTTGTTCTTCCTTTCCCTGGTCCCTTCCCTGCCCTTACACCCCTTCCCTACCCACCTTCCCTTCCACGTGGCCCCTAAATAAACCCCCCTTTGCTACAAGGCGTTTAGGCCTGGTTTTTTCCAATATGACTGATACATATTAAAACTGATTTTAAAAGTTATTAAAAATCCTAAACAAAAATTACCCCAGGTTTTACTACATTAATGTGACAATTCTCAACATTAGTTAGATGTCACCTCACAATTATATCATATCTATACCTAGGTTTAAATAGAAGGTAAAGTGGGTAACTGAATCAGATTCATCCAATTGCATACCGAAACTATGCTGTTTTAGTGCATATCAATTATACATCAATAAAGCTTTTAAAATGAATGTATGTGTGAAAATGTATGATTGAAAGTGAAACAAGTTATTCTTCAAAAATTAAATCATACTATAATAAATTTAATCACAGTGAATTTAATGAATTATGAATTATCAGGAAAAATAAAACTGGCATGAATCTAATAGTGTTGTGGAACTTTATTTTTTTTATTTGAAGCTTTTATATATAATAGCAGAATGCATTACAATTCATTTACACATATAGAGCATATTTTTACATATCTCTGGTTGTATACAAAGTATATTCACACCATTCGTGTCTTCATACATGCACTTAAGGTAATGATATCCATCTCATTCTACCATCTTTTTTATTTTATTTTTTAAATTTTTTTACCCTCTTGTCCCCTCCCTTTTCCTCCCTCCACATTGACTTTTGTGTGTGTGTGTGTATGGTACCAGGGATTGAACTCAGGGGCACTCAACCACTGGGTCACATCCCCAGCCCTTTTTTGTATTTTATTTAGAGACAGGGTCTCACTGAGTTGCTAAGTGCCTCGCCATTGCTGAGGCTGGCTTTGAAATCGCGATCCTCCTGCCTCAGCCTCTCAAAGTGCTGGGGTTATAGGTGTGCACCACCGCACCCTGCCACATTGACCATTTTAGTGTTCCTTTTTTTCTTTTTACATTAGCTTTTAATAATTTTATTGATTTGCTTGATTCCATAAACAAAGGGATATTTTGTTTTTTTCCCCCTCTTTTTGTTTTTTTATTTGTTTTAACTAGTGTTCTTCTAATCCTCCTATGCTTCCCGTCCCAACCCTACTGTGAATTGGCCTCCTTATATCAGAGAAAACATTCGGCATTTGGAGTTTTGGGATTGGCTAACTTCACTTAGCATTATATTCTCCAACTTCAACCATTTACCTGCGAATGCCATTATTTTATTCTCTTTTATTGCTGAGTAATATTCCATTGTGAATATATACCACATTTTCTTTATCCATTCATCTACTGAGGAGTATCTAGGTTGGTTCCACAGTCTAGCTATTGTGAATTGTGCTGCTATATACATTGATGTGGCTGTGTTCCTGTAGTGTGCTGTTTTTAATTCCTTTGGGAATAGACCAAGGAGTGGGATAGCTAGGTCATAAGGTGGTTCCATTCCCAGTTTTCCAAGGAATCTCCATACTGCTCTCCAGATTGGCTGCAACATTTTGCAGTCCTACCAGAAATGTATGAGTGTGCCTTTTCCCCCACATCATCTCCAACATTTATTGTTGTTTGTGTTCTTATTAGCTGCCATTCTGACTGGAGTGAAATGAAATCTTCGAGTAGTTTTGATTTGCATTTCTCTAATTGCCAGAGATATTGAACATTTTTTATGTATTTGTTGTTTGATTGTTTATCACCTTCTGAGAAGTGTCTGTTCAGTTCCTTAGCCCATTTATTGATTGGGTTATTTTTTTTTTTTTTGGTGTTAAGATTTTTAAGTTCTTTATATATTCTAGAGATCAGTGCTCTATCTGATGTGCGTATAGTAAATATTTGTTCCCAATTAGTAGGTTCTCTATTCACCTCACTGATTGTTTCTTTTGCTGAGAAGAAGCTTTTTAGTTTGAATTCATCCCATTCATTAATTCTAGATTTTCATTCTTGTGCTATAGGAGTCTTATTAAGGAAATAGGGGCCTAATCCAATATGATGGAGGTTTGGGCCTACTTTTTCTTCTAATAGATGCATATTTCTGGCTTAATTTCTAGGTCCTTGATCCACTCTGAGCTGAGTTTTGTGCATGGTGAGAGAGAGAGAGAGGTTTAATTTCATTTTGTTGCATACGGATTTCCAGTTTTCCCAGCACCATTTGTTGAAGAGGTTATCTTTTCTCCAATGTATGTTTTTGGCACCTTTATTTAACAAGAGATAGCTGTAATTTTTGGGTTAGTCTCTGTGTCCTCTATTCTGTATCATTGGTCTACCAGTATAGCTTAAGTTCTGGTATTTTGGTGCCACCTGCTTCACTCTTCTTGCTAAGTATTGCTTTAGCTATTCTGGGTCTCTTTTTTTCCAGATGAATTTCATGACTACCTTTTCTATTTCTATGAGGAATGTCATTGGGATTTTGATTGGAATTGCATTGAATCTGTATAATGCTTTTGGTAATATAGTCATTTTGACAATATTGATTCTGCCTATCCAAGAACAAGGTAGGTCTTTCCATCTTCTAAGATCTTCTTTAATTTCTTTCTTTAGTGTTCTGTAGTTTTCATCATGGAGATACGATGGGAATTGAGATGGTGCTGGAGACCCTGGTAAGACAGAGCAGGATGGAAGAAGAGTCTGCAGCAGCAGTTCCTGACCAGGGCTTAAAGGACCTGAGGATAGAACATTATTCCCAGGAAACTGTTAATATAATTGGTTCTCACTCTGGCCATCAGTTCTCACCCTGGCCCCCTTCTATCTGCATTCTAAGATAGTTCTGGTCAAGGTTCTATTGTCTTCTAATCCTGAAGATTACTCTCATCTTCTTTCTTAACGTTTTCATTTTCATTTGAGTTGGATATATCACAAAATTAAATTGTTAATGTATTTCCATAAGAGGCTATAAGTACTATTTTGTTGTATCATTTGACTTTTGTTTTAGTTCATGAAAATTCCTTATCCTCTATATTCTCACAATTATACAGTGTGATCCTCTAATTTGATACATACAAGAGAGTATCTATTTTTAAATTTTAATTTCTATAAATTTCAAAGCTGAAAATTTTTTCATGAAGTTACCTGTTAAGGAAAGAAATACTTTCTTCAACATCATGGAGGGTAGTTTGAGTATTATTGGTTAGGGTCTCCACATGCCATATTATATCTTTTAAGCCAATCTGTAGAATAAATAGTGAAGCTATATGATTATTCCAATGAAAAACAGATTGTCCCCACCTATGTCTGAGACTGGGGAGATTTTCTGGCTGTCCTATACTTGGGGTCTATCTCCCTTATATCTAGGGGTACCGAATAGTACATCTTCCCATCCAGCCTGGGGGAAGGCAGGGCCATAATTTAGTTCCACATACACATTGTGTCCCATTAGGTGCTGGCCATCTAATTTCAGGCCTAGAGGACCAATTTGTCCCAAACCAATCATTGGCCTATAAAGTTACAATGTTGGCATAGTGACTCTGGGGTCCATCCTAATTCTTGAGTAGCATTAGGCCATTTTTCATAGGTATGGTTACATTGTTCCCAACAGATTGGGGCTTCTTGGTTTAGAAGCCCTGTGGTGGGTGTAAGCCAGGTATATCATCCCAAATCTAATAGTGACCATCCTTATTATGCCTTTGACCTGTTGGTAGTGATGGTGGTGGTGAAGAGTGAGAAATGGAGAAGTTGACCTATATGTGATTTGACAGCTGTAGAGGTCTGAAGGTTGGTTTGCTCTAAAGTGAAAGTTTTTCCATGACCTGGTTGTGATAAAGGTTCATTTATTGGCCATAATTTAATATTGGCACTATTAGCAGTTTGTAAGGAGTGTTTTACCTCCTTTTGTCCTACCATTAAGAATTGTAAGTTTGTCCAGTCACTTCCTTATAAGGGGGATACCACCAAGGCAGTCCAGAAGTGCTGGGAAGGGTCAGTAGTCTACATATCCACAAATTATCTTTTTATAAACTAATAGCATGCTGTTGGGCCCAATCTAATTTCAGTGGATCTTCATACAATAATAAAGAGAAGGGGAAAAGTTTTCATATCACCATTGTCTCTGCAGAAGAGATATTTCAGGTCTTCTATTGGAGTGCAGGAGTATGGTCCTTCAGTTCCTTGGGAAGGAGAAGTTTCTTTGGGAGTCTACTCAGGATGGCAGGCTTTAACCTGAGAGTGATGGATCCAGTTCTCCCATCCTAGCACGTTAACTGCAGGTGGTGTAGATAGAATTGTAGGAAAAGTTCCTTTCCAAGTAAGAGTTTAAATTTGGAGAATTTGAAGGTATGGTCTTGACCACAATTTGATCCCCAGGCTTCTATAGGGGTGGAGAAGAGAGTGGATCAGATATGGGATATCTACAGATTTCAGCTTGAAATTTTACTAGGTTTGTGATATGAGCCACTAGATCTGCATTTTCCTGATGTTGAAAAATATCATTTCTTAGGAATGGCCTCCCATATGAGTGTTTAAATGGGCTGAGCCCCAGTGTTCTTGGGGTATTTCTGATTCTGAGTAAGGCCAAGGGGAGCACCTGAAGCCATGGATAGTGGGTTTTATTAAGTGAGTTTTCTTAGATTCCTCTTTAAGATGTCATTAGCCTTTTCTACCTTTCCTGAGGATTAAGGTCACCATGCACAATGAAAATGATATTTTATACCTAAGACTTTGGATATTCCTTGTGTGACAGCTGCATTAAAAGGTGCTCCGTTGTCACTTTGGAGGCTGTGAGGCAGTCCAAATCGGGAATTATTTCCTGTAGTCAGGCCTTGACTACTTCTGCTGCCTTTTATTCTTGGAGGGCTAGGCCTCAGTCTACCAAGTAAAAGTATCTACCCTAACCAAAAAATATCAGAACACATCACTGTTAGGCATGTGGGTAAAATCAAGTTGTCTGTCTTCCTCAGGAAACTTGTCCTGTCTTTTATAATCCTGTGGGCTTCTTGGCAGAGCTAAGTGGGTTATTTCTTTGGCATGTCTCATAGGTTTTGACTATTTGGTGGATTGTCTTTGAAATATTTCCCCCCTCAAATATCTCTTGAGTTAATTTGAGAATACTTTCTTCTCCCAAATGGAAATATTGATGTAGGGTGTGTAAAATTTTTCTTTCAGAGTTAGCAGGTAAATGAAGTTATCTTCCATTTGAATCCACCCAGAAGGTAAAAGAATGGCTCCTCTAGATAAGGCCTGGTGTGTCTCCTCCTGGGTGTATAGAGGTCTTATCTCTGGGGGAAGGTCTCTCCATACTAGAGAGGCTAAGGTTGTTGGTTGGTGCAAGATCCCCTTAGCAGCTTCTTTGGCCTTTTGATCTGCTCATCTATTGCCTTCTGTTCTTTCTTTCTTTCCTTCTTCCTTTCTCTTTTTTTTTGGAGGGGGGGCATGGAAAACATTTTATAATTATCATATCATTGTTTTAAAATATGACTTATTTGCTAAGGCCTTTAGTGGAAAAAAAATGGACAACATGAAAGAAAATGTACTTAAAGCAAGTAGAGAGATGGAAACTCTAAAAAGAATTAAAGTGTTGCAAGTAAGTGTTAATAAAATTTATAGAGCTCATAAACTATTCTATATTATACTTCTACACACTAAACTATACTACATACTATATTTTACATACATACATGCACAGTATGTGTAAAATTATGTCATAATATGTGAGAGTTGACTACAGATGCAAAAAACTTAAAATACAGGAAAATTGAATCTAATGATATGTAAAGAGAGATTGAACACATAAAACTATGTAACTTTCACATCCTTATGCTGACGCAATGCTCATGTCAACCCCAGGATAAATTTCCACTACCTCATAATACACAAAGGAGAAACGAAGGCACACACCCTTTTCACAAACATACAGTGCTTTTCTCAAAAAAACATGTCACTTGCTGAAGGAAGTGCAAAACAAACTCAATTGCTCAGAAGGTAAGACAGGAGCATCACAAGTTCAAAGCCTGCCTGAGCAACTTAGTGAGGACCTAAGCAAATCAGTGAGACTATGTCTCAAAATTTAAAAATAATTTTAAAAGGGCTGGGATGTGGCTTAGTTCATAAGTGCCTCTGGGTTCCATCCCTGGTACAAAACAAAACAAAACAAAACAAAAAAACCTCAAATCGGAACAAGACTGATTGGAACTGAAACAACTGAAGGCCTCACCACATTTCTACATACAAGGATTTTCTCCAGTATCAGTTCTTCCATGCTGTTTTAAGAGCCTTGGAAAGTTGAAAGTGTTACCACATTGCTTAAACAGCAGAAGGTGATCTGACTGCTTTCATGTCGTAGAAGGAAACTGTGAAAGTTAAATACTGCCCCACATTGCTTATGCACAGGGTTTTTATACTGTATGAATTCTCTCACAAAACTGACTAATTAGAATATCTGAATCCTTGACATGTCTTACTTGCATGGAGTTTATTATTATTATTATTATTATTGCATGAATCTTCCCAGTCCTTAGAAGGAACTAGAAAAACTGGAAGGCTTACCACATTTCTCACCATCACAGATTTCTTTCCATGAATACTTTCATATATAAGAAGGAAAATAAAACATCACACATACAAGAGGTTTGTTTTTCAGTGAGAATAACATGGCTTTAAAGGCAATGCGGGAAAAAAGAATGATTTGCCATATTTTCTACATTTAGAGTTATTCACACCTATGTGGTGGTATAAACCTGTAATTCCAACAATTTGGGACACTAAGGCTGAAGGATCCCAAGTTTGAAGCAAGTCTGCACAACTTAGCATGCCTCTAAGCAACTCAGCAAATCCATGACTCAAAAAATAAAAATGACTGGTGGTATGGCTCAGTGGTAGAGCACCACAGTAAAAAAAAAAAAAAAAAAAAAAAGAAAAAAATTCTACATTGGGAGCCCTTTCATGTCTTTTGAATGTGACAATGAATATTGATTTACCACATTTTACATTTCAAGGATTTTTCTCCAGTAAACTTACTCCATGTCTATGAGTTAAATGGTAATAACAGAAGACTTTGCCCATTTTTTCATTAGTAGGATTTCTCTCCAGCATGAGTTTGTTCATGTGAGTGAAGCTGACTGGATGAAGCAAAGGTTTTTCCACATTGTTTACATTCAGAGGGCTTTTCTCCAGTATGAATTCTTCCATGTATGTGAAGGTCATTGGATCTAACAAAGGTTATTCCACATTGGTTACATTCATAGGGCTTCTCTCCAGTATGAGTTTGTTCATGTGTTTGGAGGTATGAGGAAGTAGTGAAGGCTTTTCCAACATTGCTGACATTCATAGGCCTTCTCTCCAGTATGAGTTCTTCCATGTCTGTGAAGGCAACTGGATGAAGCAAAGGCTTTTCCACATTATTTACATTTATAGGGCTTCTATCCAGTATGAGTTCATTCATGTGAGTGAAGGTTAGAGGAGTGAATGAAGGCTTTTCCACACTGCTTACATTCATAGGGCTTCTCTCCAGTATGAGTTCGTTCATGTGAGTGAAGGTTAGAGGAGTGAATAAAGGCTTTTCCACACTGCTTACATTCATAGGGCTTCTCTCCAGTATGAGTTCTTCCATGTATTTGGAGGTTTGTAGTGAAGGGTTTTCCATATTGTTGACATATCATAGGGCTTCTCTCTAGTATGAGTTCTTCCATGCTTGTGAAGGCAACTGGATGTAGCAAAGGCTTTTTCACATTGTTGACATTCATAGGGCTTCTCTCCAGTATGAGTTCGTTCATGTATTTGGAGGTTAAAGGGAGTAGTGAAGGCTTTGCCACACTGCTTACATTCATAGGGCTTCCCCCAGTATAAGTTTGTTTATGTATGTGAATGAAAGAGGAGTGCATGAAGGCTTTTCTGCACTGTTTCCATTCATACTGCTTCTCTTCTGCATGAATTATTTGATGTCTTCCGAATGAACTTGGATTAGTGAAGCCTTTCCCACATTGATCACATTTATAGGGCTTCTCTCTGGTATGAGTTACTTCATGGTATTTAAGGGATCTGGAATATTTGAAGCCTTTCCCACAATGTTTGCATTCATGGCAGTTCTCCCCAGTATGAGTTTGTTCATGTCTTCCAAATAAGTAGGGAAAACAAAAGGCTTTCCCCAATACCTTACACCTAAAACATCTATCACCACTCTGTGTTAGTATGTGTCTTTGATCACCAGTGAAAGGAGAAAAGGCTTCACCACATTGTGTACTTTCATAGGGTTTCTGCCTGCCCAGTGTGGGTTTCTTCAGGCCTTTGAATGAAATTGAGACAACTGAAGACTTTCCCACATAATGTACTTTTATAAGGTCCATCTACAGATTGTATTAACATTTGTGCTTGAACACTTTTGAGAGAAACCAGAGATTTCCTGTATCGTTTAAATTCACATGGCTTCTCTTCACATTCCACATGCATATAGGGTTTCTGTCCAGAGTGAGATGTGACCTGGCTTAGCCTGCTCCCAGAATTTTCAATCTGGTCTTCAATGTTCTTGTCTTCCCATTTCTTTCCTATAGAAGTCAGGTTTCTGAGGACTTCCAGCATCACATCTCTGTAAATGTTCTTCTGGGTTGCATCCAGCAAAGCCCATTCCTTCTGCATGAAGTTCACAGCCACATCCTCAAAGGTCACTGAGGTCAGAGTGTGTCCCTGCAACTTACACACAACCATACTCGAGGACTTAAAACATGTGACATTCTGAGCAGCACAGTATCAGCAGAGTTAAGCAAGAGACCACGAGAAAGCCTTCAGTGGGTTGGCCTTCATGGCATGGAAAGTTGATGGGTGACAGCAGATGATGTGGAGAGAGATCACAATGATGGTCCAGGCAAACTGGAATCATTTCTGGCTTCAGTGGTGACCCGCTGTCCTCTCCAGGGTCTCCTGGCACCAGAGCTTGCAGAGAACACAGGCTGCACAGAGTATCTTGGGTCTCAGGAGCAGAACACATGGCCCCTTCTGTTATTTTATTTATTCCTTTTTGATGTCCTTGGCAGTGGATTACTGCTACCTCCTTAGGTAAATGAACAGTTTCTAACAGTTTTAAGATCTGCTCATAGCATTTTATGGAAGTTTCCCCAGTTGTTTAGAATCCTCTCTTTCCAAATTGCTTCATGTACATGCAGGATTAGGTAGGCATAATCAGAGTCAACGTAAATATTAACTATGTTTTACCCTAGCTGGAGTGCTTCCAATAGGGCTATCAATTTTGCAAGCTTTGCACTTTTGCCCGGGGGCAAAGATTGTGCTTCTAAAGTAATAATAAATGTAGATGGAATACTAGACATAGACAATGCCAACGTGCAGTCATCACTGTAATAAAATATTGGATTCAGGTGAAAATCATCAGTGAAAGCTAAAACCACCAAGTGAAGAGGATACGCAGTATTTTCCAAATCTCTCTCCCCAGATAAGAAGATACTTTTACATTTAAAAAAAGCCTGACAGACTACCCTACTATCAATTTTAAGCAAATCCAATGAAAACCTACAGGACAGACTGACAAATCAAACTAAGATGGCAAACAAATTGCTAACCCTCCTCTTGCCTATTAAATTAGACACGAGGGTGGCAAGCAGTATGAATGCTGCTGCAGGGGTTCTAATTCCAACAACCTATTTTATCAACATAAGCCACAAAAAGATGATAAAAGGGCAAACATGTTTCCCTTTTAAACTATAATTTCAAGAGAGTTGGAAGACTGGCAGGGAACAAGGATTACCCTAAACGTTAACCTAAATCAAATAAGTAAATTGACTTAAAAAAGTTGGCAAAATGAATAGGTGTTTTTTCGACCCAAATCTAATATATAATTTGATATGTGTATTTAGACTAGAGCTCACATTGTTCAAAAAAACTCCCAAACTGAGAAAAGCATTATTTTATCTTTTCACCACAAAACTATCCCACAAAATTTCCTTCCTTAAGCTTATTTTTTAATGCTATACAACAAACAAGCCCACACTGTTAATTCCACTGTCAGAATGTAAAATGCTTCCCTAAATATTCAATGTGCTCAGTCTTAAAAGCTCTCAAAAATGTGACTGCATCTCAAATGCTGCTTGTATACTCACCTGGATTAAGCACAATACTACTACAATTATGGTATAGCCATTAAACCTGAAAAAAAGTATTTGTACTCAGATGGTCGTGAGTTTTATTTAGATTATGAAATCAGCCTCCCCATTCACACCAATTCCCTGTGAAATACCAAACAAATGCAGCAAAGTTAATGACTACATGGTAGGATACTCAAATTCTTTAATCTCCCTTTACACATTATATTAACATTCATATTACCAGACATTCCATTCACAAATATTACAGATTGATAAAAACCTCACACATATCCCCAAAAGGCTGTACCAGATTCAGTCACTTTAGTAAATCATTAAAATAATAAAAGTAATGTAAACATTATCATGATTCTCTTAAAGCAATAAGGTCTGAGGCACTCTGGGAAAGATGTTCTCTTACAAGTATACGTGTCAGTGACATCAAATTATATTACCAGGAAGTTATCAGATACCCAGTAATCAAGCACACACTAACAACAAGGACTTGATGATCTGATTCATCTTCACTGGATAAACTGCTATTTGGACAATTGCTGAAAGGAACACAGACACTGGGCAGCTGAGGTCACTGCTAATGACTCAACTATGCATAGGTGAGGGTTGTTTTTTTTTTTTTTTTTTTTTTTTTTTTTTTTTTTAATTTCCAGCAAGCCAAGGACAGCTGCATTCCTACTGCAAGGTTACAGTACTCAAAAGAAGTTTCTTTCTCTTAGACTCTCACACCCCACCTAATTTACTGTGCTCACAGCTGGAGATATCTCAGAACTCTTTATCCATCACCCGCTACAGTGCAACCTCCACCCTTCTCTGAGTACCTTCAAGGTATGCCCTTGAAATAAAAGAGAGGGGAAAAAAGGAGGTTTTCTACCTCCCATCCTCCCATTTCTGACCAAATAGCAGTGTATTACAAATTCCTGTGCCCTGCAACAGCCAGCCACCGCATGGAGCATAGCTATTTTTGTCATAAACTAGACTTTAAAAAGCCTGATAACCTTCTTCCAAAGTGAATTTTACCACATTCATTCACTGATACAGAGTCCACATTGGGGAGAGAGTCTCACTGAGTGAGTGCTTCCCTACACACAATTATAGGATAAATAATTAGCATTAGGAAGGGAGGAGGCCAATTCCCAACTAGAAATTAAATCTCTACTTATGACAGAAAAAAAAAAAAAAAAATCTGTCAGAGCAGAATCAACCCAAACCAAAGGTCAAATATTGTTCAGTAATTACATACATGGAATTTAAAATGTATGTATTAGAGATGGAAAATGACAAACCCCAAAAGTAGTGAGACCCGGGGAAAGGGGAGTGAGAAAGAAAGCTGCACATGAGAGCATTGATCTTTTCCCAATCCAATTCTTTCCCAGTGATAAAACAAACCCTGAGGAGGGGGTGTCCATCAAACCTGGAAAGGCAGTGTCTGGGAAGAGGCTGAAGCATTAACCCTTCTGCAAACAAATCCTTCCCAGGTACCAACAACTGATCCCAGGCCCTCCATCAGGTCCAGGACAATAAATTCCAGAAACTGACCACTGACCCTAGACTCCCTCCTGTTTCGCCCTGTAAAACAAACCCTAAATCCCTAAGCACTAAAACTGACTCCTTCACTGATTGACGAACTCCAAATTCCTGGGTGCCCAAAGAAAATTGATATGCTCACTAGACCACCTCTCAGAATACTCTACATAAGCCCAGGCCCTTTCTTTGGGGGCTCATTTTCCACCAGGAAAGTGGGTCCCACCACGGACGACATCATTTAGTCCCTGCATCCCCTGCTCCTGTGTGAAACATTGTTCCTGAATAAAGTGCTGAGCTGATTTGTGAAGTTTGCATTCATCCTGGTCTGTTTGTGCTAACAGTATGTATATGTGTGTATATATATATACACACACACACATATACATTAACCCTATATATATAATTTAGAAAATCTGGCGCAACATGTGTTGCTAAAGTTTCAAGGATTCTCATCTTCAACATTCACCTAGAAAGCAGCTGGCTCCTGATAGACAGTTGGTGGCAGTGATTAAAGCAACTATTGAAGCAGGTCTAAGTAAAAGTGCTCAAGGGGCAAATAAGAAAAACGGGTGTGTAGAGAATGGGATGGGGGCGGGGACAGGGAAGGGTACTGAAAGGAGTTGAGCAAGGTTTCCTTTATTTTTCTCAGTTTTTTCGGACCCAAGACAAGCTCTTGAGGACATATATCAAATGCTGTAGTCCTTCCTTACCTATAGTCAAAACAAAACATAAAAATGATAAAAAATTGCCTCATACTTTTTGTATTCTCAGTAAAATGCATAGTACGGTAAGAAGGCATTACTGAGATGTGCCATCTAGGGAGACATTAAAATTGGGACATGAAGTGAGGCCGCACACTATCAAGTCGCTGGGTTAAGATTTCACAGCCAGTGTCCGTGACCAGCAGGGTGTGCTCAAACTGAGCAGACTGTTTCCCATCTCTCTCTCTCTTTTTTTTTTTTTTTTAATTTTTTATTATTCTAATTTGTTATACATGTTTGTGGAGTACATTTCATTTCATTTTACATATAAACAGCACAATTTTTCAAGTTGTTTTATATAAAGTATTTTGATGACACTTGTGTCTTCATACGTTTATTTAGGGTAATCGTGGACAACTCAGTCTGCTGTTATTCCTATCCCCTTGTGTTTCCCATCTCTTGTCACTGCAGTCCAACCATCTGGCCAGGTTTCATCCTGCCATTCACCTTCACAAATCATTGGCTTAATTTTAAACACATGGCCCGATTTCATCACTCCAACTGCTTTGTTTTTGGCATAGTGGGGCACACTGGGGGCTGTATGAAAAAGCTTGTGGATTCCATGCCCACAGTAGCTTGGAACAACTGAAAATCCATTTGCTTGAGCATGCTTCTGAATAATATTCCCAATTCTCTGTATCAAACACCAGGCTTCACATTACAATATCACCTTCTTGCAAAGGTTGTCTGTCTGGAATTCCATGGCAAATGACTTCATTCACTGAAGTACAACAAGACTTTGGGAAATTATAGTAATCCAGGGAAGAAGGATAGCAATTTCTTGCAATGCATGCCAAGTGTACAGCACGATCTATTTCTTCAGTAGTTACACCTGGTTTAATCATCCCAGCAGCAATAGCCAGCTGTTCTCTAGCAAGCCTACATACAAGTCGCATCCCTTCTATGTCTTCAAACGACAGTAATTTAATTTGAGAAGTACCTTTAAGAGCCTGTTCACATTCAGACATTCCTAAGGGACGATCAGCACAATCTGGTCTTTGAATATAACTTGGCACTGGCCTTGTTGGCATCAGTGGATAGTGTGGTCTGAGTTTACCAGTATATCTATAACCTGCCCAGGGGTCAGTGTTTATATCACCTTCTATAGTCCAGGAAGACACTTCTCACTTTGCTTTTTCACCTTTTGCTTTCTTATGTAGTAACTTGTGAGTATCCCAATTCCCCTTAAAACATTCCTGCGAGCAGAAGTACGAGCCCTGGATGCCCAGCGTGATGCAGGTGGGACACTGGAGCTTGGCCTTGCCTGAAACCCTTAAGTTATTCTTGACAAGAATTATATACATGAATATATTGGGGGAAGCACCACGTAAGTTCTGTGTATTTTTTTCAAATATTTGTGAGTCATAATTTCTATTGTTGTTTTTCTTATACTTGTATATACATGGATCAAGTGCTCATCCCAGTCCTTTACCACACTCAAGAGACTTTTAAATCGTTTCTTAGTGTGTTGAATTTCATGGATTTTCCTGATCCCTGTTCACTGATCCCCTCCTGTTGCTTCTTCCTTAGGAATATTTATTTGACCTGTATCCTTGGAAATGAATGCTACAGGAACCTCCTAGCACAATTTGCTTGTTCTTTGTTTTGAGTTAGAAACTAAAAATTCCACCTCCCTCAGAGCAGAAGTCATGTTGTGGATATCATCCTTGTAATTGTCCCTTTTTTGAAGTGAGATCATAGAGTTGTGTTTTGACATATTGTATATATGGAGTATAACTTTCCACTTTGGGGGCTGTACATGAAGTGGAGTTACACTGATTGTGTATTTATGTATGAACATAGAAAACTTATGTCCAATTTGTTCTTCCTATTCCCATCTCCCTTCCCTTCCCTTCATTCCCCTTTGTCTAATCCAAAGTCTATTCTTTCCTACTCCCCCTCTCCTTATTGTGAGTTAGTATCCACATAGCAGAAAGAACATTTGGCCTTTGGTTTTTTGGGATTGGCTAATTTTTTTTTAGCATGATATTCTCCAGTTCAATATTTACTGGCTAATGCCATAATTTCATTTCTCTTTATGGCTGAGTAATATTCCATTGTGTATATACATACAATATTTTCTTTATCCATTCATCTGTTGAAGGGCATCTAGCTTGGTTCCATGGATTAGTTATTGTGAATTGAGCTGCTATAAACATTGATGTGGCTGTGTCACTGTAGTATGCTGATTCTAAGTCCTTCGGGAATTTGCTGAGGAGTAGAATAACTGGTTCAAATTGTGGTTCCATTCCAAATTTTCTGAGAAATCTCCTATGGTTATTCAGAGTGGTTGCACAAATTTGCAGTCCCACCAGTAATGTCTGAGTTTATCCTTTCCCCCACATCTTCACCAATATTTACTGTTACTTGTATTCTTGATAATTGCCATTCTGACTAGAATGAAATGGAATCTCAGTGTAGTTTTAATTTGCATTTCTCTAATTGCTAGAGATGTTGAACATTTCTTTACATATTTGTTGATGATTCATATTTCTTTTTCTGTGAAGTGCCTGTTCAGTTCCTTTGCCTGTTCAGGCAAACTTCCTCAATAAGACTCCCAAAGCATGAAAAGTAAAATCAAGTATCAAGAAATGGGATGGCATCAAACTAAAAAGCTTCTTCACAGCAAAGGAGATAATCAAGACTGGGAACAAAGACCCTATAGAATGGGAGAAATCTTTACCACCTGCACCTTCAGATAGTGCATTAATCTCCAGGATATACAAAGAACTCAGAAAACTTAACAGCGAACAAACAAATAACCAATCAATAAATGGGCAAAGGAAGAGAACAGGCAATTCTCTTCATGTTCTTGATTGCTTCCTTTGCTATGAAGAAGCTTTTTAGTTTGATACCATCCTTTTCATTGATTTTACTTCTTGCACTTTAGAAGTCTTGTTGAGGAATTCAGTTCCTAAGTCAACATGGTGTAGTTTTGGGCCTATTTTTTTCTTCCAGTAGGCACAAGATCTGTGGTCGAATGCCTAGGCCCTTAATCCACTTTGAGTCGAGTTTTGTGCAGGGTGAGAGATGGGGATCTAATTTCATTTTGCTACATATGGACTTCCAGTTCTCCCAGCACCATTTGTTGAAGAGGCTATCTCTTTTCCAATGTATGTTTTTGGCACCTTTGTCTAGGAGGAGATAACTGTATTGATGTGGTTTTGTCTCTGTGTCTTTTATTCTGGATCATTGGTCTATTTTTGTGCCAATACCATGTGGTTTTTGTTACTATAGCTCAATAGTATAATTTGAGGTCCAGTATTGTGATGCCTCCTGCTTCACTTTTCTCACTAAGAATTGCTTTGGCCATTCTTTATCCAAATGAATTTCATACTGCTTTTTCTATTTCTATGAAGAATATCATTGGAATTTTAATAGGAAATGCACGAAATCTGTGTAGAACTTTTGGTAGTATGGCCATTTTGACAATATTAATCCTAGGCAGCTTTTTCTTTCTTTCTTTCTTTCTTTTCTTTTTTTTTTGGTACCGGAGATTGAACTCAGGGGTACTTGACTGCTGGGCCTCATCCCCAGCACTTTTTATTTTTTATTTTTTGTATTTTATTAGAGACAGGGTATCACCGAGTTTTTAAGTGCCTTGCCATTGCTGAGGCTGGCTTTGAACTCGTGATCCTCCTGCCTCAGCCTCCCAAGTGCTGGGATTACAGGCATGTGCCACCATGCCCAGCCCTAGGCAGCTTTTGGATGTCAGGTTTTTCCATACCAAGTCTATGTTCTCCCTCCCTCTGGTGAGTCAGCACTGCTATCACTAATTGTTGGCATTGATGTGGCAGCTGGGTCAGTGCCAATATATTCTTTTTGTTTATTGTACCCAAATTTTTGTTTTCCTATGCCACCTTGAGTACCCAATTTTGAATTTAGTGAAGTCCCTCTTTGCCCTCCTCTGTGTGATTGGACTGCAGCTGTCCTCTACCTTGCCATCTGCCCTCTCTGTAGCTGAATTCCTATGAGAACCCACTGCAGGGCTGCTCTGTCTGGAGCGGGGGAGATGCACTACTGATTTAAGGTGGTGACTGGTCAACTGTGGGCTCCCCAAAATGTGAGCTCCCCTGCAGTGCCCAGCAGGGCTTCGTTCAAATTTGGTTTTATACAGCTTGATCTGCTTCAAGGACACTGCTGTTCCAGACACATGTTTTTTCTCCTTTTCTTTCCAAGTGTTGTTAAGGGGTGAGCACACGTGCTTTCCTGCTCCCTCTTTCTCTGTGATCTCACTGCTCTTCCCCACCCTGGTCCGGATTCGAGGTTAGGGAACTCTACCCTTATTTTCTACTCTGATAAACAATCTTCAGTTCTCCCCATCTCTCAGATTTTGTACTATTAGGTCTTAGTACATTTATTTTGTCACTCACCTCTCAGATCTATTGTTTCTTCACTGCCATCTTTCTATGTTGTGAGGGGATCAGGAATTGGTGCCTAGCTCCTTTCTGCCATCTTCCAAGTCTCCATATGTGTTTTTAAAAGGCAAATAATCTTCCAGGTATACTGTACATGTTCAATTATCTGAGATGTAAATAAATGTTATCCCCTGACCTATTTATGTTTGATGTGTGTACATATACATACAAGTGGATATGAATAGGTGTATGTTACATCTTCAATATATGTTGATTTTACTGAAGGTGAATGAAGACAACTTCACTCTGCTGGTTTCTGTACACGAGACCATCATAACACATAAGACCCAAACTTTGTTGGAATTATTGGATTAGCATCAGAAACATGAACAGTAATTTGAAATGTTAGGATTGGCCTCAAAATTCCCAAAACAACCATCAAACACTCGTGATTTTTAGCAGTGATTTGTTTACTCTTAATCTCCATGTTGATCACAACTATCTCTTTTCCCATAAATTGCCAGAACTAATCTCCTCAACTTAGCCATCTTAGTAGAGTTTTGTTTTTGAGGGTTTATGTGATCTTTTATTTTTTCCACTTCACATGGGAGCCCCACATTTGCATCTTCATAATCTGAAACAGAACAATTACTTTCCACTCCTGAGCATATACATTCTATATGACTTTATCTTCATTTCTGCACAACCAGTTTTTAAGAGTTTAAATATTTTTCAATGTTTCCCTCATTTCTATGAGATGCACCTTCATTTTCATTAGCAGGAAAAAGTAGCATAAGAAAATGTGTAACATCATTTATTTACCCAATTTCTTTAGGAAGAGGTCAATGAAAGTTTTTCTAGATCAACCACTATGTCTGTGACAGAGAGAAACTTGTGTAGGTAAACTGTGTCAAAGCCACAGAGACAAGACCTGGATCTGAATCTTCTCTTCCCTCCTGTACAAGAGACCATCATAACACACAAAACCAAACATTGTTGGAATTATTGGGTTAGCCTCAGAAACATGAACAACAATTTGAAATGTTAGGGTTGGCCTCAAAATTCCTAAAACTACCATCAAAAACTGGTGATTTTTAGCAGTGATTTGTTTACTCTTTTTTTTTTTTTTTTTGTATCAGGGATTGAACTCACGGGCACTCGACCACTGGGCCACATCTCCAGCCCTTTTTTGTATTTTATTAGAGACAGGGTCTCACTGAGTTGCCTAGTGCCTCACCATTTCTGAGGCTGGCTTTGAACTCGCGATCCTCCTGCCTCAGCCTCCCAAGTGCTAGGATTACAGGCGTGCGCCACCACACCCGGCTGTTTACTCTTAATCTCCATGTTGATCAAAATCCTGAGCCCTTAGGAAGACCTCAGGAATGATACAGACCAATATAGCTTCATCCCTCTGTCAGTCATTTTTCTTGTACTTTCTCCCTCTCTCTTCATGTCATTTGTCACAATTTGGAAATGCTCTCTTCTCTTTTTAAAAGGCAATTCCTGGCTACTTTATGCCCAGAGAAGATTCTATACATACCCCTTGATTTCTCTAATAGCTGGATAATGAGGATGCTTTCTAGATATTTCCTCTTCTTCCTTCTCTTCAAGGTATAACTCTTGGAGGGTTACTTAGGTGACTTTCTCTCTGAAGTTCAACACTTGTAGAGTTAGTTGGTGATGACTGAGAATGAAATCTGTACCTTCAAAAACAACAAATAAGGAGAGGATGTTTGAAAACCACTGTCCTGAGCAGTGCTCAGTATAGCATCAGGGTTGTTATGAGACCAGCTATTGCTAAGACTTCAGCAGTGTATTATGACCTATTGATGACATCAGCACAGTCCAGGCAGTGTTCACAGTACTGCAGGATTGCTAAAGCCCATCACCTAAGACACCATTTATATAGTGTAACTTCTATCATTAGCTTGAACTTTCCAACATTGCACTTTATACCAAAATTAGAGAGCCAATATGGATAACACAAAGGAAATTCTTCTGTGTCTAGGGCTACTACATTATGCAACCTGTGGAAATGTGGTGAGGATATGTATGGCAGTATCAGAGAGGGTCAGGCTCAGAACCATGCTTGTCTCATAAAGAAGTAAAGACTTTATCTTACACTATTTACTGCATTACCACATATTTATCACATTTTATGTTATGTAGAAACCTAGGTGAGAGGCATGCTGGAATGTCCATGTGATTAGCCCTACTGATCACTCACACACATGCACATATACACATATTCTGACTCTATCACATATGCACACTCATTCAAAAAGCATATCTCTATAGGCCAACATTTTTGGCTGTTTTAAACATTAATTTAAAAACTGTTAAGCCACTTAATTAAAATGAAACATGCATCAACAATAATTTTTGTGGGACTTGAACCATAACATAATGTAAAAATAGCACAAGTGGACCCTGAATTAACTATTTAAGAAGTGGAAGCACAAAATTTTGTAGATGAACAGTTTTTACTAACAACTCTTTTAAAAGCAGATAATTTCAAGAAAATAAAGAAAAATCCATTTGCACAAGGACTATGTCATCTTGCATCTGACATCCAAAAGTGGACAACAAAAAGTTTCTCCAAGGAGCCTACCCTGACAGTATGTGCAGTGTGACTTTTAAACTCTTCATTGCCCTTGATTCCTAAATACAATCTTCTCAGAAATAGAGGGTAAACTCTCATACAGATGATGCCTCTGAAAACTTCCTAATCATTAAATATTTGCTCTAAGTGACATTTGAATGTATATTGTACAGAACATTTAGCCCCAGAAAAATATCCTTTATTATTTCTTCCACATAACATTCTAAAGTGTCTTCCTCATACCTAAGATCTGTTATCACAAATCATTTCTCATGTTGATTTTTTTTTTCTTTAGTCAAAGTCGACAGCTCCTCACTCATCTCTGGTCTTAACTCAGACATGGATGAGGACCCCAGGACTGTGCCGGGTTTTATGTGAGGTGGCTATTAGCCCAGAGTACATTGCATTATGCACATTAAGCTGGTGTTTAAAAACTTTATTACACTATTTACTGCATTACCACATATTTATCACTTTTTTAAGTGTGAATTTCTTTTTTTAAAATATTTAATTATTTGCTTTAGTTGTACATAATGCAATGCATTTATGTTTATGTGGTGCTGAGGATCGAACCCGGGCCACGCACGTGCTAGGCGAGTGCTCTACTGCTGAGCCACAACCCCAGTCCTATTTAGCACATTTTTACAAGTCTTTTATGTTTCTGCCATTATGAATACAATTTGCTCACTTTCCTTGTTATCTATACTTAGAGCTGAAAAACTTACAAATCTTACAAAACTTACAAGTCTTTCAAATGAGTACAGTGTAAATGGATGACAAAAGAACAAAATAATCAGTAAGTATTCTTTAGTGCTCTCTTGAGCTGATTTTATTCCTTTGTCTTTGAACAATTAATGTTATATTGGAACCTAAGAATTCATATCCCACAATATAAATGTAGATTTAGAATACTTGTCCCATAACCTCAAAATTGTAAAATTAACACATATGGAAAAGAAAAAGAAATCAGAACAATTTAAAATCTGCTACTGTAGGTATAGTGTCATATACAAAATTTATCCTCATTTTAACCATAGTTTTATAGTAGTTCTTCATAATGATCCCAGAATTTTTGATTTGTTTAGGTAATAATCTTTTTTGCCAATTTTTATTAAATTTTTACTTTTAGGGTGTTATTTTTTTTCTTGTTTTGCTCCTAGGGATTGAACCCAGGAGCACTTAACCACTGATATGCATCCCCAGTCCTTTGTTATATTTTATTTTGAGACAAGATCTCACTAAGTTGCTTAGGCCCTCACTAAGTTGCTGAACCTGGCTTTGAACTTCAGATTCTCTTGTCTCAGCCTCCTGAACCACTGGAATTACAGGCATGCATGGACCATCAAGCCTGGCTACTTTTAGTTTTTTTTTTTTTTTTATAAAGTTATTTTTATTATCATCACAACCCAGCTTATTTGTTAGATTATGTACCTAATGGTCATATCTTCTAAAGAACATCTACATAACATTTCTTTCATTTTTCAAGAGATGAAAATAACTGTACAAGGTTAAGTATAAAAGTACACAAGACAGTAACAAAAAAAATTGAACCCACTTGCAGCTTTAACATTTTTTGAAAAGTAGAATTCATGAACTAAAAAATAATGTCTTTCTAACAAAGTTTAATGTGTTTATAACAGCACTAACACCAGTATCCTGACCTGATATTTACAATATTTTTCAATAAATTAAAACACCCATGTACTAGTGAACACCCATGCATACTTTTTTTGTTGAACAAGGACTGCATTAGAACAAGAAGTTATAAAGTCCTGTGCTGCATCAATTCCTTGAAGATGTGAGGAACCCATTCCTTTTTGTGTGTGGGTCTGTGATCTTGCCATTTCATACTGAGCATCTGGATTTCTAAATACTTCCTGTTGCTTCAAAGTCTTGCAACTTTCTTCATCAACAAAGCTACATCCAGCTTCATCTTCACTCTTAATACCCATTAATTTCCTAAATTTGACATTTTGGTCCTTGTTTCCAAAATTCAATTTCTCCCATATTTCAGCAGACTGGGATCAGTCCCCTTCCTTTTTGCCTTGCCAAAGCATCTTCCTTTTTCTCTCTTGTTCAGCAAATTTCATTGGATTCACAGCTGCTGGGTTGTGGTAGTTAGGTACAGCTCTTCCAGTCTCAGCCAAGGCTTTAGCTGCAGGGCTGCCATTTGAACTGCCATAGCTATCTGAGGAGTTACTTGTGTTCCTGATGCCAACAGGGCAGCAATATTGAGAACAGAACCACGAGTGGCTGCAGCTGCTGCAGCTGCTGCAGCTGTTTCTTGTTGTTTTTGTTTTTCACCCATTTTCTTTTCTCATTGTTCTTGTAATTTCTTTGCCCTTTCCAATCTCCTAGCTAAAGCTTCTTGTGCATCCATTGTTGTATTTCTTCCTGTGAAAGGAAGTCTGGCTTAAATTTCTGCTAAATCTTCTTGGCTTTTCAATTCTCTTCTTTCTGTCTTGACTTCTACTCTGTGTCCTACTCCTGCTTCTAGTCCTATGCCTGTGTCTTGATCTTGAGCAGGAACAGATCTGATCTGCACTTTTCTTTTCCTGCTTCTGGATCGTGATTTTTACAGCTCCCTTCTTCTACTACAATGGACCTAGATCTTGAGAGACTTCTGCCTTGTGATGATTTTCTTTGTGTTTGTGTCTGTTCTCACTATTTTCAGAGGAATTTAGGCGCTCTCTTCCTTTATCAGAAGCATGTTCTTTGTCATTCTGTTCCTCAGGTTTGTGTTTCTTAGAGGATTTATCTTTTGGATTGATGTCTTCTTGCCTTATTGTGAAGTAGGCTTACTATTTTGCTACCTGAGTCTGCAGCATCTTCAGTCTCTTCCCGCATTAGCGTGCTTTTTTGCTTCTGCTCTGGATCCTGTGTTTTCTTCCTTCATTATCTGATTTTCCTTTTCTTTGTCTTGACCTTGATCATGACCTTGAATGATGATGTTTCGAGGCTCTAGGAGAAACAGATACATTTGACTGCTCTTTTTTTCTTATCTCTATGGGGGATGTCTTTTCTCGGCCTAGTCCATCACTAGCTGCTGTAGTCCACAAGTCCAGGCCTCTAAGGCAGCACCTTCACCTGCCACTTTCAACAGTACCGGCAGCCCCAAAGCTTCCCCACAGACTCTACTTTTAGTTTTTTTAATGAGAAAAAATACTACTGAAATGCAAGCTATTTCTTACCGTTCTATACCTTAAAACCAATTTAGCACAAAAATATGAAAATGTCTTCTGTTTAAAAAGTTCATCATTTTCATAAAGGTGATTCTTTATTGCCCAGAAAGATAAAATACTCTACATTTGTATTAATAAGATAAAGTTCTCTGGAAATGGAAGAACACTTACCAATTTTTAAAAACATCTCAAAGATGTACAGATATATAAAATATACCTATTTAAAGCATGAAATTGAATGATTTTCAATAAGCTTCAGAGCTGTGTAATTACCAATACAATTCATTTATATAACATTTACATGAATCTAGAATGACTGTCCACAGGCAGTCATTCCTTTTCCCCATCCCATGTATAGTAGCAGGCAACAACAATCTACTCCATATTTTCAATGGTTGGCCTCTTCTAAACTTTTAAATAAATGGAAGATTACAGCATGTGGTCTTCTAGTGAGTAGCTTCCTTCACTGGGATGTATGTTCCACGTTTATCTGTATGGTAGCATTCTTAGTATCTGTTTTTTTTTTTTTTTTTTGGAAAATACAATGAATGGAATTAATGGAATTAATTTCATTTAGTCTATTCACCAGTCAATCAAAATTTGATCATTTTCATATTTTTTGTCTGTTTTAACCATCTCTGGGATACATAGTATTCACCTGCTAAAAGAATTAACAAATTCTATTGTGATTTTTGCCTTTTACACAGAAAGTGGCATGTAATGGGATTATCTAAATATAAAATAAAGCTGGATGTGGTGGCACTTGCCAGTAATCGCAGCGACTCATGAGGCTGAGGCAGGAAGATTGAAAGTTGAAGGCCAGCCTTAGTTTCTTCTTGAGGCCCTAAGCAATTTAGCAAGACTCAGTCTCAAAAAAAAAAAAAAAAAAAAAAAAAAGGCTAGGGACATGGCTCAGTGGGTTCAATCCTTGGTACCAAAAACCAAAACAAAACAAAAAACCCCACCTGGCATTCCATTAACACCTGGAATTTGTGGCCTATTTCTCAAAAATGTTAGTTTAATTTGTGTAAGGTACAACCTGAGAAAAAGTTTTATACACATATCTAGGTGATTTGAATAGGCTATCAGGTTTGATAACCATCATTATATAATTATATCCTTTTACTTAGATTTTGCTTTTATGTAGATTTTGCTTTGACTTAATAAAAATCTCTTCAGAATGTCGTTTGGTATACTCCTAGTCTCCTTTACATGTGGGGAAAAGAATGAAAGAATTGTATAGGTGAAAACAAACAAACAAACAAACCTTGAGACCAAGGGACAGGAAAATATCAAGTTCTCAGTCTATTCATGGACCAGATTTAAGCAGGAATGATCTATTTTATTTATAGAGACCAAGCTCAAAATAATGCAGTTGTGAGCAAATGGTGACTTACACAAAGTGGTTATTGCATTATCCTGTTATAAAAATCCAATGTAAAGCTTATTTCTTTGATTTAAAAAAATTAATGTATCTGATTATTGAGTTCCTTGGTCTTCTGTAATTGTAGTCTCTGTGAGTGAAGAGGCTCTTTCTGTCTTAACACTGTTATTTTCCTTCATGCTGAATTAAATGTATATGCTAAATAAACATAAAAATGTTCAGTTCTGAGTGGGGGAGTATAGCTCAAGAGCACTTGCCTGACACCTACAATATCTTGGGTTTGACTCCCAGAACTGCAAAAAAAAAAAAAAAAAAAAAGTGAATTATCAGTTCTCTTGATCTATGACAGTGAATAAAACATGTTGGTTTATTCCATGAGTGTCATACTCTAGAGAAGGGTGTGTGGTGCTTAGAATATAATTTAACCACTGCCTTCATCAAACGCTGTCTTTTGTGGTTAGCCAGACTTCATTTGCCATTAATCACTGCTGACAAGACTGTTATTAAGCACTTGTATTTACTGATAAAACTGTTTCACCACGGAAGAAATCTCTGGCCATTCAGTCCAATTCTTCAGCATCTTTCTATGCTTTTCTCTTGTCTTCAATGCCTTAATGCATATATTTTTAAAAATATTTATTTATTTGTTTTAGTTGTACACAATGCAATGCATTTATATTTACGTGGTGCTGAGGATTGAACTCGGGCCGCGCACGTGCTAGGCGAGCGCTCTACCGCTGAGCCACAACCCCAGCCCTTAATGCATATTTTAACACATTTCATTCATCTGATCAGTAACTCTTAGAGGAGAGAGGAGAAAAGAGGGGACAAGCCACACGAGAAGTTATTTCACATGTGAATCAAATATTTAGACTTTAGACTCTAATTATATTGGAAAATAGTTTTAAAGGACAGAATTAGATACTTTTAAATTTTAAAAAATTTTAGGCAATAATAATGATAATAATTGTTACTAAATGCAGTATTTACTTTGCACTAACTCTTTGAGAGGTTTTATAATGATTAGCTATTTTAATATTAATAAGTAGCATATGAGGCTAATACTATTGTCACTTTCATCTTAGAGATAAAGAACCTGAAGCAAGAGAAACGCTAAAATTCATACAGTGTTACACATTCATGAATGTCTGAGGCAGTCTGAATCCAGATCTTTGGTCCAAACTTCTCCGTGGGTTTTATCAAAATAGAAGAATTATGATGAACTTTCATCCAGTTACAAATACAAATATTATACCAACATCATAAGGTCCTGCCTGGGATATATAGCACTATGCATTTCTTGAGCCTTATGTTTTAATGTTCTTGTTCAAGTAAAAAGAAAAATCACATTGGATACATTGTTTTAGATCCCTTTATCTAACAAGTATTAAAATCATTCTGAATTCACGTAATAGTAATATTTTATTAAAGGCAAGAAGATTGAAACTATATATGGAACAACATTGAACAATAGTCAATCTAGCAGGATTTCTGAGATGTTCCATAATATTCATATTAATTTTTTTCTAGTTCAAATGGATGATTAGAAAAGACAAATAGAGAGCAAAACATGACTTTTACTGATTTGCATCACCCATGTAACCTGAGGTGATGATATATAGATGATATCCACATCTCTTTCTGCAAATCTGAATAGCTTATTTGGGAAGAGAGAATCAAGAACATAATTAAAACATTAGGGTCCATTTTTCATGCATATACAGTGTCAAGACCCAAAAAGATCATCTGAAAAAGCATATGAACAAATTACTCATATAAGTTTGTGTATGTTAATGAATATGAATATGCACATTTGTTCTTCATATATACATCCATACACATTAAGTGACATTCAAACTTCTAGTAATGTAAGCAGTACAAATTAAACCAAGGAGGCATAATTTTACACATAATTATAAATATTAGCAAATGCTTATGAGGCAATACTTTTAGCATTATGTTGGCTTGAACATACAGGCTTTCATCTTAAGACTTTTCTAAGGGAATTGGGAGAAAAACGAAGGAGATAGAAAACAACAAACATCAAAACAAAAGAGATACAAATCTAAAAGAAAGAAAATTCAATACATTTTGGCAGATGAGAAGCTCTTGGAGCAGGGTTACTGAGTGAGCTTGGTGTAGGAATTAAAAATTCAACATTTTGCAGAGGGGGAAAAGGGCCTGATAAGTCCAGGAGTGACAGCCCAGAATAGTGTAGAATGTGGTGGTTAGGAAGGGAACTGGAAACGGAAGGATAGGACACCTATGCATAGAAGAAACAACCTTTCTTTCCATGGCCAAACTATAGGCAGACAGCTACATACTGCCAGAATAAATTTTGTTCGATATTATCTTGCTCTAGATCGTCACTTCAACAAATTGGTGTAATTTTTAAAGAAAAATCAATGAACTAATTACTAATCTTTATCCCCAAATGAGTAACAAACTTGCCCAGGATTTCCAGACACTGAATGATGAATCAGAGATTTGAACCATGTCATCATATGAATGGTCCCTGGTATATGAGGCACGAGGCTGGGTTGGCTGTCTCTCAATTCTATCCAATACAAAATCAGATAGTTGTTTTCTGCAGAAATTAAAAAGATGAGATTCTGGGCACAATGGAGAGGAGAAGTATGCAAGTGATTGATTAAAAAAAAAAAAGGATAATGTTTAAAATGCTACATCTGGAGGAGCCCAGGAGCTACCTGCCTGGAGAGAGGATGAAGATACTTGGACAACTTGGGAAAGAGAAGCTTGTGAGAGGTGAATTCCACAGAAAACATGGAAGTAAAATCCAAAGACAAGAGATAGACGGGATGTAAGTTTTGAAGAAAATAATAAAAACAGGATAAGTCTTAGATTTTGATATTGCAATGGGTAAGAGATGATGCTACATACAAATGTAAAATGTTTGAGGGAAAAACATTTGTGCTATGTATATCCATCATTTTTTTTGCACGAAGAGTTTTGAAGTATTTATTAGGCTCTCTAAAAAATTCTTTAATTGTAGATGAACACAATACCTTTATTTATTTATTTTTTATGTGGTGCTCAGGATAGAACCCACTGCCTCACACATGCTAGGCAAGAACCTAGTACTCAGCCACAACTCCAGTCCCTATTTATTAGGCTTTTAAATGGCAATTATGATTCTGAGTTCATAGAAAAGGTAAAGTTTAGAGAGAGAAGTTTGAAATAAATAAAATTCTTTAAAAGTCACAATTTATTCCCATAAAGGGAAACTAAGTAATGTTAAAGATACCCTAAAAAGTAATTAGAAAATGAGAAAGAATTCTTGGTCATTAAAAATACTCAACTGTCCAAATTAATAGAGTCAAAAATATTATCTCTGGCACTTCTGACCTTTATTTTTGTTTTGTTTTTGTACCCAGGAGTGGACACCAGGGGTGCTTTATCACTGAGCTACGTTCCCAGTCCTTTTTATTTTATATTTTTTTTGAGATAGGGTCTTACTAAGTTACTGAGCTGGTCCTCAAAGTTACAATCCTCCTGCCTCAGCCTCCCTAGTCCTGGGATTATAGGAATGCACCAGTGGCGCCCACCTTCTCTGGTATTTCCTACAGGCAAATTTCAAAGTTCCTCCTACCATCTCTTTTGAATAATTATCTATTCCATCCTCACATATTTAATTATCAAGAGATTTTTCTTTTCTTTCTTTCTTTTTTTTTTTTAGTCATATTTTTGCGGTGTTGGGGATCAATCCCAGGGCCTTGTGCATGCAAGGCAAGCACTCTATCAACTGAGCTATATCCCCAGCCCCCCAAGATCTTTTTCTTGATTTCTAATTGTTTATTTTATAGTATGCTCCAGATTTTTGAACTCTTATTTTTAAAAAGCAAAAACGAAACTAAAGAAATAATAGGCAAAGCTCTCTCTAGATTGAATGGGCTACAAATGCTAATCACTGTGAGTGAAATAGTCTATAAACATTCTACTTCTAGCAAAATTTTAGAAAGTGATGGGTACAGGAAAGCTAATATATCTTTTATGAAAAGAGAACAAAGTGAGAAATAGATTTATTAAAATATTGTATTTCTGAGTACAATATTGAAATGATAGAATATGTCAAAATGGACAACATCAAAACCTCTGACACTGTTTTCTCTCTAGAGTGTCACAGCCAAATTATTGATTCTTGAGAAAAAATGGTTACTTTTATATCTTTATTATACTTTTAATGAAGATACTCTACATCAAGGTTTGAACCAAGAATGAGTAAGATCCAGGCTAGGTTGGTAGCTCAGGGATAGAGCACTTGCATAGCATATACAGAGTTCTGGGTTCAATCCCTGTCGCTGCCTGAAGCGGAAGTCGCTTGGAGCAGCGAACTCCACAGGAAAATTCGGAGGCAGGATGAAAATGAAAAAAGGTCTTTTATTCTTCTTCTCTCTCCAGCTCCAGCAATCACTCCAAATGCTCTAACTCCAGCCACCACCTTCTTCTTCCCACACACACTAACGAACCTCACCCAGTTATATACATATAGCTTTAACAAGGACACGTGCTTACAGCTCAAGCTTACAGGTGCATCATGCAGTGTTCACGGGCATACAAAGATTCTTTGAATAATGTATTAATATCAGGTGGAAACTAGAACATCTTTTATGGCTCTCAGCTAACCTCAATCTTTAGCTATCTCCTTGATTATAGGCTCCTTCAAATCCCTAGCACCACAAGAAAAAAAAAAAAAAAAAAAAAAAGAGGAAGTTCCAGGATCCATGAAATATGGGATTAAACCCGAGAGGTGCACTCACCATATACTAGGACAAGAGGAGGTACTCTAGACAGAAGTCAGGGGCTCAGTAGGATTCTGTTTTAATCAGCCTTTTCATTGCTGTGACTAAAAGACCCAACAGGAACAATTACAGAGGAGAAGTTTATTTTGAGGGCTCACAGTTTCAGAGGTGTCAGTCCATAGACAGGAGGTGCCCTTGCTCAGGGCTCATAGTGAGGCTGAAAGTCATGGTGGAAGAGAGTGGTGGAGGGAAGCAGAGAGAGAAACTCTACTCATCAGATAAAATATATATACCCCAAAGCCAGGGCACCCATGCCCCACCTCCTCCAGGCACACCCTACCTACCTTCACTCAGTTAATCTCACATGGGATTAATTCACTGATTGGGTTAAGGCTCTCTTGATCCAATCATTTCTCCTCTACACCTTCTTGCATTGTCTCACACATGAGCTTTTGGGGAGGCACCTCACATCCAAACCATAACAGATTCCAATCTGGGAAATGGGAGTATGATAAGTAACAGGAGAACAATTTTTTTAAAAAAAGAATTTATTTATTTATTAGTTGTACACAATGCCCTTATTTATTTTTACGTGGTGCTGAGGAATGAACCCGGGCTGCGCACATGCCAGGCGAGCGCTTCACCCCCGAGCCACAACCCCAACCCAGGAGAACAGGTTAATGGTAGGTCTGATGGAGATTGGAGGGAAATAATCTACACAGTGAAAATGTACTAAGGCACAAATAATCTACACAGTGAAAATCTAGGAACATAATGACAGATACAAAATTTTTTTGGCATGAAGAAATTTATAGTGAGATAATGACAAAAATCTAAATAATTTTATCTCAGATAATGAAAAATTGGAAATAATCTAAATGTTCTAAAAATTTAAGGTAGTCTGTATCTGAAATTTTTTGAAAAATGTAAATATTCCAAAAATATTTACTTAAATTAATTGCACTTAAATAATGGAATGCTGACATTATTTAAACAGCATTTTAAAAGTGTTTATTTTCCAGAATGTTTTCAAATGAGTGATAAAATGCTTCATTGATTCATCTCTGTTTAATATGCTTTTACTAATGATAAATACTTAAAAAGATCATTTCCTAAGATTTTTCTAGAATAAGTATAAATCTTTATAATTTTATTCAGATTGAACCCCAAAGCTTAGGATTTTTACTTTTATTAAACATGAGAGTTTTTGATCCTTCTATTGTGTAAAATATGGTGTAATACAAGTTTGCCTTTGTTCATACAGCATATGAAATCTCCAGGAGACCTGATATGGTTCTTGTGGACATGGCCTTCATTCTATTCCACCTACAAAGCACTGAGAATTACATGACTGTTACAAACCATAAGTAACAGACTATCAGCCATTTTTTTGTACAAAAGCCATTTCAATGTTTGAACAATTCTGGATTTTCATGATTTTCAAGCAAGGACAAGGTCCACATATACTGGGCTTCAACTGTAATAGAAGACAGCAACACCTAAGATCACAGTCAAAAATACACTTTTGTTTAGCACTTAAACAGAAACAGAAGCATGCTAGTTTTGAAGAACTTTCTGTAAATTAGGAAAATCATGATGTCAAAAATCCAATCATATTTTGTATGTTAGTTGGAAACAGTAATCAAAATAAAAATTATAAAATACTGCAAGAAAAATGTAACCAAATTCAAACAGATTAAGACATTTTAGGATAGTAATGTTCCTAAAATGAATGATCAAATTGAAAAGATATTTAAAACAAACATAAACGCAGTGGCACTACAATAAAAAATGGAGATTGAACCCAGGGGTGCTTAACCACTGAGACACATCCTCAGCTCTTTTTATATTTTATTTTGCGACAGGGTCTCACTAAGTTCTTAGGGCCTCCCTTAGTTGCTAAGGCTGGCTTTAACCTTAGCTCCTCCTGCTTCAGCCTCCAGAGTAACTGGGATTATAGGCATGATGCTGAAAACTGTTGTTTTGATTTTACACCATAAAGATTTTTTTTCAAAAATCACAAATGATTCTTCGGTTTGCTCCTATTGGACTAATCTGCCTGTGAGCAATTTCAATAATCTGCCCATTATGTATTTGTGATGACCAAAAGAAATCATTTAACTAAGGAAAATGTGAAATTAGAACAACACAGGACTAAAGATAGTATCATAGTAAGAAAGTTTATGAAAAATACTTGCCAGAAAATCTGGAATTTAGTTACCTCTTCATAAATGCTATGTCCATTTCCTTTACTGATTATTCTTGTCCCTAAATGCAGTTGCTCCAACATTTGCAATTTCCTTCATAATTTCTCAGAAACCCAATTTTCTGTTTTTTTTTTTTTTCAAAAATTTAAACCTAGATTGGAATAAATTGTTCACTGAGAAACTTAGTATCATCCTCAGGCCTTGGTTGAATTTAAAATATAATTCTGTACAAATTTCAATCATAATTGAAATGCATGTAAAATTGATCCCTGAGTTCTTTTTAAAGAAAAAAAAACATGATGCAGAACGATTTATCCATATATACCTACACTTTTATGGTATAATATATCCATACAGTATAAACAATAAATATAATAGAGAAATATCTTTTTAAAGCTGATGTTCTATTGTAGAAAAGCCACTTTGTGGGAACAAAGATAATTGCTGTATAAATTCTTAATTTTGTCAAGTAGTATTTTACGTTAGGAACGTATGTATCAACATGTTTCTCAGATCCATGATCTTGAAAGTAGAAATGTTAATAACAGGGGTCCTCTATTTAATCAAACTTACCTAGTTCCTTGTGTGTGTGTGTGTGTGTGTGTGTGTGTGTGTGTTTAAGCTTCCATTCTTTAGCCATTTTAGGCATTATAGTTATGAGTTTCAATTTTCAATACAGTACCAAACACACATGATAAGTTTTGTTTATGTAGTTCGATAAATTCCAGTGTGAAAGATAAATCTTACCTTTATTCATGGTCCTTAGGGAAATAATGACTTCTTCACTAGTCAAGTTAAAGGGCTGATTCTTGGCTGATTCTGTCTGCTCTGTGGAATTTTAGTATCTGTGTCAAGAAGCTGATGAAGCAAATGCTTTAAATCAGAGTACCAGATTTCTACCTCCAAATGGTAGACTGACTAGCTAAAAACCCATTATTTATAAAATAAAATTAGTAAAATTAATAAAATTTCCAGTTCCTGAACTAGAATTTTAGATGATCAATTACTGTCCAAGAACATATTGCAGCAGAATCTTAAACTCTACTTTCATGAATATAAATCACTAAAACCATTTTGGAAATTACCTTGAAATGATCTAACTTGATTTCCAAATAACCAGTTTTACCTAATAAATTTGAAAAGGCACACACACTGTGACTCAGCAACACATAACCTAGGGAAACTCTTCTAGATGTGAATCAGGAGGTATGCATAATAATGCTCATGGCAGCACTATGGTATACCCCAAAGCAAGAAAAAACGTTTTTTTCCATAAAAAGAATAATTAGTAAACAATTTGCATAAAGGACAAAACAACAAATTATAAAAGCATGCTTTTTAAAGAAAATAAGTCCTGTGTAGACTGACTATATTTCTATAAAAATATAAATATTAATTATTATTAGGGCACACATACATGTGATAAACTATGATTGATAACTAAAAATAATTAATATAAAATGGTAAAAGTGTGTTTAACTCTGGGGAGGAGAAAAAAAGAATATGATTGCTGAAGAGTCCTCAGTTGACATCTAGCTTCTGTATCTTTCTTTTATTCACCCCAGTGAACCCCTTCCTCCCACACCACACGCACTCATAGAAAAAGACATGCTAGCGTTCACCTTCCCAACATCCAGGTCCATCCACTAAAACACTGGTTGATTTTCTTTGTGAAAAAGAAAGTGTAGTCACTCTACTCAGGAATCGTCTGAGCAAAGAAAGTCCATCTTCAGGCATCTTTCTGTAGTTTCCCAGAAGTTGGGAAATCTGGAGTTCCCAACCAAAAACGAACCAGAAACATGAAGAGGGCCAAGGGCACAGAGCTCCCTCCCCACCCATCTGCCTCTCACCTCCTTAAATTATTTGGCCACCTCCTTCAGATCGACTCATTCCAGATCCTCCACGATGATCTTGATCATCTCTTTCCTCTTGGTTTTCGAGGCTGCCGGGGATCCTTGAATGGAGAGGATGAGGAGAGGCTCCCCTTGGACTTGGCTGACATTCTTTGGGGACAAGCAGGCAGGTCCAGATGGGCATGCATCTGCTGAGCATCCCAGTATCTGAGGCTCCTACAGCTGTTTCCACGGCAGAGCACCCATGACTTGGGCGTTCCCAGGGCAGCAAGGGATTTCTGGGCTGCGTACTTGCTTGGCATCTACAATCTGCTGCTTCACTAGCTCAGATACCTCCATCTGCTCAGGGCTGCGGAGTGGCCAGCAGAGCCCATGTGCTTCCTTATGCTGCCCTCAGCCCCCCTCCCTCTCTCATGGGCCAGGTGAGAAGGGCACAGGTAAGCTGATTCCAGTGGTTGTGGTCTGAGATGAGGCTGAAAACCGTGGCAGAAGGGAGGAGGAGAGCAGCTAAAATCAAGGGATCCAGGAATCAAAGAGATAGAGGAGCCTGGGAAGAGACAGTCCAAGACCACACACGCAGTGACTTGTTTCCTCCAGCCAAGTCTCACCACTCACAGTTGGCATCCAGCTGTCCATTCTGATTAGTGTTAAGTGTCATTCTAAGTATAAATGAAATTCTGACATTAGAGATGAAGAAATTAGCACATTTTACCCTTTTCCTCTGTTCAATCTCATGAATTGTCTTGCTATTTCTACTTTGTAATACGTTTGCAATTTTACTTTCTCTTCTTTAATCATAATTTCTACACTTATGTGTCTTGCTTTTGTGTAGGTCATCATTTGGTAATCATCTTACTCCCTTGGCCATAATCCTATAAGAGACTTTGTAAGTCATTTCTTAGTCTGTTGGATTTCATGGTCAGCTAATTGTTTTACATGCATTTTCAAATAAGAATCATGAACACTGAATTATTGACAATCATGTTGACTGTTATGGTTTTAAGATTATCTGTGCATAGCCTTTTGGTTGAAAAGGGATGGGAACCTAGTACCATGTGAGATGAGACAGACATGGAAGTATTCATGAATATTCCTGACCTAAAAATATTTTGAGTTGAATAATCAAGCGTACACTGTGCTCAATACAATAATAATTCATATCCCAGGGTGTTACGTGAGTTTTCAAGACAGGAAGAACAGATGGAGCAAACACACAAGGTGAGAGACATCAAACAGAGTTACCATGGGAACTGAGATATGCTGGAGCCCCTGGTAAGACAGAAGGATGGAAGAAGAGTCTGTAGCAGCAGTCCCTGACCAGGGATTAAGAATCTGAGGACAGAATATTATATTCAGGAAATTGTATACTATAATTAGATCAATCAAGTCCAACCCTGTTTCACTTCTACCTGCATTCCAAGATGGTTATTGTCAAGATTTCACTGTCTTCAACATTGAAAATCATTCTAATCTTTATGATATATATATCCATTTATTTTTCAGTTGATTCTATTACAAAGTTGTGGTCTATTTCCTTCAGAAAGTATAATTATCATTTTGTTGCATCATCTGGCTTTACTTTATTAAATATTTTCTTTGAATTAATTTTGTTTCTTTCCTTGCCTTTACTTTATATAAATTTATATATTAAATGTTAGATTTTGGATCCAAGATGGCGGATTAGAGGAAGCTGCACTTCAGGGCAGCTCCGTGGAAAGAATCCAACAAAGCAGATAAATTGCCTTTCATCATATATATACAGGCCGAAAATACCGATCTCCTGGATGGTTTGATTACCACTACAAGGGAGAGAAGGAGACAAGCTGTCTGCGGCAGCTAGAGCCGCGAGGCTTCTGCAAAACAGCCTGGGTGGTGCACAGGCTGTGCGAAACAGAGTCAGTGTGGGGAGACCGCGCTGGGACTGCAACCCCAGCCACACTGAGGGCACACCAGCGTGAAACCGGCGATAAAAACCAGCGATAACAGCCGGCGGAATTGGTGCTAGGGGACCACAGGAGACCGTGGGTCGACAACATCAGTTCGAATCCACACTCAGCCGGACGTGACCCTCAGCAGAAGGGCCCCAGAGAAAGTGGCGCAGAGACCGGTGAACAGCAAGCAGGGGCACAATCGGATCGGTCCACAATCCGAAGCAGTGCAGTCTGCGCGGCAGTTACAGTTGCGGCTTCCCGACACCTCGGCAAAGAGACATCCACCCAACAGCTTTGAAATCGATGGGCAAGGACACGGGAGTCTGCGGAGCTGCTGTTGACTGGGAGGAGAGCACCGCCATCTTTGAAAGGTGCAGTGGCTGACCCAGACAAAGGGGAGGAGACGAAGAGTGACGGCTGCAGCCATCCAGGGACCCTCCAGCTCTCTGAAGACAACGCACACTTGGGTGAGGCTCGGGTGGCCATCAGGGGAGGGCGTGTCTGAGGCCAGCGCAGCGGCCACAAGAAGCTGCGACTGTGGGTGGGCGTGGGGAGGGGGTGCCTTCTGGAGGGTCCCCTTCCCGGTGCCATTCATCTGCTGACACACACAAACCCCCCTGGGCCACTCCTTCACTGAGCCGTTCAGCCACTGGCCTAAGGTGCAGCCTTGATTCCACTAACAGGATCGCAGACTGTCTAGACATGATCCAATAACAATTGGCTTGAACTGGAAAGGAAAAAAGAGGGGGACTTCCCAGGGCCCGTTTTGTTTGCGACTTGGGGTTCGACTTTTTTTTTTCTTTTTTGTTGGTTTGCTTGTTTTGTTGGATTTCGGGGAGGTTTTTTGTTTGTTTGTTTCTTTTTCTTTTTCTTTTTTTGGCTTTTTTTTTGTTCTGCTTTTTTTTTTCCTTCCGCATTGATTGTCAGTGTGTTTGTTTGCTTCCGCTCCTTTTTTCTTTCCTTCTTTTCTTCCTTCTCACTCTTGCATCTTTTCTTCCTCCTTCATCTTTCATGTTTACACCCTGCCAGTGCATACTAAACAGAGGCAAAAACAAGTTATACGCAGAACTTGGGATTTCTAGAACCGGCGCAATTGAACTGGGTAGCAAAGCGGTGTTATATATAGTTTACTCTCTATTTTCTTGATTCTCTCTCTCCTCTCTCTTACACCAATTCCTACTCTTTTATCATTTTTTTCCTTTCCAACTTACTTTATATATAAATTGGTCTTTCCACTTAATTGTCTACTCCATTCTCTTTCTTCCCTCATCTACTGATACTAAACCACTTCCACTAAACCACTTCAATAGAAATCTCTTTTCATACTTTCCAAGAAAGAACAATTCAAGACACTTCCTTCTTCCTAAACATAACACCTCTGTATCCAATACTTGAAGCTATAAAACCCCATCAGAAACGTACAGAGTAAATTGGAAATAATATCTGGGTTAACCAAATCTGTACATTGTGATCAAACTTGGATTTTCTGAATAGAAAGTGTTAGGTTTTAAAAGTGTAAAGGAATTATAAGGTGATCTGATAACATTGTACTACAGGAACAACATAAGGCTTTAAGGTAAAATTGAAATAGTCAAGGTCCCACAGTGCAGGAAGAATAGACACACAAGCAACATGAAAAAACAAGGGAAGAAAATGACACAAATAAATCAAGATACCTCATCAGTACATGTCATGACAAGCACAGTTGGTCAAATGCCAGAGATGGAATTTAGAAATTACATATGCCAAATGTTTATGGAACTTAAGAATGAACTCAAAAATGAGATGAGGGAGCAAGTACAGGAGGCAAAAGATCATTTTGATAAAGAACTCCAAAAACAAATACAGGAAGTAAAAGATTACTTCAATAGGGAAATAGAGGCTCTAAAGAGAATCCAAACAGAAATTCCAGAAATGAAAGAAGCAATAAACCAAAATAAAAGCTCAATTGAAAGCATCTCCAACAGAATAGACCACTTGGAAGAAAGAACCTCAGACAGTGAAGACAAAATATATATCCTAGAGAAGAATTTAGACTATACAGCAAAACTTGTTAGAAATCAAGAACATAACATCCAAGATTTATGGGACAGCATAAAAAGACCAAACTTAAGAGTGATTGGCGTAGAGGAAGGGGCAGAGTTTCAAGCCAAAGGAATGAGTAATCTATTTAACGAAATAATTACAGAAAATTTTCCAAACTTGAGGAATGAATGGGAAAACCAAGTTCAAGAGGCATACCAAACACCAAACAAACAAAATCTCAACAGATCCACACCAAGACACATTATAATGAAAATGCCTAATACACTGAGCAAGGAGAGAATACTAAAAGCCAAAAGAGAAAGGAAGCAGATTACATATAGGGGGAAACCAATCAGACTATGTTCAGATTTCTCAACCCAGACCTTAAAAGCAAGAAGATCCTGGAATAGCATATTTCAAGCTCTGAAAGAAAAGGGATGTCAACCAAGAATCTTATATCCAGCAAAATTGAGCTTTAGATTCGAAGATGAAATAAAAACCTTCCACGACAAGCAAAAGTTAAAAGATTTCACAACTCGAAAGCCAGCACTTCTGAACATCCTGGGCAACATTTTTCATGAAGAAGAAGAGAAAGATGATAATGAAAATCAACAAAGGGAGATATTAAACTAAAGGAAATACCAACCAGAAGAGAAACCAAATCAAGCTAAAGACCATAATTCAAATAAAAATGGATGGGAATAAAAATCACATCTCAATAATAACCCTGAATGTTAATGGCCTAAACTCACCAATCAAAAGACACAGATTATCAGAATGGATTAAAAGAAATGACCCAACAATTTGCTGTCTCCAAGAAACACACCTCATAGAAAAAGACATCAACAGACTGAAAGTGAAAGGCTGGGAAAAGTCTTATCACTCACATGGCTGGTGGAAGCAAGCAGGGGTTTCCATTCTCATATCAAATAAGGTAGACTTCAAACCAAAACTAATCAAGAGCAACAAAGATGGATATTTCTTATTACTTAAGGGAACCATCCATCAACAAGATATAACAATCATAAATCTATATGCCCCAAATAATGGAGCACCTACATTCATCAAACAAACTCTTCTCAAGTTCAAGAGTAAAATAGACCACAACACAGTTTTTCTAGGGGACTTCAACACACCTTTCTCACCAATGGCTAGATCATCCAAACAAAAGCTAAACAAAGAAACTTTAAGCCTCCTTAAAACAATTAACAATTTAGACCTAACGGACATATATAGAATATTTCATCCCTCAGTAAATAAATATACATTTTTCTCAGCAGCACATGGCTCCTTCTCCAAAATAGACCATATATTATGTCACAAGGCAACTCTCAGCAAATATAAAAAAATAGAGATACTACCCTGCATGCTATCGGACCATAAAGGGATGAAATTGGAAATCAATGACAAAACAAGGAATAAGAAAAACTACTCCATCAACTGGAAGCTAAACAACATGCTACTGAATGAACAAGGGGTTGAAGAAGACATCAAAGAGGAGATCAAAAAATTCCTAGAGGTAAATGAGAACACAGATACATCATATAGAAATCTCTGGGACATTATGAAGGCAGTAGTAAGAGGAAAATTCATTGCACTGAGCTCATTCCTTAAGAGGAAAAAAACCCAACAAATAAATGACTTAACATCACACCTCAAAGCATTAGAAAAAGAAGAACAGACCAACACCAAGAGCAGTAGAAGACAGGAAATAATTAAAATCAGAGCAGAAATTAATGAAATTGAGACTAAGGAAACCATTCAAAGAATTGACAAAACTAAAAGTTGGTTCTTTGAAAAAATAAACAAAATTGACAGACCCTTAGCGATGCTAATGAAAAGAAGAGAGAAAAAACTCAAATTACTAACATTCGTGATGAAAAAGGGAATATCACAACAAACACCTCAGATATACAGAATATAATTAGAAATTACTTTGAAAACGTGTACTCTAATAAAATAGAAAATACTGAATGCATTGACAGATTTCTAGAGTCATATGATTTGCCTAAACTGGATGTGGAGGCTATACACAATCTAAACAGATCAATTACAAGCAAAGAAATAGAAGATGTCATCAAAAAGCTACCTACAAGGAAAAGTCCAGGACCTGATGGGTTTACAGCCGAGTTCTATAAGACTTTCAAAGAAGAACTAATACCAATGCTCTTCAAACTATTTCAAGAAATAGAAAAAGAGGGAGCTCTTCCAGACTCTTTCTATGAGGCCAATATCACATTAATTCCAAAGCCAGGCAAAGACACAGCCAAAAAAGAAAACTTCAGGCCCATTATCTTTAATGAACATAGATGCAAAAATCCTCAACAAAATCCTGGCAAATCGGATACAAAAACATATCAAAAAGATAGTGCACCACGATCAAGTGGGGTTTATCCCAGGGATGCAAGGCTGGTTCAACATTCGGAAATCAATAAACATAATACATCACATCAATAGACTTAAAGACAAAAATCATATGATCATCTCAATTGACGCAGAAAAAGCATTTGACAAAATACAACACCCCTTTATGTTCAAAGCACTGGAAAAACTAGGAATATCAGGAACATATCTTAACATTATAAAAGCTATTTATGCAAGGCCCCGATCTAACATTATCTTAAATGGAGAAAAATTGAAAGCATTCCCTCTAAAAACTGGAACAAGACAGGCATGCCCCCTTTCACCACTGCTATTGAACATGGTGCTGGAAACTCTGGCCAGAGCAATTAGACAGACGAAAGAAATTAAAGGGATCAAGATAGGAAAAGAAGAGCTCAAATTAGCACTATTTGCTGATGACATGATAATCTACCTAGAAGACCCAAAAAACTCTACCAGAAAACTTTTACAACTAGTAAACGAATTTGGCAAAGTTGCAGGATACAAAATCAATACACATAAGTCAAAGGCATTTGTGTACATCAGTGACAAAGACTCTGAAAGGGAAGTGATGAAAAATACCCCATTTACAATAGCATCAAAAAAAATAAAATACCTGGGAATCAACCTAACGAAAGAGGTGAAAGACCTCTATAACGAAAATTATAGAACACTAAAGAAAGAAATTATAGAAATCAGAAGATGGAAAGACCTACCTTGCTCTTGGATAGGTAGAATTAATATTGTCAAAATGTCCATACTACCAAAAGCATTATACAGATTTAATGCAATTCCAATCAAAATCCCAATGTCATTCTTCAAAAGAAATAGAAATAGCAGTCATGAAATTCATCTGGAAAAATAAGAGACCCAGAATAGCCAAAGCAATCCTGAGCATGAAAAGTGAAGCAGGGGGCATCACCATACCGGACTTTAAATTATACTATAGAGCAATAGTAACAAAAACAGCATGGTATTGGCACCAAAACAGACTGGTGGACCAATGGTACAGAATTGAGGACACAGAGACTAATACATATAATTTCAGCTATCTTATATTAGACAAAGGTGCCAAAAATGTACAGTGGAGAAAGGATAGCCTCTTCAACAAATGGTGCTGGGAAAACTGGAAATCCATATGCAACAAATTGAAATTAAACCCTTGTCTCTCACCATGCACAAAACTCAATTCAAAGTGGATCAGGACCTAGGAATTAGACCAGAGACAATACGCCTAATAGAAGAAAAAGTAAGCTCCAATTTCCAACATGTTGGATTAGGCCCCAAGTTCCTTCATAAGAATCCTGTAGCGCAAGAATTACTACCAAGAATTAATGAATGGAATAGATTTAAACTAAAAAGCTTCTTTTCAGCAAAAGAAACAATCAGTGAGGTGAATAGAGAGCCAACTAATTGGGAACAAATATTTAATACATGCACATCAGATAGAGCACTAATCTCTAGAATATATAAAGAACTCAAAAAACTTTACACTAAAAAAACAAATAACCCAATCAATAAATGGGCTAAGGAATTGAGAAGACACCTCTCAGAAGAAGATACACGATTAATCAACAAATACATGAAAAAATGCTCAACATCGCTGGCAATTAGAGAAATGCAAATCAAAACTACTCTAAGATTTCACTTCACTCCAGTCAGAATGGCAGCTATCAAGAACACAAGCAACAATAAATGTTGGAGAGGATGTGGGGAAAAAGGCACACGCATACATTGCTGGTGGGACTGCAAAATGGTGCAACCGTTATGGAAAGCAGTATGGAGATTTCTTGGAAAAATGGGAATGGAACCACCCTATGACCCAGCCATCCCACTCCTGGGTCTATTCCCAAAGGACTTAAAAACAGCATATTACAGTGACACAGCTATCTCAATGTTTGTAGCTGCGCAATTCACAATTGTGGAACCAACCTAGATGTCCCTCAGTAAATGAGTGGATTAAGAAAATGTGGTATATACACACAATGGAATTTTACTCAGCAATAAAAGAAAATAAATTAATGGCATTTGCAGGTTAAATGGATGAAGTTGGAAGACATAATGCTAAGTGAAGTTAGTCAGTCTCAAAAATCCAAGTACCAAATGTTTTCTCTGATATAAGGAGGCTATTTCAAAGTATTGTTGGATGGGGGTACATAGGAGGATTAGAGGAACACTAGAATGGTCAAGGGAAGGGAGGGTAAGGGAGGGAGCAAGAGGGGAGGGAGGGGGAGAAAAGAAAAAAAAAAAAGGTGGTTGAATGAGACGGATACCATTTTCCTTAATGCATGATTGAAGACCTGAATTGTACGAATATACTTTGTATACAAACAGTTGTATGTAAAAAGATACTAAATATATGCACTATGAGTTGTACAAATTAAAAATTATAAAAATAAAATTAAAAAAAAAAAGAAAAAAAATGTTAGATTTTAAGCTTCACTCAATTTCTTTCTGATCCTAATTTTTTTTTCATCTAAGGTAGTTGTTCAGTATGACTATGTTATACAAATCTAAATTCTTTTTTATTTCTTTACTTTGACTTGCTATCTTTTCTTCAAGTTTTTGTTTATTAAATCAGGATAGTTAAGTACTATAGCTTTCCATTCCATGCTGTTTTTGTTACTATAGTTTTGTATTACAATTTGAGGTCTAGTTTTGTGATACCCCAGCATTGCTCTTCTTTCTCAAGAGTACTTTGTTAGGGTCTTTCATTTTTTCATATGAATTTTAGAACTTGTTTTCTAGTTCAGGAAGTATATCATTGGTATTTTGATGTAATTGTATTGAATCTATATAACACATTTTGTAGTATAACCATTTTGACTTCTCTATGCTCCTGCATTTTCTAGCTGTCTGTAATGTTAATAATCCAAGGTTTTCTAGAAAGTTCTATATTCATGATAATAAAATTTTCTTCCACCCCAGTCAATGAATCATGAATCATACCACAGAGAACACTTGTCATTTCCATCTGCACCGATGCTCTGAACTGTTATTTAAATAAGGAGATTCCTCCTAATAGTTGCTATTGTTTGAGCTGCTTTAATGAAGTCATAGTATAATGAATTTTTTGAGGAATAATCTGACCTTGCATATAAGTGCACAATTATGGTAGATGTAAATATATATCTTCCCTTGGTCTACATATGTGTTTGATATATGTGCCATATGTATACACATGGATTTGGATTGGTGTGTACACTGCCATATCTCAGGTTATAATTTTTTTTTTTTTGTACCGGGAATTGAACTTAGGGGCACTCGACCACTGGGCCACATCCCCAGCCCCTTTTTTTATTTTATTAGAGACAGGGTCTCACTAAGTTGCTAAGTGCCTCGCCATTGCTGAGGCTGGCTTTGAACTGGTGATCCTCCTGCCTCAGCCTCCCAAGTGCTGGGATTACAGGCATGCACCATCATGCCCGGCTCAGGTTATAATTAAGAGCATCTTGAATATATATGCATTTTCTTGGTGAATGAAGAAAACTTCACTCTCTAGGGCTCTCCAATGCACAAGCCCAAATAATTATAGGTTATTTTCAGACATTTTTGTTGGATATATCAGATTATCCTCAGAAATATGAGCCATGATTTGGAATCTCATGGTTGGCTTGAATCTGTCCCCTAGCACCACTGAACAATGGTTCTGTCTCATAGGAGTGATTTGTTTACCATTAACCTCCATGTTGACCACCACTACCTTATTTCCCATAAAGAGCTGAATCTTATCTCTTCAATTCAGCCATTATGGTTATTAAACAGTGTTTGTGTGTCTTTTTTTTTTCTTTATACTTCACTAGAAGCCCCACATTTCCATCTCCAGAGTGTGAAGTAAAATAATTAGTTTTCATTCTTGAGTATATAAACTGTATATGACAGCCAGTTTTAAAATGTTTAATTTTCTTTCAATATTTCCCTCAGTTCTAGGAGCCACTTTCTTCATTAAACTTAAAAAGTACTATCCAAAAATTTATACCATTCATTTCCCCAATTATATTAGGAAGAAGTCTAATGAAAGGAAATGTAATTTTTAAAATTAAAATTAGTCTAGACCAACTGTTGTGTTTGTGACAGAAAGTGACTTTATGTTTGTCTGGGCCCAAAGCCACAGAGATAAGACCTGGATCATGTGAATTTTTTCTATACATTCCAACAACCTGGGCCCTCAAAAGACCTCAGTAACTATATAGAAAAGCTCCCCTTTCTCCCTCCCATTTTCCTCAGTCTTTTCTTTTGCCCCTTTTCTCCCCCCTCCTCGCCTTCTTCCACTAACTAGAAATCCTTTATTCTCCCTTTGTAGTAGGCTATTTCTGGTTGCCTTAGTCCTTGAGGCTATGTTAACACATACCCCTTGACTTCTTTACAGGTGAGGAATGAATGGGTTTTCCAGATCTTTCCTCTTTTGCTTTACCTTCATGATGAAACTCCTTGCTGGGTTACTCAGATCAGGTATCTTTTTCTCTGAAGCTAAACTCACAAAAAAGTTAGTTGATGATGACCAAGAATAAAGTCTGTACTTTCAGAAATAACAAATTTTACAAGAAGAAGCTATCTGTCCACCACAAGTCTGTCCTGAGCAGTGCTCAGTACAACAACAGGGTTGCTATGAGACCAGCTATCACTAAGTTCTCAGCAGTGTATTGATGACATCAGCACAGTCCAGGGACCCAGGCAGCATTCACAGTACTGCACATGGCTAATGCCCATCATCTAAGTGATACCTTTTATACTGTGGGATTTCTATTAACTCAAACTTTCCAACCTTGCACTTGACACCAACATTAGAGAGATGATATGGATTCAATAGAGGAAATTCTTTTTTCTGTCTCAGGAATATCCCATTATTCAATCTCCACAATGGTGATAGTAACAGAGAAGTCAGACTCAGGACAATGTTTCTTTCATTGAAAAAGTAAAGGCTATATCTCATTAGTAGTGTTTACAGTATGTAGAAACCTAGCTGTGAGGCATGCTGGAATGTTGGCCTGGGTCTAAGGACATCTCATCCATCCAGACACCCCTAGCAGTTATTGACTTTCCCCTGCTGCTGGCAACAGTCTCCTGTATCTTCACAGCCAGACTTGTCTCCCCTACCACTCTTCCTCATCACATCCACATTGGTAGGAAGAATATAACCTTGGGCTTCCCCACACCCAGTCTTTCTCAGGAATTCAGTTCTTGTCAAGCCTGAAGATCTTACTCTCCTTAATTTCGTCCCAGGACACAGTCCATTTTCTGGAAATAGGTAGATCGTATACAAGGATTGAGCTCTGAAGCAGCTCATTTTACCTCCCACCTAGTATAGAAAGCTCCTTATCTTTTAAGTTGAATATGAGTTTACTCTAAATCTTATTAATTACCATGACCCAGCCCCCTCCCACTCTCCTTTACTTCTACATTACTCTGGGTGTTCTCTTATTCACCACCACCACTGAATAATAGGCACATGATTTTCAGCTTTGTGGCTACTTAAAGTAGCAAAAATTAACATATTGCCTTTTATGTATCAAACTGGTAAAACAGGGTAAAAAATATACAAATGCATATGAGGATATAGGGATATAGGGCAATAAGGTATTTTCATGAAATAAATTTAGTATTGATTTATGTAACTCCATGGAAGAACAATTAAACAGCACTTCATAAACTATGCACATAACTTACAGCTCTACATTCTCACTGTAAAAAGGGACATTTACAAAGATGATATTCATTACATTACTTTTGTTCTTGGGAAGTTAGAATGTCTTAGTTTCTAACACACAAAAATACACAGGCAAATAACAGTAGGATGTTGCTCTAGAACTCACTTCTAAAGATAGAGGGCATACTGAGTAAAATATTACCTGGGAAGGAACATCAGGAGGGGACTGGTGATCAAGGATGAAAAAGAAAATTTAACTCAATGAAATAAGTACAAGTGACTTCATGAACAGGCTAGTACATCATATTTAAGGTATTATTAACTCAATACTCTATCATTTTTAAATAAGACAAAAAAAATAATATCACACAAGGTCAAAATGACTCACGTAGGCCTAGGTCTAAGGGAAAGGATTGTTGTTATTATATTCCTTTTCTAGAATTTTTTTTTTGATTCAAATACAAATTTGATTTTGTAGTTCTTTAGGTCAAAGGTGTACTCTGACTTTAGGCAGGTGTGTCAGCAGGACTGCTCCTCTCTGGAAGCTCTACTGGAGGATCTTTCCCTTCCCTGTTTTGTTCTTCCAGGTTCCAGAGCTGCCTGCATTCCTAGCTGTTGTTCACATTCTTCATCTTCAAAAGGCATCAGTCCAACATCTTCTCAAGGTCACAGCTCTACTCTGTCCAGCAGCCTCTTAGCTGCCCCTCATAAAGGCCATTGTGATGACTTGATCTGTACCCAGATGATCCAGGAAAATAATTTCATTCAAAACTACCAACTTGATCTCATCTGCAAACTCTTTTTTAACCCTGCAAAGTCACATATTCATAGTTTCCAAGGATTAGGTGGTTAACGTGTTGTTATGGTTGTTGTTATAATTTTAAGGGGGAGAAGTTTCATTCTTTATCCTACTACACCCAAATAAAGTCAGAATGTATCAGAGAATTCTACCTATAGTAAAATATAGCAGATGAGAGTAGAAATCCAAAATCATAGGGAAGAAATGACATAACAACTCTATAAATATACTGAATAAAGCAAAGCAAAGCAGAATGAAATAAAGAAGCAAAAACACTACCCTTGGGTATTAAACATTAACCAAAGGAATGGAAGGGCAATTACAAAAGAATATTTCAAGCTATAAAACTTAGGTACCCTGATTTAATATATGAAAACTTAAAAATAAGATGACAACCCACGGTAAAAAATAAACATAGAGAATTTAGATTTGTATTAACATAGTCATGGCTGAACAACTACCTCAGAGAAGAAAAATTAGGATCAGAAAGAAATTGAGAGAAGCTTAAAATTTAATATTTATCATATAAATTTATGTAAAGTAAAAGCAAAGAAAGAAACAAAGATAATATTAATTCAAAGAAAATACATTTTATACAAGCCAAATTATGCCACAAAGTAATAATTATAGCTTCTGAAGGAAATAGACCAACAACTTTGCAATAGAGACAACTGAGAAATAAACGGATATGTCATAAAAGAATATAAGCAACATTTTCAATGTCAAAGACAGTAAAACCTTGACAATAACCATCTTGGAATGTTGGTAGAAGTGAAACAGGATGAGAATTGATGGATCCAATTATGTCATACAATTTCATAGGAATACTGTTCTGTCCTCAGGTCCTTTAAGCCCTGCTGCAGACTCTTCTTCCATCCTTTTCTGTCTTAGCAGTGGCTCCAGCACCACCTCAATTTCCATGGTATCTCCACATGATGTCTCTCACCTCTGTGCTTTTGCCCCATCTCTTATTCTTGTCTTAAAGACTCATATAACATCCTGAGATGGATTATTATTGTATTGGTATAGTGTATTTTTTATTGTTTTCAGGTCAGCAGTTTTCATGATTACATCTCTGTATACCTGATCTCCCATGGTACTGGATTCCCATACCTTTCCAACAAAAGGCTGTGCACAGATAATGATGAAAATTTTTTTTTCTCTTTCTAGGAGCAAAATTTAATCTTAATACCAAAACTCAAAAAGAACGTTACAGAAAAGAGTCATCTATCTTTCATAAATATAGGTAGAAAAACAATTAACAAAATAGTTACACAATGAATCCAGGGAGGGTTAAAAAACCCTCAGAACCAAATGAGGTTTATTCCAGGCATGCAAGTATCCTTTATCTTGTTGGTCGCTTTCCAAATGTGTCACCAGAGTTTTTGAAATATTTGGAAGACTAATGTCACTTGAAGGTATGCTTCTATTTAAAAAGTAGTTTCAACTGAGTTGTGTCAAAGCAAACTTTTAAGAGCAAAGAATATAGAATTTGTTTTTATAAATGCAAATAGAAACAAAAATAAATTTTACCTCAATTCCACTAATGAAGGAATGAACCAATGGAATTGTTGAATAAAAATGTTATGCTGCTCAGTTTTTTAGCTTTCTTATTTTAACAATTCAGTTTTTAAGGAAAATACATAGATTACTCTGAAATATGCTTGGCTTTTAGGTGTTCCTGGATGATCTTCCTAAGGATTTCAGTGCTGCCTTAGATGAATATAACATGCAAGTTACAAAGGACTTTGCCTGCTTTCTACTAATTGTGTCCAGATTGGCAGATATGAAACAGGAATATCAACTCCCATTGTCAAAAATTGCTAAGTATATTTTAACTGCATTGTGGAACAGTTGAAGGATAAAAAATCTTGCCTAAGAATGTTTTATCTCAGGGTTGTGATTATAGCTCATTGGAAGAACACTTGCTTTTTTAAAAATATTTTTTATTTATAGTAGTAGTATGTATTACAATTCATACTGCACATATAGAGCATCTTTTTACACAAAACAGTTTGTATACAGAGTGTATTTGTAGCATTCAAGTCTTCATTCATGCATTTAGACTAATGATATCCATCTTATTCAACCACTTTTTCTTTTTTTCCCCTCCATGCCCCCTTGCTCCCTCCCTTCCCCTCCCTTCCCTTTGACCATTATAGTGTTCCTCTAATCCTCCTACATACCCCAACCCAACAATACTGTGAACCAGCCTCCTTATATCAGAGGAAACATTCGGTATTTGGATTTTTGAGATTGACTGATTTCACTTAGCATTATATTCTCCAACTTCATCCATTTATCAGCGAATGCCATTATTTTATTCTCTTATTGCTGAGTAAAATTCCATTGTGTATATATACCACATTTTCCTTATCCACTCATCTACTGAGGGACATCTAGGTTGGTTCCACAATCTAGCTATTGTGAATTGTGCTGCTATAAAACATTGAAGTGGCTGTGTCACTGTAATATGCTGTTTTTAAGTCCTTTGGGAATAGACCCAGGAGTGGGATGGCTGGGTCATAGGGTGGTTCCATTCCCATTTTTCCAAGAAATCTCCATACTGCTTTCCATAACGGTTGCACCATTTTGCAGTCCCACCAGCAACGTATGAGTGTGCCTTTTCCCCCACATCCTCTCCAACATTTATTGTTGTTTGTGTTTTTTTTTTTTTTTTTTTTTTTTTTTGGTACTGGGGATTGAACTCAGGGACACTCGACCACTGGGCCAAATCCCCAGCCCTTTTTTGTATTTTATTAGAGACAGGGTCTCCCTGAGTTACTAAGTGCCTCGCCATTGCTGAGACTGGCTTTGAACTTGAGATTCTCCTGCCTCAGCCTCCCAAGTGCTGGGATTACAGGCATGGGCCACCACTCCCGGCTTGTTTGTGTATTTTTTTTTTTTTTAATTTTCCCTGCAGTATTGTTTTTTTTTTTTTAATTTTTATTTATAGTAGTATGTATTACAGTTCATACTATACATATAGAGCATCTTTTTACATAAAACAGTTTGTATTCAAAGTATATTCACAGCATTCAAGTCTTCAATCGTGCATTTAGAATAATGATATCCATCTTATTCAACCACTTTTTCCCCCTTCCCCCCTTGCACCCTCCCTTCCCCTCCCTCTTCCCTTTGACCATTATAGTGTTCCTCTAGTCCTCCTATGTACCCCGACCCATCAATACTGTGAACCGGCTTCCTTATATCAGAGGAAACATTCGGTATTTGGATTTTTGAGATTGACTGATTTCACTTAGCATTATATTCTCCAACTTCATCCATTTACCTGCGAATGTCATTATTTTATTCTCTTTTATTGCTGAATAAAATTCCATTGTGTATATATGCCACATTTTCTTTATCCATTCATCTACCGAGGGACATCTAGGTTGTGTTCTTGATAGCTGCCATTCTGACTGGAGTGAAATGAAATCTTAGGGTAGTTTTGATTTTCATCTCTCTAATTGCCAGCGATGTTGAGCATTTTTTCATGTATTTGTTGATTAATTGTGTTTCTTCTTCTGAGAAGTGTCTTTTCAATTCCTTAGTCCATTTATTGATTGGGTTATTTGGTTTTTTTTGAGTTAAGTTTTTGAGTTCTTTATATATTCTAGAAATTAGTGCTCTATCTGATGTGCATGTATTAAATATTTGTTCCCAATTAGTTGGCTCTCTATTCACCTCACTGATTGTTTCTTTTGCTGAGAAGAAGCGTTTTAGCTTAAATCTATCCCATTCATTAATTCTTGATAATTACATTCTTGCGCTAATCCGACATGTTGATTGTAGCTTATTATTAGGAATTGTCTTGGGATCTGAAGGAGCCCTAATTAGGAAGGGCTAATCCAACATGTTGGAAATTGTATATAACCGGGTGAAAGCTTTAGGAGAACTTTTCAGCCGGGCAGTCACTCGGTCGGTATTCAGGCGGCCATATTACAGTCTGGTCAGAGTTAGGCCGAGGCTCCAGAGGACTGGTCTTAGGCCGAGACTCCTTCCTTTCTCTAAGTCCTTGATCCACTTTGAATCGAGTTTAAGAAAAATGCATGGTGAGCTTAACTCTGAGTTTTACGGATTTACATTGATCCATTTCATTTTGTACATGCATATGGATTTTTCAGTTTTCCCAGCACCATTTGTTGAAGAGGCTATCCTTTCTCCACTGTATATTTTTGGCACCTTGTCTAATATAAGATAGCTGAAATTATATGTATTAGTCTCTGTGTCCTCAATTCTGTACCATTGATCTACTAGTCTGTTTTGGTGCCAATACCATGCTGTTTTTCTTACTATTGCTCTATAGTATTATTTAAAGTCTGGTATGGTGATGCCACCTGCTTCACTTTTCTTGCTCAGATTGCTTTAGCTATTCTGAGTCTCTTATTTTTCCAGATGAATTTCATGACTGCTTTTTCTATTTCTTTGAGAAATGTCATTGGGATTTTGATTGGAATTGCATTAAATATGTATAATGCTTTTGGTAGTTTGGACATTTTGACAATATTAATTCTACCTATCCAAGAACAAGGTAGGTCTTTCGATCTTCTGAGGTCTTCTATGATTTCTTTCTTAAGTGTTCTATAGTTGTCATTATAGAGGTCCTTCACCTCTTTCATTAAGTTGATTCCCAGATTTTTTTTATGCTATTGTAAATGGAGTAGTTTTCATCATTTCCCTTTCAGAGGCTTTGTCACTGATGTACAAAAATGCCTTTGACTTATGGGTATTGATTTTGTATCCTGCTACTTTGCCGAATTCGTTTACTAGTTGTAAAAGTTTTCTGGTTTTTTGGGTCTTCTAGGTATATTATCATGTCATCAGCAAATAGTGCTATTTTGAGCTCTTCTTTTCCTATCTGGATCCCTTTAATTTCTTTCGTCTGTCGAATTGCTCTGGCTAGAGTTTCAAGTACTATGTTAAATAGCAGTGGTGAAAGGGGGCATCCCTGTCTTGTTCCAGTTTTTAGAGGGAATGCTTTCAATTTTTCTCCATTTAAGATAATGTTAGCTTGAGGTTTTGCATAGATAGCTTTTATAATGTTGAGATATGTTCCTGTTATTCATAATTTTTCTAGAGCTTTGAACATAAAGGGGTGTTGTATTTTGTCAAATGCATTTTCTTCATCTATTGAGATGATCATATGGTTTTTGTTTTTAAGTCTATTGATGTGATGTATTATGTTTATTGATTTCTGAATGTTGAACCAACCTTGCATCCCTGGGATAAATCCCACTTGATCATGGTGCACTATCTTTTTGATATGTTTTTGAATCCGATTTGCCAGAATTTTGTTGAGGATTTTTGCATCTATGTTCATTAAATATATTGGCCTGAAGTTTCTTTTATGGCTGTGTCTTTGCCTGGCTTTGTAATTAATGTGATATTGGCCTCATAGAAAGTGTCTGGAAGAGCTCCCTCTTTTTCTATTTCTTGAAATAATTTGAAGAGCATTGGTATTAGTTCTTCTTTGAAGGTCTTGTAGAACTCAGCTGTAAACCCATCAGGACCTGGACTTTTCTTGTTGGTAGTTTTTTGATGGTGTCTTCTATTTCTTCGCTTGAAATTGATTTATTTAAATTGTGTATAGCCTCCAGTTCCAGTTTGGGCAATTCATATGACTCTAGAAATCTGTCAATGCTTTCAATATTTTCTCTTTTATTAGAGTACAAGTTTTTGAAGTAGTTTCTAATTCTCTCCTGTATATCTGAGGTGTTTGTTGTGATATTTCCTTTTTCATCACAGATGTTAGTAATTTGAGTGTTTTCTCTTTTTTCATTAGCATCGCTAGGGGTCTGTCAATTTTATTTATTTTTTCAAAGAACCAACTTCTGGTTTTGTCAATTCTTTGAATTGTTTCTTTAGTCTCAATTTCATTAATTTCAGCTCTGATTTTAATTATTTCCTGTCTTTTACTGCTATTATTGTTGATCTGTTCCTCTTTTTCTAGTGCTTTGAGGTGTGATGTTAAGTCATTTATTTGTTGTTGTTCTTTTTCTTTTAAGGAAGGAATTCAGTGCAATGAACTTTCCTCTTACTACTGCCTTCATAGTGTCCCAGATATTTCTATACGATGTATCTGTGTTCTCATTTACTTCTAGGAATTTTTTAATCTCCTCTTTGATGTCTTCTTCAACCCCTTGTTCATTCAGTAGCATGTTGTTTAGCTTCCAGTTGTTGGAGTAGTTTTTTTTGTTTGTTTGTTTCTTGTTTTATCATTGATTTCCAATTTTATCCCATTATGGTCTGATAGAATGCAGGGTAGTATTTCTATTTTTTTATATTTGCTGAGAGTTGCCTTGTGACATAATATATGGTCAATTTTGGAGAAGGAGCCATGTGCTGCTGAGAAGAAAGTGTATTCACTTACTGAGGGATGAAATATTCTATATATGTCCGTTAGGTCTAAGTTATTAATTGTTTTAACGAGGACTATAGTTTCTTTATTTAGCTTTTGTTTGGATGATCTATTTATTGGTGAGAGAGGTGTGTTGAAGTCCCCTTGAATAACTGTGTTGTGGTCTATTTTACTATTGAACTTGAGAAGGGTTTGTTTGATGAATGTAGGTGCTCCATTATTTGGGGCATATAGATTAGTCAACTTTTCATTACTATAATGAAATATTTGAGTCAGGCTACTTTATAAAGAAAAGAGGTTTATTTTGGTTTATGATTCTGGAGATCCAAAGTCTAAACAGAATGATGTGGGCTCTGTGGCCCTTGGCCATGTCACATTATGGTGGGGGCATATGTGTACCTCTATGTCCACATGGTCTATTTTCCTTTCTTAATAAAGCCACTAGGATTCAGTCATGAGGCCTCCATCATAATACCTTTTATTTAATCCTTTTCCAAAGGTCCTGCCTCCAAATACCTGGCCAGATTATTTCCACTCTCTTAATATCATTACCTTAAGACTTTGGGGATCGAACTCCCACACAAGCTGGGAAGAGGCACATATTCAAACCACAGTATTAGGCAAGAAAGGCTAGACTCACCTGTTCCAGGCAACCAACCAATCATTTTCCAGGTTACCTGGGACATTTTATACATATGTATCTTCCAGTCTCAAAGTATTGGTTATTAATCTCAGCCAGGATCCCTTAGCTGGTAGGTAGTGGAACATCAAATGCCACTCTGATTCAAAAGCTCAGGCACTTCCTCTTTGGGGGGAAGGGGTAGAGTGGGAAGATTTCAAAAGTCTTAAAAAATACATATAAAGAATAAAATAACAATGGCTTACGTTCCAACCACCCAGAATTAATCATTGCTAATGTGTGGGGATATTTGTTTGCAATTTTCAAGACTCTATTTTTTTGGTCTAAAATTTATGTGTGTTATTACCCATAATTTAAACTAAGCAGGATGGCTGGGGATATAGCTTAGTTGGTAGAGTACTTGCCTCACATGTATAAGGCCCTGGGTTCAATCCTCAGCACCACAAAAATAAAATAAGCAGGAAAGTACAAACATAACACTTAAAGAATCATCCTGTTTGTATACAAAGTATAAGTATAATATGAAAGGTAATATATTCTGCTGTCATTTCTAACAACTTAGAATAAAAAATAAATAAATTTGAAAAAAAAGAATCACTTTTTTCATCCAAAAAAAAAAAATCATCTTGAATCGCATTACACAGAAAAAGAGTCCACTCTTCATCCATGTTTATGTACAGAGAATGACAGATAAATAGATCCGATAAATACTCTGTAGATAAAATCTCAAAGTGAATCTTATATTTAACAGAAAAAGAAGATATCAAGAGAAATTGAAGGACATGTACTTCAATTAAGTGCTTCTTCTTCACTAAAAAGATTTCCTAAAAGACTTCTCTAAAATGAAAATAGCTAAAGCAAGATTGGAATAGCTACAGTTTTGAAATAGTACTTCTTTTGTTTCTAATTAATGTTAATCAGCTGTGCTATGAAAGTGATATCATAGAGTTCTCTAGTCTCTCCCATCTCCTCCAAATTCTCAATGTTATTGGTTACTTTTTACATTGTTCAGGTTCCTAACAACAATATTCTTTCTGGTGGCCATAAACATCATGCTTCTTAAGGCCAGTTTTTGTAAATTGACCCAGTCTTCATCACCATTTTCTTGTATTGCAGCTTTTCAATCCTATATTCTTCTATTTTGGTTTATCTCTCCATTGGCGGGACTTTGTTTTTTTCAAGTAGTTTTCTGCAAAATTGCTTCATGATCATATGCTCCTTCTTCCAACAATGTCTTGTTTTGTTGACCAACACTACAGTTTTCACGTTTTAACACTATTATTGAAGGGAGTGTTTTTTTTGTTTGTTTTGTTTTGTTTTTTCCTATCAGATCATAAGCAGAGTCCCCATCTGCAGAGCAGAGGACACAGGCCCACCCGTGACCCTTCCACAGTTGTGTCCTTTAGCCACCCAGGGCCCCAGGAAAACATGCTTCCCACAAATACCAGCTTGAAAACTATGCAGGCATGAGTGAGTGTGGGCATGGGCAGTCCTAATAACCTGCACTCCAGATCTTCAGAGAGCTGGAATCACTCAAGCTGACTTTATATGCTGTATTTTCAAAGTAGTCATGAATTAGCCACTTACCAAATTAATACACCCCAGCAAGGTAGGCTTGTTAGGGGATGCATTAAAATAAGATTAATAAAATGAAATTAAAAATTTGAAGACCTGAACTGAAGAAAGAATAAAGACATCTCAAAGACACATCAAGGTGACCGGAGTCAGCAGCGTGGCCTTCCTGGAGGTTGGGCCTCATGCCAGCAGGCAAAGGGCACCGGAGAGGCTGTGACTTTAAGCTCCACAGTGGTGCACTTACTGCCTTGAGCCCTTGGGCCCCAGGAAAGGGATGAGGAGAAGGGAGAACCCCCCTCTAAACTTCAAAATGTGAGATGCAAAATATTGACCAAGACTTTTCACTGTTTTGGCAAGTGTGGGGTGGGCACGTTATGGGCCAGGCTATACGGGCAATGACCAAACAGGCTCCATTTTGCCCGGAGAAGAAATGCTTCTCCCAGGGAAAGCCCCACCTCTGTACCCATCAACAGTTGCTTAGCATAGCATGTTTGGCGGCACAAAATGGCGATTCTTACACACTATATAAGTGTTCTGTCTTTGTTTCCCATTTTTCTTGGACAATGTGCCCTGTCAGAGATTGATGGTCCAGATGTTAGTGACCATTCTTTAACTTGTACACTACTAGGGACGTTTTGGCCCACTCTCTCTTCTGCTTATGATTTTATATCTCATAACGTTTGTTTATTGCTTTGAATCATAGCAACAGCCACTTATGCTTTACTATGGTTTTGGACTATAAAAGGTGGACTCAAACCCCAGGAGGGGGTCTAAGGGTGTAGACTGCAACCTGCCCCTTGGCCCGCCAGCTGGTGGATCTGGACCGCCAGCTGGTGAATAAAGCTTCCATCTCCTGCTTTATGATCAACTTGGTGATTTATTGCCATCTCGCCTTAAAAGGCAGAGTATTGGCCCAGGAACCAGAAAAAAGCCACTTCCCTCCCCTCTTTCTCCTCACCTGCAGACGGAGGTCCCCTGCCTGTTCCTCAGCATTAGTCCTCATAGCATGCAAGAGACACTGAGCAGAGTGCATGTGCCTGGTTTTGTTTTCATTCTTTGCCTTTGCATGACACCTACGCTACTCAGTACACCAGCAAGGAGCGCTGACCGACTTGTTCCAGGCCATCACTCAGCTTCCAGGTCACCGGGACCATGTAGTAAGGTTACACACAGGCCCATCTTGATGGCATGCCACATAATGGGGAAGGATGGAGTTAGCCAACCCTGAACACCTTCTGTGATCCAAGCAGTGTGCACATTTGTGCAATGAATGTGTGTGTGTGTGTGTGTGTGTGTGTGTGTGTGTGTGTGCGTGCATATACCTAAGCACCTCTTTACCATCTGCAGAGAGCTGGGGGCTCTGGGGCCTGCAGCCACACATCCACCCCCAGGACAGGGCTGCAAGCAACTGAGCAGCATCTGGTTTGTGGAACGGACTGAAGACGGTGTTCCTGTAGGAACCTCCTTTCCCTTGGCCACCTGCTTTCCCAGGAGAGGCCTACCATGCAGTACACTGCCTCCTGCTGCCCCTCTTCCCTTCCAGGACCTCACCTGATGGATCCACTGGGGGGAGGAAAACCACCACCTCCCTGGGGCTCAGGCATTCTTCTGCCTGCTTTAAGTCACCTTTAGATGACTTATAATGGCAAATACAAGGCAAACGCCGTGGGAGGCCACTGCACTAACACACGCAGATCACAGGAGAAGCTCTGGAGCGCAGGCGGAGGTGCCTGGTGTGCACTGGGCAGGCTCCACAGTCCAGGGCCTGCATCTCACCTCCACAGGTCTCTTGGATTCGCACCACATCGCTGATCTGCAGGGGGAGCTGGGGGGCTCCGTTGCCTTGGAAGTTGTATATGGCTGTGAAAAGGAAGAGGGAGACAGGTGAGGCCTGGGGTACCTGGACTCTCTGTCCCTCCTACTGTCCCTGCCCTGAGGCCATCCCACACCGGGGATAAACAAAACCAATGCAGCACCCAATCCCTGCCTCAGCAGTGAATCCAGACCCTCCTGGCTCTGAGGGCACCACTTACTCCCTGAACCTGACCTCCCCTGAGTGACAGAAGAAGCTGTTTCCATCTACTCTGGACCGCCCTCCCACTGCACCCCAGGCACGTGCTCCTGCATCTCTTTCCAACCTCACGGCAACCCTGCGATCCTGGGAAAAGGAAGACTGCGAGAGGTTAAGCAATTTGGACAAGCCATCAGGCCAGGAAGTGCCAGGAAAATAAGCATCCAACTTCCAGCCGCTGAGATGGTCTGCTTTCTCCTCCCTAATTGCTCCATTCCAGTGACCACCCAAGTGCCAGTCTCCCCACGACCCCAAGGCCACAGAACCTTCACTAAATCAGCGGGTCTGTTTCCTCTCCAGCTCCAGCCAAACTTTGCTCCTCAGCCTTCATCAAAGCCAACCCTTCAGGCCAGAGTCTCCTTCCCCCTAAGCCCTCCTGGGAGTCCAGGTACTCCCCTAAGCTTCTCCAGACTGCTCTGGGCCCTTTCCTAATGTTGTATTACAGAGATGGGCACTTAACACTCAGGGACGCGCCTGGCATTCCCACCTTCACTGGGAGTCGGCTCTGCAGCATTGGAGGCTCCAAGGAGGACATGGAGCCTGAGGACAAGGCCTACCACTGCAGAGCTGAGGCCCCCTGAGCACATGTGCTCCCAGCCTGCACCCCACTGCCGCAGCAGTCTTGAGGAAGGGAGCCCCAGTCTCTGCTATGGGTTCCAGAGCCAGAGATAGCAGAGAGGACTCTGCCTCAAGGGATTGCAGTTACCTGTTTTGACCTGGTTCTGGGCTCCCCGCAGGACTGACCCCTAGAGCTTGCCTGTGTTTCCCTGCCTCAGAACTTTCCCAGGGCAGAGAAGCACCCAGGCAAAGGCATTGGTCAAAAATATGGAAAGGCCAGCTGGGCACGGTGGCGCACGCCTGTAATCCTAGCACTTGGGAGGCTGAGGCAGGAGGATCACCAGTTCAAAGCCAGCCTCAGCAATGGCGAGGCACTTAGCAACTCAGTGAGATCCTGTCTCTAATAAAATATAAAAAAAGGACTGGGGATGTGGCTCAGTGGTTGAGTGCCCCTGAGTTCAATCCCCCGTACAAAAAAAAAAAAAAAAAAAAAAAAAAAAAAAAAAAAAAAAGATGGGGCAATTCAATCCTCCTGAACCTTATGATGCCACCAAAACTGAAAGAGCTCCAGCCCCTCCCCCTGCCCACGTGTCCATCTACCCAATAAAGCACTGCTGACAGAGCCCCTGCCCCGTGCAGGACAAAGAGATGAGAGACATGTCCTACTGTCCTGGAGCTCACATTCTATGGAGGATCCAGACCCAGCCATGCAGGACAGCAGAGAACTGCGATGGGTAGCCAGCGTCATCTAACATTACTCAAAAGGTGCACCTGCCCCATCCTGGGAAAGGTAGACACAAATACTAGCGATGCTCTCTGCTGCCTCCTGCAGGCTGCCTAAAGGCAGGCGCTCTGGATAAGAAACCAGCTCAGGACCACCACAGAGCAGAGGAATCATGGAACACAACTGATCTGAATAGGTTATGAGACCTGTTTTCTGATTCTTGGCAGCTCCTGGCTTCAGGAATCCATACCTTGGGCAGAATGCCACAGCTATCAAACTGACAGATCTATTTTATCAGTTTACAAGGTAGCGAGTGAGCACACTCGACCAGGCCCTCAGCTGCTCCATGAATGGGGCTTAGTGAAATCATACCACAGGACTCTCATGGGCATGCTTTTGTGGGGAGGCAGGTTTATTACAGCTTCCATTGGCCCCTCCAGGGGACCAACTGTGAGGATGATGATTAGTTTCTCTGACCTCCCACATCCCTGTGATTGCTTTGGAGGTGGATGGATGTGGAGTTAATCCCCAGCAGAGCTCTGACCTCACACAGTGAGTCATTCAGTGGAGGAGAGAACATGCATTCACAGGGCAAAAGAGGCCAAGGGCTATAGTTAAAAGGGGCCCCCCAAATTCTGTAGAAACTTACCCCCCAGTTTCATATGTTGATGGTATTTAGAAGTGGTACCTCTGAGAAATGAGTAGAAGTAGTTAAAGGCCATGAGGGTGGGCCCCTGTGGTGGTATTAGTGCCTGCTCTGTCTCCTGCGTGCTGCGTCCGCCAGGTTACCATGCAGCAGGCCTCACCAGACACAGTGCAGGTGCTGGCGCCCTGTTCTTGGGCTTCCTGGCCCCCTGAACCACCACCCAAATAAACCTCTCTTCTTTGTAATTTTCCCACTGGGTGGCATTTAGTTATGACATCAGAAAATAGACCAAGACCAGAGGTGAAGAGTGACAACTTTGATAAAATACAAGGGGTGAGATGTAATTTTAAAGCTCCTGCAAAAGGCTGCATCTCCATCAGAGTGGGAAAGCTTCTATACCTCAGGTTCCTCTTCTCAGATGAGATCAAAGTCCCCACCTCCCAGGGTGGTTGAGTATCAAACCATAACACAGTCTTTCTAAATGCGCCATTCCGCAAAAGGGTGAGGCAGTGCTGCTATTGATCATGTGACAATTCAGATCCAGGGTTAAACTAGAGAGATCCTATGTGCAATTCCCATTCTTCCAGCTGTCCCTGTCAAAAATGTTGGGGTCACCCTTACCCCACCCCCCTTGCCCATGTCCTGTCCACGAGGGACATTCTATTTGCTGCACTACAACACACACACCCAGAATGGAAGCCCATCCTGCGCCTCCACCGCCCCCTTCCCAGGGTGGGTCCTGCTATCTCTGATCTAGGTTATTACAGCAGCTGCCTAATTGCTCTCCCTGCTTCAACACTAAATCCCTTCATTATTCACCAGGAAACTGCTAGAATAGTCCTCTTACCAACTAAGTCACTCTACGATTCTGCTCCGAATCCTGCAATACCCCACTCCAACCTTGCACGAAGAGCGAAAGCCCTACAGCACCTACCAGGCCTTGCTCCACGTGACCTCCCCACACAGAAACCATTCCTCCTATTGCGCCCCTCACTCCCCTAATGCAGCCACCCTGGCCTCTCACAGAGCCCAGCGGACCCTCCTCGGGATCTTCACACAAGCTGTCCTTTTTTTTTTTTTTTTTTTTTTAAATATATGTTTTTAGATGTTGATGGACCTTTATTTTATTCATTTATTTATATGTGGTGCTGAGAATCGAACCCAGGGCCTCAAACATGTTAGGCAAGTGCTCTACCACTGAGCCACAACCCCCAGCCCCAGCACAAGCTGTTCTTTCTACCTAGGACACACTTTCCTCCTGCCACTCCCTACTGCCACTCCTAGTCAGGCAAGGACAAAATCCCACTTTCCAGGCAAACACTCAGGTTCAGCTGGCACAGGGATATCTCTCTGCTGCAGCCAAACATGCCAGTCAGTGTGCATCTAGGCGTGGCACTGCCACCACTTAACCCAATGCCACAAACACCTGCTGAGCATCTGCTCTGTTCAGCCCTGGTGCCTGTCCTGGAGAGTCCATGCAAGTCACGCTGTCCACCTATCACACTGTCCACCTGTGTCTCCTTCCGCCAGTCTAGTCCAGACTTTGTCCCAAGGTACGATGTGCTGTCAGGGGAACCCTGGGTACTTTGAAGAAGGACTGGGGAGAGGTCTGGGAAGGGGTCCCTGTTATCAGTCATGTTCCCCACAGCCCCACTTCATGCCACTGAGACTCTTAACCAGTGCAGAAGCCTCAAGTGTCCTGGTTGGGTCAGGGACAGGGATGACTTTCTCTGTGCAGAGTAAGACTTTCGCAGCTCACTAACTCAGCCTGACTGCCTTTTAATTCCCACCAATTACGGGAAGTGAGAAGCTGGGAGAAAGTGCCCGTAAAAGGAACATTTGTGCTGTCTCTGCCCAGATCCCTCTGGAGGTGGGTGGTGGTAAGCATTGGCATACCCATTGGTTCAACAGAACACAGGCGGTGGTGCCGTGTAATTGGCTATTAAATTAAAGGCCTGTAAACTTTAAAAACAACAAAGGTCCAGAAGTTAGCAGAGCGTGATGGTGACTACATTTCCTGTCTCAAAACACAGTGGCAACATAATGATGCCAATCTCAGGAGGAAGCAGAGCTTAGAAAATACGATTTGTCATCGAAGCTCATTCAAATCCTGACGTTAAGGTCAGGGCAGGCTGGCCACCGGCTTCCGTGGCTTCCGTGGACTGGGCCTTAGGATGAGCTCCTCACGTGGACTCCACCAGCTGGCGTGGGCCTCCCAAACAGCCCCGAGTTGTGGAAGCATCAGAAAGTAGGAGTCCCAGGGCTGGGGTTGTGGGTTCAGCGGTAGAGCGTTTGCTCAGCACATGCGCGGCCCAGGTTCAATCCTCAGCACCACGTAAACATAATTGCATTGCATTGTGTACAACTAAAAAGCAAAATAAAATATTAAAAAAAAAAAGAAAGTAGGAGTCCCAGGCATCCCAAGAGTTGCAGCAGGAAGAAATTAGATTTCCAATCCATGCATTTTGCTGCATGATATTAATTTTTGGGAACCAGTCCAAAGGTACAGTCCCTGTGGCCAAGATGGTGGATCGAGAGCCTCCAATCACTGCCTTTAGCACTGTTTTCCCTGTGGCTCCTCTGAAGCCACTGGGATCACCCCATTTAAGACTCCTCCCTGCCGTGTTCTCATTCATGGAAAGTATTCCTTTTTCTCAATAGCACCTGATATCGCAATTGGTAATCATGCTTATTGATGGGTCCACAAAGTTCTTTTTTTACTAATACAAGTTCCAAAAGGGCAGGCCTCACGTTAGCCTGATTCTAGTATTTTCAGTGGCTGGCAGAGTGCACGTAGGAAATGCCCCACAAATACCCAGACAGTAAACGGAGGAGGAACGGATGATGGATGGATGGAGCAGTTGGTGTGTGGAAGGCGCTCCATCCCTTCTCCTCATCCGTTGCCTTCAGCAACCGGACAGAGACAGGTCCCTCTGGGCATTTGCCATGCGTGTTCCACTCCTGCCTTTGGAGAGAGACTGACATGCCAAGGAATGCCAGAGCTTTCCAGGATACCACCAGGAGGTAGGCAAGAACCCAGAACAGATTGTACCTCCTCACCCTCAAAGGAACCCGCAAAACCTCACAAGACACAGGCACAGAGCCACAGCTGGAAACAGGTTGTGTATAGAACAAGTTTCTGATCCGTAGGGGATTGGAATGTGCAACCCAAATAGGCCACGTTAGCATAATGGCTATTTTGTGCTGGCAGCAAATGAGAATCAACAGTGCAAAAAGAAGTCCTCCTGGATCTTCCTGTAAAAGAAGAAACTCCTGAGAAATAAGAAAATGGGGACAGCCTTAGTGCCCTCTCCCAGGGAAGTTCAACGACCATGAATAAATTAGAAAGTTGGCTGCCCTTCCCTCTGTCCTGCAAAAGTTCTCATCACTAACCAGAGTCTCAGGCCAGGAGTGTTAGGATAGTGAAGGCCAAAAGGCCTTTTTATTTTTTTGGTGCTGGTGGTGGTGGTGACTGGGAATTGAACCCAGGGGCCCTCTACCACTGAGGTACATCCTCAGCCCTTCTTATTTTTTATTCTGAAACAGGGCCTCGCTAAGTTGCTGAGGCTGTCCTCAAATTTTCCATCCTCCTGCCTCAGCCTCCTAGGTTGCTAGGACTGCTGGCCTGCACCACAAGGAGAGTGCTAATTCTAGGTGGTCTCTGCTAGGTCAGCTACCCAGGCAGTCAGTAGACTGGGTGAAAGTGTTCTGCTCTTCCCTTCTAGTTGGTGTCCAGTCCTCGTCCCTCTTCCAATTAGCTATGTTAACTTCTTACCAGTGACACTCTTGCTTGGACCTCAGTGCTCACAGGAAGTCCAGCCTCAGCTTGGCTCTCACAGCCCTCACAATGTGGCCCAAATCTGTTTCTGCCACATCCTCTTCAAACACCCACGAAGGCCAAGTTAGACCACTTCTTGTTTGACCCGCGTCTTACATGCACTCCAGCTTTCTGCCTTTGCCCAATGTGGCCCCTCCTAGATGCCCTCCTGGCATCTCCAGAGGGCCAGGTGTCTGAAGGTCAGCTTCAGTACTTCCTGGTCATGTGAACTTGGGGACCAGTTTCTTCATGCATAACAGTGCTGCATCAGAATGGGCTTTGCAAACTTAGCATGCAACATTCCTATGAGAACTGATGTCCGAGGGTCAGTGCCGGGTGCATCACTGACTCGCCTGGTTCGGTCACTTACTCTTGCGGAGCCGGGCACACTCCTCAGTGCCCCAGGCTTTACCTCGCTCCATCCTCACAACAGCCTTGTAGGACCTGGATTATTACCATCACTCCCAATTCAGAGACAGAGCATCAGGTCACAGATTGAAATTCCCATTTCACAGTGTAATCTTCTGAGCTCATAGCAGGACCACGCCCTTTTCTGCTCTGAAAGCGCACTGCCTCGTGACATCTATCACACTTGCATCCCAGGTCTTCTCGCAGGCCCTCATGGATCTTATGTCGAGGCTGCAGCAGAAAGAAGAAACCCTGGCCGGGGAGTGACCTAAGGATGCCCCTGGCTGTGCACCAGACCACGCACGATAACTAAGAAGCATCTTCCTCTAAAGCCCCTGTGGAGCAGGCAAGCAGACAGCAGCAGCCCTTGTCCATGAGACCCCAGGAGGGAAGGTTACATGTCACCTGTTCTGAAGAGATGGCACAGAGAGGTTGTCCAAGCACTCACCACACACAGAGAGAGCTTTTTATCTTCTTCCAAACCCCCATATACATAGACTCTCAAATGATCTTCCTAAGCGAATGCTTTGAAATAGGAAAGTATCAATGCCGGACCAAAAGTGAGAAAGGTAGAATAGAGATCCGTCTGCAAAGAGTGATGGGGTCAGAGCTAGAATCTGGCCTCCTTCCTCGCAGGCCACTTGCTGGGTTTTCTTGTTGGATGACCTGTCCCCATATCATCACAGCCTACCTTTCCTTCTGCCAGGGCCTCAGCATTGGAGATTGCAGTCATTGATCCTGCCCAGAGAGAGGAGAGCTCTTCCATGTGCAGGTGCCCACCAGGTGCTTCCTGACCCCCATGTTTTCATAAGTAGGTATGGAAAATATCAGCCCTGCCACCAGGTCCAGAGTGGTGGGGGTGGGGCCTGACAGAGCCTTACTCCTCTGTTGTGACACAAACTCCAAGACAGGTCAGCATGCAGTCTTTTTTTATTATATTTCTTTCAGCCTTTTCATACCTTCACAGACAAAGAAGGCAATTAGCCAACAGCAATGAATAAAGCAAGTTTGTGAATGTGTACAAAGCAGATAACCGCTCTTTTTATGGTTTCTTAATCTACTCTGGGCTGGAACATGCTGAGCTCTGCCTTTATTCAAGACCAGAGAAACATTCTTGTTTGCAAGCAATGTTTCTTCTCTATCTATTTTACACCTCTTGGCAGAATGTCCTGTTTGCAGATATGTCCCTTCCAAGGGGTGACAAGCGCCTCGTTTGCAAGAACGCTTGCACCCATACTTTCTGATCAACCTCTTGACAGAACGTCCTGTTTGTAGACACATTCATCAAGTTGCAACAAGTGCCTTGTTTGCAAGAACTCTTGTTGCCATACTTCTGATTTTCTACACTCCTCCCAGGCCATACTGAAGTAGGATGGCTTCTGTCAGGGAGTGTGAGAACCCTCCCTACTCCATCACAGAGCCCTGTCCCATTCTGTGACATCAACTGTCATCTTGAACTGGGCCCAAAGGAGACACAGTCTAAAATAAAGATAGATGACATTTAGGAGGGTACTCTGCACAGCCCTCACCTGAAGTGCATGAGGCAGATACCCCTGGGAAGCAGGTGCTGCGTTGAACCCCAGTATATGGACAAGGAAGCGGAGCCCTGGAGAGGGCAAGGAGAGGCTTAGGTATTAGGTCACAGGGCTGGGGAAGGCTGGAAGCTAGAATCCAGGGACAGGCCAGCTGGCACCATAGCCAGGACTTATGCCTTAGTATGAGCCTGTGGAGGAGCACCAGCACTTATGCCTTAGTATGAGCTCCTGGAGGAGCACCACTGTGCAATGCGCAGTCTCCCCCATGAACTCTTCTATCACCCTGGACAACTAATACCGTCCCTGGCCTGTGGCGTAGCTCCCTTCTCTTCTGTCCACCCAGCCTCCCTCCACACTGGCTGAAGCACAGAACTGCTCAAGCCCCGGCCTGCTCAGAGCCCTCTGTGGCCTACATGGGGAGAGCCCAGCTCCTCAGCCCGGCACAAATGTGGCTTTGTTATTCCCTTCCCTGCGCTCTTCCTGGAGGTGAAGATGCTCTTCTTGCCTGGATGTGCTTTCTTCTTCCTGGACCAGCCACACGGGTCCCTTCTAGACCACAGTGGTCCCTCCACCTGCATGGCCTGCCCCAGTTAACAGTCTCCATGGGTTCCAGTGTAGATTGTCAGCCTGATAGCCCAGTTGGAAGGGCCAGAGAAGCTCTGAAGTTAAAAAAGTGACTGATTGAGTCTAGTTCAGATTTCCCATTTTAGAGACCGAGAGTTTGAGAGCCCTGGAGGCTGAGGGTCATGTGCATTCCCTGGACATGGGCCTAGTGCTCTGCATGTGAAGGACATGTCTGGGCTGTCAGAGAGTTTCTCAAACAGTGGCTTGGGGAAGCCCTGCCTCTCCTTGCCCAGGGCTGGGCTGCCCTGGGTAGCAATCTCCAGGGCACTTTTGAAATTTGCACTCAAGTGTATGAGGAATACATCACCCATGCCACTTAGAAGGAGTCCCAGTACCTGCTGCCTCCCTTCCCCCAGCTGCCACTTCTGCCCCGAGTGTGAGCGGAGGTCTCTGGGAGCGTAGATGGCTGAAATTGATGGTGCTGGCTTCTGGGTTATCCCGAGGTCCCCTGAAAGGAGCCTCCTTCTCCAGAGGCCCTGGAATGAGTGAAGGATCCGGCCATCATGCCCCACTCCCCAAATGTGCAGTGGCCCCTGGATGCTCTGCCAAACCAGGGGTCATCTGACCCAGGAGGAACAGGCCCAGCAAAAGGCAGAGGGTGGCGCTTTGGAGGGGGAGGGAGGGGGCATGCTGGGCGGGCCGTGGCAGACCTGAGGGGACAGCAGGGCTCACTCCACCCAGTGAGTCTGCAGATGGAGAATGCTGAACCTGCACACGGAGGCGAGGGCCTGCTGGGCGCCACCTCTGAAGCGCACCGGGACTGAGGAGAAAGGGCACCTTGGTAACCAAGGTCATGGGTAGGCGTGACCTCCTGGGCAGGTGCCCACCTGGTCCCCGACCCCGGCCTCCCCTTTGCCCCCGCAGCCTCCCCTTCCGGCAGGCAAAGGGACCCTGAGCCCTGGGACCTCCAGCGGTGCCCCTGCCCTCACCCAAGCTGCCAGGTGTCATAGCATCTTCCCAGCGAGGCTCTCCAGCCATCTGCCCTCCCCTGCTGCTACCAGGCTCACACCTACCCCGCCCTGCCGCTCCTTGTCAGTTTTGCACCATGGCTGGGCCGGGGGCCTGAGGGCCTTGAGTCCTCCGTGGGGAAGCCAGCAGGGGTGGCTGGCTCTGCAGGGCCCCACTTCCTTCCTCTTTTCAAACTCTCATTCAGGGCCCGCCCTCCCCTCCCTCCTGTCCCAGGGCTCCCCGCTCCCTCCTCCCTCCTGCGCTTGGGCAGGGGCACCCTAGGCTAGTAGCTAGAAGGCCTCCCGCAAAACTTGGGGGAACCACCCCCAATTTATCTCTTCCCCAAACGAGTGGCCAGAGGCCAGGTGGGCACCTTGGGCCATGGGGACCACCTGGGCTGAAAGGTCCCTGATTTCTGAACCAAGTGACTGAACAGACCCTTATCATGAGCTTTACTGTTAGATGTGGGTTCAAATCCAATTCAAAACAAATTACTTCATGATCTAAGGTTCAGTTTTCTCATCTGTAAAATGGGACAGCAGTGCCTCCTTCATGGGATCATTGTGAGGATTAGAGAAGAAAACGAATGCAGCAGGTGACACAGAAGAGTGAAGTGTCTACCTGCAAGGCAGTCCTTTGTAGTTTTTATCCTTTTGTTGCCGGGGACCTACTGGAAAACCCCATGAAAGTTCAGGAAACTCTCCTCTGAAAGGACCCAGCGTGCAATTCACCAACAGTGCAGCAGGTGAAGGGGGTGCAGCAGCGGGCCCAGGGCAGTCCCGGAGTCAGGCCGGGGGAGACCTTTCCCCACACCCCAGCTCCTGCAGTCACAGTGACAGGAGCAAATTTAAGTCAGTTCAAATATTCTTTCTTTCTTTATGATTCTCCCCACCCTTTTCTGTTCTGGAGTCATTAAGAGAGACTAGAGAATATCACAGTCCTCACGCAGCTACCCCCAAATATGAACTTTATTTAAAGTGGTTAACTTTTCAGTTTTGAACAGCAAAAGTTAGGTGGTGCCTTTACAGAGAGCTGTTGGAGTACTGAGGGTTCCACCAGAGCACCATGACCAGTGGAATGTGGATATCAGTAAAGAGATTTATTCAAAGAATTGGTCGAAGCCACGTGAAGCTGTCGAGGCAAGCCTGAAATCTAGAGAATTCAGATTTCAAAGCCTGTTTTCTCTTGGGCATAAGTACCAGTGTCCTTGGTGTTGCCCTTTCTGGGCCTGCAGGAGGCTGGAAACTGACAGGAGCAGAAACTGCTGCCACAGATGAATGTCTTCTTTTCCAAGGAACCTCTGTCCTCTTAAGGTCTGTCAACTGATTGGATCAGGCCAACCTAGATGATTAAGGATAATCTCCTTTATTTAAGGTCAACTGATGGTGGGTTTTAATAACATCTACAGAATACTTTGCAGCAAGCGACACCTTTGTTGGTGTTTGACTGAATGACTGGGGACTGCCGTGTGCCAGTGTAACTCAGAACCATTCCAACTGTACTGCAAATCACCGCTACACATCAGAGATTGGCAAACATTTTGTATAGAAGTCTAGATAGTAGATAGTTTTTAGTCTTTATACGTCAAAGAGGCTGAATTAAAGATACGTAAGCACTGGCCTAATGAGAAAAAAATAATGTTTCCATGATTTTTTACTGGTAAGATTCAAAATATGACACTAGTAATTGAGTTTGTTCTTTTGAAAAACAGGTCTAGTAATGACAAAAATAGATTTGGGGGGTGGGAGAAAATAACTTTACTGCATTGGAGTTGACAGCCAATGCTCCATGTTATTAGAATTAATTGAAAATATTCTTCTGCTAATGCTGGTCTCTAATAAAATAAAATGTTCATTTTAGAATATCTTCTCACACAGGTAGTATGTAGTAAAGTCTTTTTATTTCTTTTCAAATGTTTAAATATGCAGAAAGAATTCTTAGCTCATGGGCCACACAAAAACATATGCCAAGCCACATTTGGCTGAGGAACCCTAATGTGCCAGCCCCTGCAATATGCAATCACCTTGTCTTCATAACCAAGGCCTGGTGATCTACAGCACAGAGGAGTTTCACCTGAGGCTTCGGATGGAGGCAATGTCACACGGGCAGTGCAGTGGAGTGGCTGGCAGGGAATGAGAATGGGGTGGGGGGGTGGGGGTGGGGAGGCCACAGGCAATAAGGTAGAGACCGGAGGAGCAACGAGGATTTTTTTTCCCCCAGTGGCTGGTGACATAACCCAAAATAACCATCTGTTCCTTAAGTAATGTTAATTGAACTATCCAACATATTAAAATAATTGAAAAATTGCTTGAATTAGAAGATGAAGTTTAGTAAGTTATTTTAACTGGAAGTTAATTAACCTCTTAATGGGGCAGATTTTAATATAGAAATCTTTAAACTTCATACCATCTAGGGGATGGCTTTTATGTTTCTGAGATACTTTTAATTACAGCCATCGAATATTATAGTTCTATGCCACCATGAAAAAAAGTTTTTGGCAAGAGAGTAAAAAAAAAAAAAAAAAAAAAAAAAAAAAAAAAGTCCAGCTAAAACCACTTAAAATCTATAATTGTGGTCACATGGTTTTATTAAACACCACCTGTCTGATACCTGGCTGTTAGGTAGTGTGCTCTTGATGAATATAATTTCACATGTGCTCTGAGGGATGACTGTTGGGAAAAGGACAATGCTGGCCAATATTTCTCTTGAAGTCCAGTCTCATGAAATAGCCCCTCTTTTCCCCACATGGTGGTTCTCTGTTCAAAGTCATTCCATCACCATAGCCACAACCTAGACCTGTCGCTCTTTTGTT